>OZ020572.1:10440468-10997968 GCA_963971525.1 Cephus spinipes | reverse complement strand
CGCTAGATAGTAGATAGGGACATCCATTGTTATTGTTTTAGCGTGCAGCACCTGCCTTTCGGCTTAATCTACACGACCCCCATGGGCGAGGGGTTGGGATACGCCCAACCAGCGCGTCCCAACCGATGACAAGCATCAGCCGGGACTACAGATTGTTGTCAGAGTGTAAGCTCCGACAACCCCTCTGTGTGGGTCAGGACCTACCTAAATCCCTACCGACTCTGCAGGTCGGCCCCCGAGTTGAGACCGCAACTCACACGTCGAGACTGACACCTGCGAGCGGCCGTACGACCACCCCCAGGCCACCAGTCTCTTGCCCGCGATGTGGGCTCCTAACCACTGCCCCCACGACTGTCCTTCCCATGGCCAGGGCGAAGAGGTATCCCCCTCCGCAGGCTTCCCGGCCCCCGTGGTACCGTTTATACTCCTGGTAAGAGTTTCATGGCCATGTTCCACAGCCATTACCAATTTTGAGTCTCACACCTCTCGGCATTGGTCAGCCAAACCCAAAGGATGGCCGCATGAGCAGACATCCCCCGTACGTAACCTTAATCATTCTTGACTATCAAATCCTAATTCCTTTACTAATTCACTTGTTCATTAACATTACTATCATTATTCATTCATTCATCTTTCATCATCACCCATTCTTATAACTTCTACATTCACAATGGTTCACTCACACGTTCGCTCATACTCCTCCTCATCTTAAAAGCTCTCTCTACAAATATACACATACAATTATACATTTTCTTGGAACTCAACACACGACTTACATCTAACTGTCCATTCACTCTCAAAAGCACCCCCATTCCATCCATATCTCTAAATTGTTGATACATTTCACACTCACATAAAACATGCTTCCAATCTTCACATTCATTCCCACACAGACACGCAGCAGAATCACTTAACCTCCTTTTATATAAAAACTTATTCAGACTCCCATGCCCTGTCAGGATATAACACACACACAGACTCGGGTCAAATTCTCTCGTTTTCTCAGCAAACTTAACATTTTGTATAAATCCATACGTTACTCGTCCATTCGTACACCCATTCCACCTAGATTGCCATTGTTCATCCGCCCTATTTTCAATTAATTTCAACACATCCCTCACTGCACCATCAGCCACTTCATCATTCGTTACTAAGTCAATATCAATCATATGCAATTGTTTCTTTAATTTGTAACTATCCGCCCTTTTTATACACTCAATATCCCATGGGAGCGACCCTGCTAACACCTGCATAGCCTCAGTGGAGACCGTTCGGCATACCCTCGTACACGCATACAACACACATCTTTGACACCTATTCAGTTCATTTCTTACATACTTATACCTAAGCAATCCATACCATACACTCACACCATATAGCACACATGCCAAAAACAAACCCTTCATTAGAACACGCAGTACACCTTTTTTCAAATCCCAATCCCTTCGAAGAACCCGTCTCATACATCCTACACTATTCAGAACTTTCTTCCTCATTTCCATAACATGCATTCTAAAGTTCATCCTTTCACCCATTCTTATTCCCAAATATTTTACCTGTTTAACCATCTTAATTTTCTGAATCCCCATCATGCCTAAATTAACCCTCATATACCTTGATACAATATTTAGTTTACCCTTCAACATCATACACATAGTTTTCTCATTAGAAACACCCACTCCCACCCTACTACCCCAGTCATAAACTATCCTCATACTCTCATCACTTTTCCTCTCTAATTCATTCCTATTCTCTCCCTCAATAACAATCGTCAAGTCATCCGCATATGCCACAATCTTTTCATTAACAACGCATAACTCATTTAACAGTTCATTCATAGCTAAATTCCACACTGTAGGCCCACAGATGGAGCCCTGAGGGCATCCTCTTTTCACATCCTTCCATACCTCATCCAATCCATTTCGCATACATACCCGTCTATCCTTAAAATAATCCATCCACATTCTTAAATCCTCAGTCTCACATCCACACTCGCACAACTTCCTCAAAACCACTGGCCATAGCAAATAATCAAACGCACCCCTAAAATCAACGAATATCCCCATCACATATTTCATCCCTGATAACTTCACCAATTCCTTTAACCTCACCCACGCATCCTCCGTACATTTCCCAGCAACAAACCCGTATTGTCTTTCATTCCATTTACCATTCATATTATGCATTAATCTGTTCACCATCATTCTCTCTAAGAGCTTGCCCAGTCCACTCAATAGGCTAATCGGCCTATACGATTTAGGATCACTTCTGTCCTTATCCACACCTTTGCGGATCGCCACCACTCTTGCCTCCTTCCACAATAGCGGGAAGAGACCTTCTTCCAGACAAGAGTCGTACATAACCTTCATAAATCCAGGTATCGCAAACCACACCCGTCTTATCATTTCATTCGTTATGCCATCCAAACCAGGTGACTTCCTCATTCTCATCATTCGCACAGATGCATCCAACTCATCCCACGCATACTCTACTATATCCAAACCCACCTCACTTATTCCTATACATTCGTCATTCACCCGATCATCAGGGAAGAATACATTAAGCAAGACATTTACACTCTCATTCCACGTCACCGTCCACCCATCCTTTGTTCTTAATCCAGCCAGATCCTCCCTTTTTCCCGTACCTCTACAAATTTTATAAACCTTACCCCATGGATCTAAGTTTCCTTCTCTTTGTACAAATTCCCTCCAATCTTTCTCTTTAGCCTCTTTCATCATTTCCTTATATTCTGTCCTACAACTCTTCCACTCTTTCCACTTCACTCTTTCATTTACACCCTGCCTCCCCCTTTCCCTTTGAAACAGTTTCCTCTTCTTCCTTACTTCCTTCCTTTTCCTCCGCAGCTCATCCGTCCACCATACCAACCCACATCTTTTCTTGCACCTTTTAATCTTCTTCATACAATCATCATTCGTTTTTTCAATCCATTCCATTAACATACCCACTTTTTCATTCGCACTCAGCTCAACAAATACCTCGTACCCATACTCATTTGCTCGTTCAATTATTTTATCCATTGTGACGTGATTCTTCCAAATCTCGCCACAAAAATTACTAAACTGTTTTTCTTCCACGCTACCTAAGCTCCGCACGACAATCCACCAGCGAAATTCCGTATGTTGCGCTATTCTTAAGTTTTCCGTTTGTGAACGTCCACTATCGTCCTTGTTGTCAGTTCCGATTACGTTTCTTGCGATTAATTATTATTTTGCTTCTATTACGTTATGTGCAATCTCTACTCTCGAGTTTCTCGACAACGAACTACGGGCGTGAGGACAGGACCGTCGCCGTGGAGATTTTTTGAGGATTTCGTTACGTTATGACGTTATGGCTGTTTGATGCCGCTTTTTGGAGAATTTTGGACCACCGGACAGGGATGCCATGCCGCCTCCACCGAACCAGAGATGCCCGCCGGTCCCGCCGACCTGGATGTCGCCGGGATCCTGCCGCTGCCACGACACCGAAAGAAGCCCTGGAGCACCCGGGAGGGGGCTCCGCCGTTTCCGTCGGCCGGCGAGGGCTGCCCTCTGGGCCTATCCGCCGCCGATACGACCGGCAGGGAGATGAGGTTTTCCTCCCTGGGCCGCCTAAGGACGGCCGATCGTCCATGACAGCGCCTCCGTCCGGCTGAGAGGCCGCCTGCGCCTCCTCAACCCGCAAGGCCCAGCGTGCTTCAAGGACCGTGCCGTCAGGATCGCCGCTCGATTCCGTCCGGCTGTTTCCGTCGCTGCGCGTCGACACTCGGGAGAGTTCGGCTGCCGTCGTCAACGTTCGGCCCATTCCGGTGCCGTCCCGCCTCACCTACGCCCGCTCGCCAACGATCGTGGATCGATCGATGATTGTCGTGCGAAGTATCAGAACGAAACCACGTATAGAGACTATCAAGCGCCACTAAGGGAGAAAGAGAGAGAGATAGAGAAAGAGATAAAGAGAGAGATAAAGAGACCCGGAGGATTCTTGCCTTGAGGGCTTTTGGGCTGTATTGAGTTTACGCTTTACGCTTCTGTTTTATTGTGGTGAGATCTTTCGCTTACTTAACATTTTCTGATTTATTGTTGGTGATATTGAAGATTGTAGACACGTGCACGGCTAAACCGTCCGTTTAGCCGGGGACGAATTTTTCTTTGTCGTTAGCGGGCGAATGTCTTTCCGCCTAATATAGTATAAAGGACGATAGTGCCGTTATTAGTGATATTTTTGAGTTTTCCGATTTTGCGTTTTCTTATATGATTTATGCTTGCGACTCTTCTGTAATTAACAACTTTTCTGGAATCTTCGCTAACGGAAACGTGGGAATCCGCCTGTTTGAACGCGTGACCCCGGGTTGACCGGCTTGGTTGTTCTTCAGCCAGATTCTCTCGCGGCCGATTTAGAATATTGTGCCTATTGTTCTGAGCTATCGATTACCGTAAATGTATTAATTTTCTGCTTTTGTCTAATTATTGTGAGATTTTCGAACCTTCCGTTCCGTTAAAGTCAGTGGCGAGCCCACGCCGAATTTATTCTGATCTTTTCTATTCACACTGTTTCTATAATTTTCTTTGCGTTAACTGGGCTAAATTAATTGAATCTTTTCACTTGACTAACGCTTTGCTTTGCGACTTATGTTCCGATTTTCATAATTCTGTTTTTGTGTGCGATATTTTCTATTGGACTTTCTGTGAATTATTGCTGGTGTTCTCATATTTAATTGTCGTTGCCAGACCTTAACGTATTTTTGCCTCTTTCGCTGAGAACCTTTTTGGTGAGTTTTACGTGTCGCGCACGTCCCTCTGACGTCGCGCGCCATGCGCCCTTCGAGGTGACCTTAGTGTTTACGTTCCTCGACGCCGAGCCTTCTGCCGGTCTCGAAATTGTACTATCCGTTCCGAGAACGTCTTGTCGTGCAACCATAATTAAATATTCGTTATAATATTCTATATTTTTTTCTGACTGTGATATATTTTTGTGTGTGCCATATTTCGTATTAATTTATTGTGCTATCTCGATCTATTGTGCTATTTCTATTTATTGTACTATCTTTCGTGTTCGCGATTTTTGAACTGGTGTTAACGAACCCGCGTGTAATATCCTTTTTCGGGTTCTTCCGTAACGATAATTTCTTTTGCGTGACTCTTTCGTATTACGATTGTCGACCGCGGTTATAACTTCACGCGTGTGAGAATTGGAACCGCGCAGATCGTTCCGCTGCCGTTCCTCTGCCGTTCCTTGCGTTCCGATTTCTTTTTTTGTCATTCTCGTTAGTTAGTTATTTTATTTAAAAAACGAATTTGTTAGTTTATTCCGAGTCAGTCGATTCTTCCGACCGTATTAGTTTCCGTGGATTGCGTCTTGTAGAAGTACCGAGCCCGCGTGCCCGTGTCTTACTCGCGTGCGCGCTCACGCGTAGCGCCTTCGGTCGTTATTTTCCGTTAAGGATGCTGCGACTATAATTTCCGAAATTCTATTTGGATGATTCTTATTTCTCTTTTGCATTGTATAGATTCCGATTTTGCCTATCGATTAATGTGAATTAATTCTAAGACTTTTGTAAACTTATGCTTGGCTTTCGCTCGCCCCCTCACTAATGCCTGAGTTAATGCTTTTGTATTATTGCTGTTGAATTTATTGATCCCTTGGAATTTTGTTTTGCCTAATACAGCTCTGGTGCGTTAACTAATTAATTTTGATTATTTTCTTGTAGTTTTGCGTATTACTTTCCTCTAAGCCCTTGGCCGAGTTTGTTCCTTCCTTGCCTCTTGAACGCCGCGACGCTTCCGACGAGCTAGCCTCCGAAGCGGCGTACCTTGGGACGGGTGGTGGTCTGATTTAGTATTAGCGTTTAAGTTCCGGGTAACCGTTAGGTTTAGTTACGTTTTATATTCTTTTTCTTGGCCGTGGTGCCCCTATCTGTTTTGAGTGGCCGTGGTGCCTTTAGGTTAGTTACGTTAGTATCTTTTCTTGGCCGTGGTGCCCCTATCTGATTTTGCGTGGCCGTGGTGCCTTTAGTTTTAGTTCGCCTGGTGGCACCTTTAGGTTTAGTCTGCCTGGTGGCAATTGGTTACCCCGGACCGATAATCTCTCGCGATCTGTCTGGTATAGATAACGAGCCCAGAGCTCGTGGTGCTCCTTAGAGGG
Organism: Cephus spinipes; assembly: GCA_963971525.1. Taxonomy (NCBI): domain Eukaryota; kingdom Metazoa; phylum Arthropoda; class Insecta; order Hymenoptera; family Cephidae; genus Cephus; species Cephus spinipes. Next base: position 10,991,827 of record OZ020572.1, on the reverse strand, counting down.
TACCTGGCGCCCAACAATAGCTTTTGAGTTTGCGGAGACCACTTCCGTTCCCGAATTCCGGTTTTATTGCGTTTGGTTTTGCCGACGAGTGAAATATCGTCGCAAATTTGGCGCCCAACGTGGGGCCCGAGAGGCATAGGTGGAACTCACATTTCCTTTTTTGATTCCTTTCGCTTGACGTTTTTTTGAGAGTACTTTGCTCGGTTTAGGAAAGCCTCCACGTTGTTGGCCAGTTACGACTATCGTCGCAAATTTGGCGCCCAACGTGGGGCCCGAGAGGTACTGGACCGAATCCACCTTTTTCTTTTTTTCTCATGTCTTTTTGACTTAACGTTTTCTTTTTGGGAAAGCCTTTCACCTCTTCCGTTTCCGTAAGGAAGCCTCCACGTTGTTGGCCATTTACGACTATCGTCGCAAATTTGGCGCCCAACGTGGGGCCCGAAGAGGCTTAGGATCCACCTCCCGAGCTAGCCAAGGCTTTAGGAAATTTTGGGAAATTTTTGTGAGATTTTTGGGCTATTTGAGAATTAGAATTTTCTGTTTTTCGATTAGCAATAATAATTTGTCGTTCCTCGTTCTTTTTGAGTTTCGTGACCTTTGAGGAATTTTCGTGGATAGAGTTAACGTTAGCTATTTGTTGCGCACCTACGAGCTAATTTAAAATATTTTCGAATTTCTTCAGCATAGTTTGGACAATTCCGATATTTGCGTTTGGGGATAGTCGACCGCGCGACTATTCGTCTTGGCGACTAATCCCTTGTTTTTGTTTTTCTTAGCGTATCGCTACTGCTAGGTGGCGGATTAACTATAATCCTCTGATTCGACTGTCTACTAACCGTTCTACTACATTCCGAGTATTCCGTGGAGTTTGATATTTTCTATATTCCGTACCCTTCCTTTTACCTTTTTTTTCCTTCGTTTGCCCGTTCCCCTTCTTTTTCGCCCTCGTGTACTAGTATATGACCGACTCGTATTCTCATTCGGCTTGGGTATACTCGTTATTACCGTGCGCGCTAGACTATTGGCTAAATTATTTCCAACTCGATTCTCAGGGTACGACCGTCGAACGTCGCGCCCGGTTACTGGATTATCTGAACACCGTTTATTCCACGACGGACATGTCGGATCCTATCACACAGATTCCGGCCGCGGACGGAGACCCCGCAGACGCGCCTTCGGATCCTTCACGGGATCACGAGCCCACCGCCGGCCATGGGATGTCGACGGACACCGCCGCGAGTATTCCTCCGCCACCGCCGATTCGACAAAATCCGTATTCGACGGTTGCTCACCCGCCGCCGGGGCGTTCGCTCCCGAACCTGCATCAATCACCTATCCAACCGTCCGAGAACGCGCCGAACCTACAACGTCGCGAAAGTTACCGGCGTCACGAACACGATACCCCTTACGGTCGCAACGCGTGGGATGTCGTCAGCAAATGGAATTTGAGATTCAACGGGAAATCCGACTCTAACGCCGACGAGTTCCTGATGCGAATCGATGACTGCCGTACGCGATCGCGATTAACTGACGAGGATTTATTGTTCTGTCTCCCGTTTATGCTCATCGAAGAAGCGGTTCCGTGGTTCCGATTAAGACACCGACATTGGCAAACGTGGAACGAATTTGCTTACGACTTCCGAAAACGATACTGTCGCGAGGACTATCAGGACCGGTTACGCGAAGAAGCTCGTCGCAGAATACAAGGGCCTAAGGAAAGCCCTCTCGAATACCTCACCAAGCTGCGCGTCTTGTTCGCGAGAATTCTTCCGCCGCTAACCAATGAAGAGGAACGTCGACTCGCGCATTCCGGACTTCGCGATGAATACCGACAGTACATCCGTCCTTTCGATTATTTGGATCTCGACGACCTCGAGCGACTAATTCGGGAATATGATGCGATCGTAAATTCTCAGAGGCGTGAATTGCCACCGGTTCCGATCGAACAGTGCGTCGCCCCCGATCTGGCGTACCGCGGATCGAAAACCTTGCCACCGCGACGTGTACCACCGAACCGACCAGGCGTCTCCGCCGTCGACGAAGCCGAGGAATCCCCCGAGGAGGATATCGCGGCAACCACCACAGCCGCGAATCCTACAACCGCGACGAGGCCGAAAAAGAATAAGACTCCTCCGAAGAACAATCCTACCTCTGCGGATCGTTCCGTTCCCGTCCCGGAGAACCCAACTAGCACCGCCGCTATCGGGACTCATCCTTCCGTTCCGACTTTCCCGGCTCAGCCTTCCGTTCCTACTCTACCTTCCTATTCTCCTTATGGATTTCCGCCATATGGTCCGATGATGCCACCTTACGGCTACCCGTTCCCGCCGTATCCTTATCCCGTGCCACCATATTCTGGCCTTCCAGCACCTGCCAGCCAACATCCTACCTCCGCGTCCCAGCGACCACCGGGAAACCGTAGTCGCTCCGCCTGTGCGTCACCCTAATGCACCACGTCCGAATGCGTCGTCACCTTCGTCCGCGCCCGCACAACCAGTAGCCGCTGCTGAGGAGGACATCGCCGCCGCGAACACAGGGAATAATGTCGCGAATACACCAGCGAATAGAACCACCAATTTCAAATGCTGGAACTGTAACCAGCCCGGTCACCGTCATAACGAGTGCACTTACGCGCGACAAGTGTTCTGCTACCGCTGTGGTAACCCCGGGTATACGTCCGTGCAGTGCCCAAATTGTTCGGGAAACGCGTAGAGGGTCAGACGACTAGGGTCCAACCGCCTAACCCTACTCCCGCGAATGGTTCGACATCTTCCGCGACTATCAACGTTTCCGAATTATTTATTCCGGAATCATGCGATCCCATCTTTAGTACGCGTTCCGAAGATCGTCTATACGTAACTGTTCTCATTCAGGACCGACCTCTCCTAGCGTTAGTGGACTCGGGTTCTTCGCGCACCTATTTAGGGCCAGAAGGCATCGCCCTTCTTAAAGATCTCAAGTGCGTTATCCGCGAAACCCCTGCGAGTGTGGTAGTATACGCTGATGGCTCGCGCGGAAAAGCCGATGGGGAAACTGACTTGACTGTCAGCATTCAAGATAGGACCGACACGATCAAAGTCCGCCTGCTACCGAAGTTGAACGTACCCTGCCTACTGGGTCTCGACGCGATCAAACGCTTCGGGATGGTGATAGACTTTGCGCGCAACCTATGGCGATTCCGACCTTCCGATTCCACTATATCCGACAATCCTACTTCACCCATCCTCTATCCCTTCGAGAATCTTGCCGAATCGTTCCGTTCCGCTTCCGCTTCCTGTAAACCCCAAAATCCGATTTCTTCCGTCTCGCCTTCCGTTTCCCGTACCAAAGACAGCACCGGACTCTCTCTCCTTACTTCCGAACAGTCGAATCAGTTAAAAGAATTTTTAAAAGAGCATTTACCGGCTACTTTAGAGAAGCCTGGCTTAACCAATCTTACCGAACATATAATCGATGTGCAGGGACACCGCGCAATCAAGCAGAGATATTATCCGGTATCCCCTAAAGTTCAAGAAGCCATCTATGCTGAAGTAGATAAAATGTTAGAGTCAAATATTATTGAGCCTTCTACAAGCGACTGGTCAAGCCCTATTGTAATGATCAAGAAAGCTTCCGGCCAATATAGATTTTGTTTAGATTTCCGTAAAGTAAATTCCGTCACGAAAAAAGATGCCTACCCTTTGCCGTACATGTCCAGTATTTTAGACAAATTGCGTTCCGCCAAGTACATCTCGACGATAGACCTTAGCCAAGCCTACTTCCAGATACCGTTGGAGGAAAATAGTAAGGAAATCACCGCGTTCACCGTTCCTGGTAAAGGACTATTTCAGTTCCGCCGCATGCCATACGGCTTGACGAACGCGCCGGCTACCTTCCAGCGACTAGTCGATAGACTTCTAGGGCCCGCGATGGAGCCACGTGTATTCTCCTACTTAGACGATATCATCGTAGTCACGCAGACCTTTGACGAACATTTGGAGTGGCTGAAGAAAGTTCTCACGATAATTTCCACTGCCGGTTTAGAAATTAATCCGGATAAGTGCGAATTTTGCCGTTCTCAGGTTAGATACCTAGGCTTTTTAGTGAATGAACACGGATTGCAAGTTGACCCGGAGAAGGTCCGGCCTATTCTCGAATATCCTGCTCCGCGTAACCTTAAACAATTACGTAGGTTTCTAGGTATGGCGTCATGGTACCGAAGGTTCATAAATGAGTATTCCTCAGTTGCCACGCCCCTAAACCTATTGCTAAAGAAAGGCCATGCGTGGGAATGGGGATCAGATCAGGAGAGGGCATTTGAACGGATAAAATCTGCGTTGACCTCTGCACCGATTTTGGCTTGTCCCGACTTTTCGCTTCCTTTCCTTCTACAAACGGACGCTAGTGACAGTGGCTTAGGTGTAGTGCTAACTCAGGTGCAAAATAACGAAGAACATGTAATCGCGTATGCCAGCAGATCGCTTACCGCGCCTGAGCGAAATTATTCCGCGACCGAGAAAGAATGCCTTGCTGTAGTATGGGGTATCAAGAAGTTCCGTTGTTACTTAGAGGGTTATCGTTTTACAGTAATTACCGATCATAGCAGCCTTCGGTGGTTACACCAGCGAAAAAAAAATCCGACAGCGCGGGAAAAGTAATAGGAAAGAGTCACATAAAGAATCTCAAAGCCTATCGCACCTCCGCCGAAAAATCTTAACACCTGCCTATCTGCGGTGATTTGCATTTGCACGACTATCTGCACTTGCTTGGCATGACCTGGGACTAATTTTCTTGTTTGCTTTCCTTTTTTTTTTTTTTGACTTTCTGCGTGTAGTTCTGTTCCGTTCCGTTCCGTCCCGTGCCTATTTCCGTCCGTCTATTCCTTTTCCTCGTTCTTCTTTTTGTTTTTGTTTGCTTCTTCCCGTCAATCAGAATATCTCCGTTCCGTTTCCGTTTTCCTCCTAGCATAGTGTTCCGTCCGTTTCCGTTTATCCAGTTCACTCACCGTTCCGACTTCCGTTAGATTATTAGTACCTCATTCCGTTTTATCTAGTATAATACTCCTGTTCCGACTTCCGTTCTTACACTTTTGGGCTTCCTGGCCCTACTCCGTTGTTACCTATTACCCAGAGGCCAGGAAATTGTCTCTGTTTGTCCTTCGTAGCGTCCTCCGTGTCTAACTGTACCTGACAACCTCCTAGTGTATCCTGAGGGGATTGAACCCCGCCGTACGTGCCTGTGATTTTCTAGCTTTACTAAATTTCGTCTAGTCCGTTCCCTAGTCCGCCTTCCTTTGTCGCACTTCAGTCTCTAACTTTCCGATGCCTACCAGAGACAGCGGATTGCTTTTGCTTGCGCTCTGGATGTTGGGCCATTCCGTACGCCCCTTTAGCTATTCCGACTAAAATAGTGTCTACTAGCGTTGCTACCACTAAACGTCGTTGTCTTGAGCCAGACCATCCCGAGTCTTAGGGATGCTAGTTCTTTTTTTTTCTTCCTGAGAGTAACTTTTTTTGAGGATTCTAGTTTTCTTACTGACTATAGTTTTTTTTTGAGTTCACCGATTATTCCAGAAATCTAGCGTTTCATTTCGCGTACCGATGTTGTCATGGGAGTCCTTCCCGGCACCGTCGCCCTTTCGCGTTGACTTAGACTTGGTGCTTTTAGAATACTCGCGAAAGGCCTCACTACCGGTACGGTCTCCGCTACGGAGGGGGGAGTTGTGACGTGATTCTTCCAAATCTCGCCACAAAAATTACTAAACTGTTTTTCTTCCACGCTACCTAAGCTCCGCACGACAATCCACCAGCGAAATTCCGTATGTTGCGCTATTCTTAAGTTTTCCGTTTGTGAACGTCCACTATCGTCCTTGTTGTCAGTTCCGATTACGTTTCTTGCGATTAATTATTATTTTGCTTCTATTACGTTATGTGCAATCTCTACTCTCGAGTTTCTCGACAACGAACTACGGGCGTGAGGACAGGACCGTCGCCGTGGAGATTTTTTGAGGATTTCGTTACGTTATGACGTTATGGCTGTTTGATGCCGCTTTTTGGAGAATTTTGGACCACCGGACAGGGATGCCATGCCGCCTCCACCGAACCAGAGATGCCCGCCGGTCCCGCCGACCTGGATGTCGCCGGGATCCTGCCGCTGCCACGACACAGGGTGTCGTGGTACCATGACATCGCTGCCATGACACAGGTATTCCGCTCCGTAGTTTTCTGTATCTAGGTGCCGGATGTGGAAGTCCAGGGTGTCCAGGTATTCCGCTTCGTAGTTTTCTGTATCTAGGTTTCGGATGTGGAAGTCCAGGGTGTCCAGGTATTCCGCTTCGTAGTTTTCTGTATCTAGGTGCCGGATGTGGAAGTTCAGGGTGTCCAGGTATTCCGCTCCGTAGTTTTATGTATCTAGGTGCCGGATGTGGAAGTCCAGGGTGTCCAGGTATTCCGCTTCGTAGTTCTCTGTATCTAGGTGCCCGATGTGGAAGTTCAGGGTGTCCAGGTACTCCGCTCCGTAGTTTTCTGTATCTAGGTGCCGGATGTGGAAGTCCAGGGTGTTCAGGTAATCCGCTTCGTAGTTTTCTGTATCTAGGTGTCGAATGTGGAAGTCCAGGGTGTCCAGGTATTCCGCTTCGTAGTTTTCTGTATCTAGGTGCCGGATGTGGAAGTTCAGGGTGTCCAGGTATTCCGCTCCGTAGTTTTCTGTATCTATTTGCCGGATGTGGAAGTCCAGGGTGTCCAGGTACTCCGCTTCGTAGTTTTCTGTATCTAGGTGCCGGATGTGGAATTTCAGGGTGTCCAGGTATTCCGCTCCGTAGTTTTCTGTATCTAGGTGCCGGATGTGGAAGTCCAGGGTGTCCAGGTATTCCGCTTCGTAGTTTTCTGTATCTAGGTGCCGGATGTGGAAGTTCAGGGTGTCCAGGTATTCCGCTCCGTAGTTTTCTGTATCTAGGTGCCGGATGTGGAAGTCCAGGGTGTCCAGGTACTCCGCTTCGTAGTTTTCTGTATCTAGGTGCCGGATGTGGAAGTCCAGGGTGTCCAGGTATTCCGCTCCGTAGTTTTCTGTATCTAGGTGCCGGATGTGGAAGTCCAGGGTGTCCAAGTATTCCGCTCCGTAGTTTTCTGTATCTAGGTGCCGGATGTGGAAGTTCAGGGTGTCCAGGTATTTCGCTCCGTAGTTTTCTGTATCTAGGTGCCGGATGTGGAAGTCCAGGGTGTCCAGGTACTCCGCTTCGTAGTTTTCTGTATCTAGGTGCCGGATGTGGAATTTCAGGGTGTCCAGGTATTCCGCTCCGTAGTTTTCTGTATCTAGGTGCCGGATGTGGAAGTCCAGGGTGTCCAGGTATTCCGCTTCGTAGTTTTCTGTATCTAGGTGTCGGATGTGGAAGTCCAGGGTGTCCAGGTATTCCGCTCCGTAGTTTTCTGTATCTAGGTGTCGGATGTGGAAGTCCAGGGTGTGCAGGTATTCCGCTTCGTAGTTTTCTGTATCTAGGTGCCGGATGTGGAAGTTCAGGGTGTCCAGGTTTTCCGCTCCGTAGTTTTCTGTATCTAGGTGCCGGATGTGGAAGTTCAGGGTGTCCAGGTATTCCGCTCCGTAGTTTTCTGTATCTAGGTGCCGGATGTGGAAGTCCAGGGTGTCCAGGTATTCCGCTTCGTAGTTTTCTGTATCTAGGTGCCGGATGTGGAAGTCCAGGGTGTTCAGGTAATCCGCTTCGTAGTTTTCTGTATCTAGGTGCCGGATGTGGAAGTTCAGGGTGTCCAGGTATTCCGCTCCGTAGTTTTCTGTATCTAGGTGCCGGATGTGGAAGTCCAGAGTGTCCAGGTATTCCGCTTCGTAGTTTTCTGTACCTAGGTGTCGGATGTGGAAGTCCAGGGTGTCCAGGAATTCCGCTTCGTAGTTTTCTGTATCTAGGTGTCGGATGTGGAAGTCCAGGGTGTCCAGGTATTCCGCTTCGTAGTTTTCTGTATCTAGGTGCCGGATGTGGAAGTCCAGGGTGTTCAGGTAATCCGCTTCGTAGTTTTCTGTACCTAGGTGTCGAATGTGGAAGTCCAGGGTGTCCAGGTATTCCGCTTCGTAGTTTTCTGTATCTAGGTGCCGGATGTGGAAGTTCAGGGTGTCCAGGTATTCCGCTCCGTAGTTTTCTGTATCTAGGTGCCGGATGTGGAAGTCCAGGGTGTGCAGGTATTCCGCTCCGTAGTTTTCTGTATCTAGGTGCCGGATGTGGAAGTCCAGGGTGTCCAGGTATTCCGCTTCGTAGTTTTCTGTATCTAGGTTTCGGATGTGGAAGTCCAGGGTGTCCAGGTATTCCGCTTCGTAGTTTTCTGTATCTAGGTGCCGGATGTGGAAGTTCAGGGTGTCCAGGTATTCCGCTCCGTAGTTTTATGTATCTAGGTGCCGGATGTGGAAGTCCAGGGTGTCCAGGTATTCCGCTTCGTAGTTCTCTGTATCTAGGTGCCCGATGTGGAAGTTCAGGGTGTCCAGGTACTCCGCTCCGTAGTTTTCTGTATCTAGGTGCCGGATGTGGAAGTCCAGGGTGTTCAGGTAATCCGCTTCGTAGTTTTCTGTATCTAGGTGTCGAATGTGGAAGTCCAGGGTGTCCAGGTATTCCGCTTCGTAGTTTTCTGTATCTAGGTGTCGAATGTGGAAGTCCAGGGTGTCCAGGTATTCCGCTTCGTAGTTTTCTGTATCTAGGTGCCGGATGTGGAAGTTCAGGGTGTCCAGGTATTCCGCTCCGTAGTTTTCTGTATCTAGGTGCCGGATGTGGAAGTCCAGGGTGTCCAGGTACTCCGCTTCGTAGTTTTCTGTATCTAGGTGCCGGATGTGGAAGTTCAGGGTGTCCAGGTATTCCGCTCCGTAGTTTTCTGTATCTAGGTGCCGGATGTGGAAGTCCAGGGTGTCCAGGTATTCCGCTTCGTAGTTTTCTGTATCTAGGTGTCGGATGTGGAAGTCCAGGGTGTCCAGGTATTCCGCTTCGTAGTTTTCTGTATCTAGGTGCCGGATGTGGAAGTTCAGGGTGTCCAGGTATTCCGCTCCGTAGTTTTCTGTATCTAGGTGCCGGATGTGGAAGTTCAGGGTGTCCAGGTATTCCGCTTCGTAGTTTTCTGTATCTAGGTGTCGGATGTGGAAGTCCAGGGTGTTCAGGTAATCCGCTTCGTAGTTTTCTGTATCTAGGTGTCGGATGTGGAAGTCCAGGGTGTCCAGGTATTCCGCTTCGTAGTTTTCTGTATCTAGGTGTCGAATGTGGAAGTCCAGGGTGTCCAGGTATTCCGCTTCGTAGTTTTCTGTATCTAGGTGCCGGATGTGGAAGTTCAGGGTGTCCAGGTATTCCGCTCCGTAGTTTTCTGTATCTAGGTGCCGGATGTGGAAGTCCAGGGTGTCCAGGTACTCCGCTTCGTAGTTTTCTGTATCTAGGTGTCGAATGTGGAAGTCCAGGGTGTCCAGGTATTCCGCTTCGTAGTTTTCTGTATCTAGGTGCCGGATGTGGAAGTTCAGGGTGTCCAGGTATTCCGCTCCATAGTTTTCTGTATCTAGGTGCCGGATGTGGAAGTCCAGGGTGTCCAGGTATTCCGCTTCGTAGTTTTCTGTATCTAGGTGCCGGATGTGGAAGTCCAGGGTGTCCAGGTATTCCGCTTCGTAGTTTTCTGTATCTAGGTGCCGGATGTGGAAGTCCAGGGTGTTCAGGTAATCCGCTTCGTAGTTTTCTGTATCTAGGTGTCGAATGTGGAAGTCCAGGGTGTCCAGGTATTCCGCTTCGTAGTTTTCTGTATCTAGGTGCCGGATGTGGAAGTTCAGGGTGTCCAGGTATTCCGCTCCGTGGTTTTCTGTATCTAGGTGCCGGATGTGGAAGTCCAGGGTGTCCAGGTATTCCGCTTCGTAGTTTTCTGTATCTAGGTGCCGGATATGGAAGTTCAGGGTGTCCAGGTATTCCGCTCCGTAGTTTTCTGTATCTAGGTGCCGGATGTGGAAGTTCAGGGTGTCCAGGTACTCCGCTCCGTATTTTTCTGTATCTAGGTGCCGGATGTGTAAGTCCAGGGTGTTCAGGTAATCCGCTTCGTAGTTTTCTGTATCTAGGTGTCGAATGTGGAAGTCCAGGGTGTCCAGGTATTCCGCTTCGTAGTTTTCTGTATCTAGGTGCCGGATGTGGAAGTTCAGGGTGTCCAGGTATTCCGCTCCGTAGTTTTCTGTATCTAGGTGCCGGATGTGGAAGTCCACTGTGTCCAGGTACTCCGCTTCGTAGTTTTCTGTATCTAGGTGCCGGATGTGGAAGTTCAGGGTGTCCAGGTATTCCGCTCCGTAGTTTTCTGTATCTAGGTGCCGGATGTGGAAGTCCAGGGTGTCCAGGTATTCCGCTTCGTAGTTTTCTGTATCTAGGTGTCGGATGTGGAAGTCCAGGGTGTCCAGGTATTCCGCTTCGTAGTTTTCTGTATCTAGGTGCCGGATGTGGAAGTTCAGGGTGTCCAGGTATTCCGCTCCGTAGTTTTCTGTATCTAGGTGCCGGATGTGGAAGTTCAGGGTGTCCAGGTATTCCGCTTCGTAGTTTTCTGTATCTAGGTGTCGGATGTGGAAGTCCAGGGTGTTCAGGTAATCCGCTTCGTAGTTTTCTGTATCTAGGTGTCGGATGTGGAAGTCCAGGGTGTCCAGGTATTCCGCTTCGTAGTTTTCTGTATCTAGGTGTCGAATGTGGAAGTCCAGGGTGTCCAGGTATTCCGCTTCGTAGTTTTCTGTATCTAGGTGCCGGATGTGGAAGTTCAGGGTGTCCAGGTATTCCGCTCCGTGGTTTTCTGTATCTAGGTGCCGGATGTGGAAGTCCAGGGTGTCCAGGTATTCCGCTTCGTAGTTTTCTGTATCTAGGTGCCGGATATGGAAGTTCAGGGTGTCCAGGTATTCCGCTCCGTAGTTTTCTGTATCTAGGTGCCGGATGTGGAAGTTCAGGGTGTCCAGGTACTCCGCTCCGTATTTTTCTGTATCTAGGTGCCGGATGTGTAACTCCAGGGTGTTCAGGTAATCCGCTTCGTAGTTTTCTGTATCTAGGTGTCGAATGTGGAAGTCCAGGGTGTCCAGGTATTCCGCTTCGTAGTTTTCTGTATCTAGGTGCCGGATGTGGAAGTTCAGGGTGTCCAGGTATTCCGCTCCGTAGTTTTCTGTATCTAGGTGCCGGATGTGGAAGTCCACTGTGTCCAGGTACTCCGCTTCGTAGTTTTCTGTATCTAGGTGCCGGATGTGGAAGTTCAGGGTGTCCAGGTATTCCGCTCCGTAGTTTTCTGTATCTAGGTGCCGGATGTGGAAGTCCAGGGTGTCCAGGTATTCCGCTTCGTAGTTTTCTGTATCTAGGTGTCGGATGTGGAAGTCCAGGGTGTCCAGGTATTCCGCTTCGTAGTTTTCTGTATCTAGGTGCCGGATGTGGAAGTTCAGGGTGTCCAGGTATTCCGCTCCGTATTTTTCTGTATCTAGGTGCCGGATGTGGAAGTTCAGGGTGTCCAGGTATTCCGCTTCGTAGTTTTCTGTATCTAGGTGTCGGATGTGGAAGTCCAGGGTGTTCAGGTAACCCGCTTCGTAGTTTTCTGTATCTAGGTGTCGGATGTGGAAGTCCAGGGTGTCCAGGTATTCCGCTTCGTAGTTTTCTGTATCTAGGTGCCGGATGTGGAAGTTCAGGGTGTCCAGGTATTCCGCTTCGTAGTTTTCTGTATCTAGGTGCCGGATGTGGAAGTCCAGAGTGTCCAGGTATTCCGCTTTGTAGTTTTCTGTATCTAGGTGCCGGATATGGAAGTTCAGGGTGTCCAGGTATTCCGCTCCGTAGTTTTCTGTATCTAGGTGCCGGATGTGGAAGTTCAGGGTGTCCAGGTATTCCGCTCCGTAGTTTTCTGTATCTAGGTGCCGGATGTGGAAGTTCAGGGTGTCCAGGTATTCCGCTCCGTAGTTTTATGTATCTAGGTGCCGGATGTGGAAGTCCAGGGTGTCCAGGTATTCCGCTTCGTAGTTCTCTGTATCTAGGTGCCCGATGTGGAAGTTCAGGGTGTCCAGGTACTCCGCTCCGTAGTTTTCTGTATCTAGGTGCCGGATGTGGAAGTCCAGGGTGTCCAGGTACTCCGCTTCGTAGTTTTCTGTATCTAGGTGCCGGATGTGGAAGTTCAGGGTGTCCAGGTATTCCGTTCCGTAGTTTTCTGTATCTAGGTGCCGGATGTGGAAGTCCAGGGTGTCCAGGTATTCCGCTTCGTAGTTTTCTGTATCTAGGTGTCGGATGTGGAAGTCCAGGGTGTCCAGGTATTCCGCTTCGTAGTTTTCTGTATCTAGGTGCCGGATGTGGAAGTTCAGGGTGTCCAGGTATTCCGCTCCGTAGTTTTCTGTATCTAGGTGCCGGATGTGGAAGTCCACTGTGTCCAGGTACTCCGCTTCGTAGTTTTCTGTATCTAGGTGCCGGATGTGGAAGTTCAGGGTGTCCAGGTATTCCGCTCCGTAGTTTTCTGTATCTAGGTGCCGGATGTGGAAGTCCAGGGTGTCCAGGTATTCCGCTTCGTAGTTTTCTGTATCTAGGTGTCGGATGTGGAAGTCCAGGGTGTCCAGGTATTCCGCTTCGTAGTTTTCTGTATCTAGGTGCCGGATGTGGAAGTTCAGGGTGTCCAGGTATTCCGCTCCGTAGTTTTCTGTATCTAGGTGCCGGATGTGGAAGTTCAGGGTGTCCAGGTATTCCGCTTCGTAGTTTTCTGTATCTAGGTGTCGGATGTGGAAGTCCAGGGTGTTCAGGTAATCCGCTTCGTAGTTTTCTGTATCTAGGTGTCGGATGTGGAAGTCCAGGGTGTCCAGGTATTCCGCTTCGTAGTTTTCTGTATCTAGGTGTCGAATGTGGAAGTCCAGGGTGTCCAGGTATTCCGCTTCGTAGTTTTCTGTATCTAGGTGCCGGATGTGGAAGTTCAGGGTGTCCAGGTATTCCGCTCCGTGGTTTTCTGTATCTAGGTGCCGGATGTGGAAGTCCAGGGTGTCCAGGTATTCCGCTTCGTAGTTTTCTGTATCTAGGTGCCGGATATGGAAGTTCAGGGTGTCCAGGTATTCCGCTCCGTAGTTTTCTGTATCTAGGTGCCGGATGTGGAAGTTCAGGGTGTCCAGGTACTCCGCTCCGTATTTTTCTGTATCTAGGTGCCGGATGTGTAACTCCAGGGTGTTCAGGTAATCCGCTTCGTAGTTTTCTGTATCTAGGTGTCGAATGTGGAAGTCCAGGGTGTCCAGGTATTCCGCTTCGTAGTTTTCTGTATCTAGGTGCCGGATGTGGAAGTTCAGGGTGTCCAGGTATTCCGCTCCGTAGTTTTCTGTATCTAGGTGCCGGATGTGGAAGTCCACTGTGTCCAGGTACTCCGCTTCGTAGTTTTCTGTATCTAGGTGCCGGATGTGGAAGTTCAGGGTGTCCAGGTATTCCGCTCCGTAGTTTTCTGTATCTAGGTGCCGGATGTGGAAGTCCAGGGTGTCCAGGTATTCCGCTTCGTAGTTTTCTGTATCTAGGTGTCGGATGTGGAAGTCCAGGGTGTCCAGGTATTCCGCTTCGTAGTTTTCTGTATCTAGGTGCCGGATGTGGAAGTTCAGGGTGTCCAGGTATTCCGCTCCGTATTTTTCTGTATCTAGGTGCCGGATGTGGAAGTTCAGGGTGTCCAGGTATTCCGCTTCGTAGTTTTCTGTATCTAGGTGTCGGATGTGGAAGTCCAGGGTGTTCAGGTAACCCGCTTCGTAGTTTTCTGTATCTAGGTGTCGGATGTGGAAGTCCAGGGTGTCCAGGTATTCCGCTTCGTAGTTTTCTGTATCTAGGTGCCGGATGTGGAAGTTCAGGGTGTCCAGGTATTCCGCTTCGTAGTTTTCTGTATCTAGGTGCCGGATGTGGAAGTCCAGAGTGTCCAGGTATTCCGCTTTGTAGTTTTCTGTATCTAGGTGCCGGATATGGAAGTTCAGGGTGTCCAGGTATTCCGCTCCGTAGTTTTCTGTATCTAGGTGCCGGATGTGGAAGTTCAGGGTGTCCAGGTATTCCGCTCCGTAGTTTTCTGTATCTAGGTGCCGGATGTGGAAGTTCAGGGTGTCCAGGTATTCCGCTCCGTAGTTTTATGTATCTAGGTGCCGGATGTGGAAGTCCAGGGTGTCCAGGTATTCCGCTTCGTAGTTCTCTGTATCTAGGTGCCCGATGTGGAAGTTCAGGGTGTCCAGGTACTCCGCTCCGTAGTTTTCTGTATCTAGGTGCCGGATGTGGAAGTCCAGGGTGTCCAGGTACTCCGCTTCGTAGTTTTCTGTATCTAGGTGCCGGATGTGGAAGTTCAGGGTGTCCAGGTATTCCGTTCCGTAGTTTTCTGTATCTAGGTGCCGGATGTGGAAGTCCAGGGTGTCCAGGTATTCCGCTTCGTAGTTTTCTGTATCTAGGTGTCGGATGTGGAAGTCCAGGGTGTCCAGGTATTCCGCTTCGTAGTTTTCTGTATCTAGGTGCCGGATGTGGAAGTTCAGGGTGTCCAGGTATTCCGCTCCGTAGTTTTCTGTATCTAGGTGCCGGATGTGGAAGTTCAGGGTGTCCAGGTATTCCGCTTCGTAGTTTTCTGTATCTAGGTGTCGGATGTGGAAGTCCAGGGTGTTCAGGTAATCCGCTTCGTAGTTTTCTGTATCTAGGTGTCGGATGTGGAAGTCCAGGGTGTCCAGGTATTCCGCTTCGTAGTTTTCTGTATCTAGGTGCCGTATGTGGAAGTTCAGGGTGTCCAGGTATTCCGCTCCGTAGTTTTCTGTATCTAGGTGCCGGATGTGGAAGTCCAGGGTGTCCAGGTACTCCGCTTCGTAGTTTTCTGTATCTAGGTGCCGGATGTGGAAGTCCAGGGTGTCCAGGTATTCCGCTCCGTAGTTTTCTGTATCTAGGTGCCGGATGTGGAAGTTCAGGGTGTCCAGGTATTCCGCTTTGTAGTTTTCTGTATCTAGGTGCCGGATGTGGAAGTCCAGGGTGTCCAGGTATTCCGTTTCGTAGTTTTCTGTATCTAGGTGTGGGATGTGGAAGTCCAGGGTGTCCAGGTATTCCGCTTTGTAGTTTTCTGTATCTAGGTGCCGGATGTGGAAGTTCAGGGTGTCCAGGTATTCCGCTCCGTAGTTTTCTGTATCTAGGTGCCGGATGTGGAAGTCCAGGGTGTCCAGGTACTCCGCTTCGTAGTTTTCTGTATCTAGGTGCCGGATGTGGAAGTCCAGGGTGTCCAGGTATTCCGCTCCGTAGTTTTCTGTATCTAGGTGCCGGATGTGGAAGTTCAGGGTGTCCAGGTATTCCGCTTTGTAGTTTTCTGTATCTAGGTGCCGGATGTGGAAGTCCAGGGTGTCCAGGTATTCCGTTTCGTAGTTTTCTGTATCTAGGTGTGGGATGTGGAAGTCCAGGGTGTCCAGGTATTCCGCTTTGTAGTTTTCTGTATCTAGGTGCCGGATGTGGAAGTTCAGGGTGTCCAGGTATTCCGCTCCGTAGTTTTCTGTATCTAGGTGCCGGATGTGGAAGTCCAGGGTGTCCAGGTATTCCGCTTCGTAGTTTTATGTATCTAGGTGCCGGATGTGGAAGTCCAGGGTGTTCAGGTAATCCGCTTCGTAGTTTTCTGTATCTAGGTGTCGAATGTGGAAGTCCAGGGTGTTCAGGTATTCCGCTTCGTAGTTTTCTGTATCTAGGTGCCGGATGTGGAAGTTCAGGGTGTCCAGGTATTCCGCTCCGTAGTTTTCTGTATCTAGGTGCCGGATGTGGAAGTCCAGGGTGTCCAGGTATTCCGCTTCGTAGTTTTCTGTATCTAGGTGCCGGATATGGAAGTTCAGGGTGTCCAGGTATTCCGCTCCGTAGTTTTCTGTATCTAGGTGCCGGATGTGGCAGTTCAGGGTGTCCAGGTATTCGGCTCCGTAGTTTTCTGTATCTAGGTGCCGGATGTGGAAGTTCAGGGTGTCCAGGTATTCCGCTCCGTAGTTTTATGTATCTAGGTGCCGGATGTGGAAGTTCAGGGTGTCCAGGTATTCCGCTCCGTAGTTTTCTGTATCTAGGTGCCGGATGTGGAAGTCCAGGGTGTCCAGGTATTCCGCTTCGTAGTTTTCTGTATCTAGGTGCCGGATGTGGAAGTTCAGGGTGTCCAGGTATTCCGCTCCGTAGTTTTCTGTATCTAGGTGCCGGATGTGGAAGTCCAGGGTGTCCAGGTATTCCGCTTCGTAGTTTTCTGTATCTAGGTGTCGGATGTGGAAGTCCAGGGTGTCCAGGTATTCCGCTTCGTAGTTTTCTGTATCTAGGTGCCGGATGTGGAAGTTCAGGGTGTCCAGGTATCCCGCTCCGTAGTTTTCTGTATCTAAGTGCCGGATGTGGAAGTTCAGGGTGTCCAGGTATTCCGCTTCGTAGTTTTCTGTATCTAAGTGCCGGATGTGGAAGTTCAGGGTGTCCAGGTAATCCGCTTCGTAGTTTTCTGTATCTAGGTGTCGGATGTGGAAGTCCAGGGTGTCCAGGTATTCCGCTTCGTAGTTTTCTGTATCTAGGTGCCGGATGTGGAAGTTCAGGATGTCCAGGTATTCCGCTTCGTAGTTTTCTGTATCTAGGTGCCGGATGTGGAAGTCCAGGGTGTCCAGGTGTTCCGCTTCGTAGTTTTCTATATCTAGGTGTCGGATGTGGAAGTCCAGGGTGTCCAGGTATTCCGCTTCGTAGTTTTCTGTATCTAGGTGCCGGATGTGGAAGTTCAGGGTGTCCAGGTATCCCGCTCCGTAGTTTTCTGTATCTAAGTGCCGGATGTGGAAGTCCAGGGTGTCCAGGTATTCCGCTTCGTAGTTTTCTGTATCTAGGTGCCGGATATGGAAGTTCAGGGTGTCCAGGTATTCCGCTCCGTAGTTTTCTGTATCTAGGTGCCGGATGTGGAAGTTCAGGGTGTCCAGGTATTCCGCTCCGTAGTTTTCTGTATCTAGGTGCCGGATGTGGAAGTTCAGGGTGTCCAGGTATTCCGCTCCGTAGTTTTCTGTATCTAGGTGTCGGATGTGGAAGTCCAGGGTGTCCAGGTATTCCGCTTCGTAGTTTTCTGTATCTAGGTGCCGGATGTGGAAGTTCAGGGTGTCCAGGTATCCCGCTCCGTAGTTTTCTGTATCTAAGTGCCGGATGTGGAAGTTCAGGGTGTCCAGGTATTCCGCTTCGTAGTTTTCTGTATCTAGGTGTCGGATGTGGAAGTCCAGGGTGTTCAGGTAATCCGCTTCGTAGTTTTCTGTATCTAGGTGTCGGATGTGGAAGTCCAGGGTGTCCAGGTATTCCGCTTCGTAGTTTTCTGTATCTAGGTGCCGGATGTGGAAGTTCAGGGTGTCCAGGTATTCCGCTCCGTAGTTTTCTGTATCTAGGTGCCGGATGTGGAAGTCCAGGGTGTCCAGGTATTCTGCTTCGTAGTTTTCTGTATCTAGGTGCCGGATGTGGAAGTCCAGGGTGTTCAGGTAATCCGGTTCGTAGTTTTCTGTATCTAGGTGTCGAATATGGAAGTCCAGGGTGTCCAGGTATTCCGCTTCGTAGTTTTCTGTATCTAGGTGCCGGATGTGGAAGTTCAGGGTGTCCAGGTATTCCGCTCCGTAGTTTTCTGTATCTAGGTGCCGGATGTGGAAGTCCAGGGTGTCCAGGTATTCCGCTTCGTAGTTTTCTGTATCTAGGTGCCGGATGTGGAAGTTCAGGGTGTCCAGGTATTCCGCTCCGTAGTTTTCTGTATCTAGGTGCCGGATGTGGAAGTCCAGGGTGTCCAGGTATTCCGCTTCGTAGTTTTCTGTATCTAGGTGTCGGATGTGGAAGTCCAGGGTGTCCAGGTAATCCGCTTCGTAGTTTTCTGTATCTAGGTGTCGGATGTGGAAGTCCAGGGTGTCCAGGTATTCCGCTTCGTAGTTTTCTGTATCTAGGTGCCGGATGTGGAAGTTCAGGGTGTCCAGGTATTCCGCTCCGTAGTTTTCTGTATCTAGGTGTCGGATGTGGAAGTCCAGGGTGTCCAGGTATTCCGCTTCGTAGTTTTCTGTATCTAGGTGCCGGATGTGGAAGTTCAGGGTGTCCAGGTATTCCGCTCCGTAGTTTTCTGTATCTAGGTGCCGGATGTGGAAGTCCAGGGTGTCCAGGTATTCCGCTTCGTAGTTTTCTGTATCTAGGTGTCGGATGTGGAAGTCCAGGGTGTCCAGGTATTCCGCTCCGTAGTTTTCTGTATCTAGGTGTCGGATGTGGAAGTCCAGGGTGTCCAGGTATTCCGCTTCGTAGTTTTCTGTATCTAGGTGCCGGATGTGGAAGTTCAGGGTGTCCAGGTATTCCGCTCCGTAGTTTTCTGTATCTAGGTGCCGGATGTGGAAGTCCAGGGTGTCCAGGTATTCCGCTTCGTAGTTTTCTGTATCTAGGTGTCGGATGTGGAAGTCCAGGGTGTCCAGGTAATCCGCTTCGTAGTTTTCTGTATCTAGGTGTCGGATGTGGAAGTCCAGGGTGTCCAGGTATTCCGCTTCGTAGTTTTCTGTATCTAGGTGCCGGATGTGGAAGTTCAGGGTGTCCAGGTATTCCGCTCCGTAGTTTTCTGTATCTAGGTGCCGGATGTGGATGTCCAGGGTGTCGAGGTATTCCGCTTCGTAGTTTTCTGTATCTAGGTGCCGGATGTGGAAGTCCAGGGTATTCAGGTAATCCGCTTCGTAGTTTTCTGTATCTAGGTGTCGAATGTGGAAGTCCAGGTTGTCCAGGTATTCCGCTTCGTAGTTTTCTGTATCTAGGTGCCGGATGTGGAAGTTCAGGGTGTCCAGGTATTCCGCTCCGTAGTTTTCTGTATCTAGGTGCCGGATGTGGAAGTCCAGGGTGTCCAGGTATTCCGCTTCGTAGTTTTCTGTATCTAGGTGCCGGATGTGGAAGTTCAGGGTGTCCAGGTATCCCGCTCCGTAGTTTTCTGTACCTAAGTGCCGGATGTGGAAGTTCAGGGTGTCCAGGTATTCCGCTTCGTAGTTTTCTGTATCTAGGTGTCGGATGTGGAAGTCCAGGGTGTTCAGGTAATCCGCTTCGTAGTTTTCTGTATCTAGGTGTCGGATGTGGAAGTCCAGGGTGTCCAGGTATTCCGCTTCGTAGTTTTCTGTATCTAGGTGCCGGATGTGGAAGTTCAGGGTGTCCAGGTATTCCGCTCCGTAGTTTTCTGTATCTAGGTGCCGGATGTGGAAGTCCAGGGTGTCCAGGTATTCTGCTTCGTAGTTTTCTGTATCTAGGTGCCGTATGTGGAAGTCCAGGGTGTTCAGGTAATCCGGTTCGTAGTTTTCTGTATCTAGGTGTCGAATGTGGAAGTCCAGGGTGTCCAGGTATTCCGCTTCGTAGTTTTCTGTATCTAGGTGCCGGATGTGGAAGTTCAGGGTGTCCAGGTATTCCGCTCCGTAGTTTTCTGTATCTAGGTGCCGGATGTGGAAGTCCAGGGTGTCCAGGTATTCCGCTTCGTAGTTTTCTGTATCTAGGTGCCGGATGTGGAAGTTCAGGGTGTCCAGGTATTCCGCTCCGTAGTTTTCTGTATCTAGGTGCCGGATGTGGAAGTCCAGGGTGTCCAGGTATTCCGCTTCGTAGTTTTCTGTATCTAGGTGTCGGATGTGGAAGTCCAGGGTGTCCAGGTAATCCGCTTCGTAGTTTTCTGTATCTAGGTGTCGGATGTGGAAGTCCAGGGTGTCCAGGTATTCCGCTTCGTAGTTTTCTGTATCTAGGTGCCGGATGTGGAAGTTCAGGGTGTCCAGGTATTCCGCTCCGTAGTTTTCTGTATCTAGGTGTCGGATGTGGAAGTCCAGGGTGTCCAGGTATTCCGCTTCGTAGTTTTCTGTATCTAGGTGCCGGATGTGGAAGTTCAGGGTGTCCAGGTATTCCGCTCCGTAGTTTTCTGTATCTAGGTGCCGGATGTGGAAGTCCAGGGTGTCCAGGTATTCCGCTTCGTAGTTTTCTGTATCTAGGTGTCGGATGTGGAAGTCCAGGGTGTCCAGGTAGTCCGCTTCGTAGTTTTCTGTATCTAGGTGTCGGATGTGGAAGTCCAGGGTGTCCAGGTATTCCGCTTCGTAGTTTTCTGTATCTAGGTGCCGGATGTGGAAGTTCAGGGTGTCCAGGTATTCCGCTCCGTAGTTTTCTGTATCTAGGTGCCGGATGAGGAAGTCCAGGGTGTCCAGGTATTCCGCTTCGTAGTTTTCTGTATCTAGGTGCCGGATGTGGAAGTTCAGGGTGTCCAGGTATTCCGCTCCGTAGTATTCTGTATCTAGGTGCCGGATGTGGAAGTCCAGGGTGTCCAGGTATTCCGCTTCGTAGTTTTCTGTATCTAGGTGCCGGATGTGGAAGTTCAGGGTGTCCAGGTATTCCGCTCCGTAGTTTTCTGTATCTAGGTGCCGGATGTGGAAGTCCAGGGTGTCCAGGTATTCCGCTTCGTAGTTTTCTGTATCTAGGTGCCGGATGTGGAAGTTCAGGGTGTCCAGGTATTCCGCTCCGTAGTTTTCTGTATCTAGGTGCCGGATGTGGAAGTCCAGGGTGTCCAGGTATTCCGCTTCGTAGTTTTCTGTATCTAGGTATCGGATGTGGAAGTCCAGGGTGTCCAGGTAATCCGCTTCGTAGTTTTCTGTATCTAGGTGTCGGATGTGGAAGTCCAGGGTGTCCAGGTATTCCGCTTCGTAGTTTTCTGTATCTAGGTGCCGGATGTGGAAGTTCAGGGTGTCCAGGTATTCCGCTCCGTAGTTTTCTGTATCTAGGTGCCGGATGTGGATGTCCAGGGTGTCGAGGTATTCCGCTTCGTAGTTTTCTGTATCTATGTGCCGGATGTGGAAGTCCAGGGTATTCAGGTAATCCGCTTCGTAGTTTTCTGTATCTAGGTGTCGAATGTGGAAGTCCAGGGTGTCCAGGTATTCCGCTTCGTAGTTTTCTGTATCTAGGTGCCGGATGTGGAAGTTCAGGGTGTCCAGGTATTCCGCTCCGTAGTTTTCTGTATCTAGGTGCCGGATGTGGAAGTCCAGGGTGTCCAGGTATTCCGCTTCGTAGTTTTCTGTATCTAGGTGCCGGATGTGGAAGTTCAGGGTGTCCAGGTATTCCGCTCCGTAGTTTTCTGTATCTAGGTGCCGGATGTGGAAGTCCAGGGTGTCCAGGTATTCCGCTTCGTAGTTTTCTGTATCTAGGTGTCGGATGTGGAAGTCCAGGGTGTCCAGGTATTCCGCTTCGTAGTTTTCTGTATCTAGGTGCCGGATGTGGAAGTTCAGGGTGTCCAGGTATCCCGCTCCGTAGTTTTCTGTATCTAAGTGCCGGATGTGGAAGTTCAGGGTGTCCAGGTATTCCGCTTCGTAGTTTTCTGTATCTAAGTGCCGGATGTGGAAGTTCAGGGTGTCCAGGTAATCCGCTTCGTAGTTTTCTGTATCTAGGTGTCGGATGTGGAAGTCCAGGGTGTCCAGGTATTCCGCTTCGTAGTTTTCTGTATCTAGGTGCCGGATGTGGAAGTTCAGGATGTCCAGGTATTCCGCTTCGTAGTTTTCTGTATCTAGGTGCCGGATGTGGAAGTCCAGGGTATTCAGGTAATCCGCTTCGTAGTTTTCTGTATCTAGGTGTCGAATGTGGAAGTCCAGGGTGTCCAGGTATTCCGCTTCGTAGTTTTCTGTATCTAGGTGCCGGATGTGGAAGTTCAGGGTGTCCAGGTATTCCGCTCCGTAGTTTTCTGTATCTAGGTGCCGGATGTGGAAGTCCAGGGTGTCCAGGTATTCCGCTTCGTAGTTTTCTGTATCTAGGTGCCGGATGTGGAAGTTCAGGGTGTCCAGGTATCCCGCTCCGTAGTTTTCTGTATCTAAGTGCCGGATGTGGAAGTTCAGGGTGTCCAGGTATTCCGCTTCGTAGTTTTCTGTATCTAGGTGTCGGATGTGGAAGTCCAGGGTGTTCAGGTAATCCGCTTCGTAGTTTTCTGTATCTAGGTGTCGGATGTGGAAGTCCAGGGTGTCCAGGTATTCCGCTTCGTAGTTTTCTGTATCTAGGTGCCGGATGTGGAAGTTCAGGGTGTCCAGGTATTCCGCTCCGTAGTTTTCTGTATCTAGGTGCCGGATGTGGAAGTCCAGGGTGTCCAGGTATTCTGCTTCGTAGTTTTCTGTATCTAGGTGCCGGATGTGGAAGTCCAGGGTGTTCAGGTAATCCGGTTCGTAGTTTTCTGTATCTAGGTGTCGAATGTGGAAGTCCAGGGTGTCCAGGTATTCCGCTTCGTAGTTTTCTGTATCTAGGTGCCGGATGTGGAAGTTCAGGGTGTCCAGGTATTCCGCTCCGTAGTTTTCTGTATCTAGGTGCCGGATGTGGAAGTCCAGGGTGTCCAGGTATTCCGCTTCGTAGTTTTCTGTATCTAGGTGCCGGATGTGGAAGTTCAGGGTGTCCAGGTATTCCGCTCCGTAGTTTTCTGTATCTAGGTGCCGGATGTGGAAGTCCAGGGTGTCCAGGTATTCCGCTTCGTAGTTTTCTGTATCTAGGTGTCGGATGTGGAAGTCCAGGGTGTCCAGGTAATCCGCTTCGTAGTTTTCTGTATCTAGGTGTCGGATGTGGAAGTCCAGGGTGTCCAGGTAATCCGCTTCGTAGTTTTCTGTATCTAGGTGTCGAATGTGGAAGTCCAGGGTGTCCAGGTATTCCGCTTCGTAGTTTTCTGTATCTAGGTGCCGGATGTGGAAGTTCAGGGTGTCCAGGTATTCCGCTCCGTAGTTTTCTGTATCTAGGTGCCGGATGTGGAAGTCCAGGGTGTCCAGGTATTCCGCTTCGTAGTTTTCTGTATCTAGGTGTCGGATGTGGAAGTCCAGGGTGTCCAGGTATTCCGCTTCGTAGTTTTCTGTATCTAGGTGCCGGATGTGGAAGTTCAGGATGTCCAGGTATTCCGCTCCGTAGTTTTCTGTATCCAGGTGCCGGATGTGGAAGTCCAGGGTGTCCAGGTATTCCGCTTCGTAGTTTTCTGTATCTAGGTGTCGGATGTGGAAGTCCAGGGTGTCCAGGTATTCCGCTTCGTAGTTTTCTGTATCTAGGTGCCGGATGTGGAAGTCCAGGGTGTCCAGGTATTCCGCTCCGTAGTTTTCTGTATCTAGGTGCCGGATGTGGAAGTTCAGGGTGTCCAGGTATTCCGCTTTGTAGTTTTCTGTATCTAGGTGCCGGATGTGGAAGTCCAGGGTGTCCAGGTATTCCGTTTCGTAGTTTTCTGTATCTAGGTGTAGGATGTGGAAGTCCAGGGTGTCCAGGTATTCCGCTTTGTAGTTTTCTGTATCTAGGTGCCGGATGTGGAAGTTCAGGGTGTCCAGGTATTCCGCTCCGTAGTTTTCTGTATCTAGGTGCCGGATGTGGAAGTCCAGGGTGTCCAGGTACTCCGCTTCGTAGTTTTCTGTATCTAGGTGCCGGATGTAGAAGTCCAGGGTGTCCAGGTATTCCGCTCCGTAGTTTTCTGTATCTAGGTGCCGGATGTGGAAGTTCAGGGTGTCCAGGTATTCCGCTTTGTAGTTTTCTGTATCTAGGTGCCGGATGTGGAAGTCCAGGGTGTCCAGGTATTCCGTTTCGTAGTTTTCTGTATCTAGGTGTGGGATGTGGAAGTCCAGGGTGTCCAGGTATTCCGCTTTGTAGTTTTCTGTATCTAGGTGCCGGATGTGGAAGTTCAGGGTGTCCAGGTATTCCGCTCCGTAGTTTTCTGTATCTAGGTGCCGGATGTGGAAGTCCAGGGTGTCCAGGTATTCCGCTTCGTAGTTTTATGTATCTAGGTGCCGGATGTGGAAGTCCAGGGTGTTCAGGTAATCCGCTTCGTAGTTTTCTGTATCTAGGTGTCGAATGTGGAAGTCCAGGGTGTTCAGGTATTCCGCTTCGTAGTTTTCTGTATCTAGGTGCCGGATGTGGAAGTTCAGGGTGTCCAGGTATTCCGCTCCGTAGTTTTCTGTATCTAGGTGCCGGATGTGGAAGTCCAGGGTGTCCAGGTATTCCGCTTCGTAGTTTTCTGTATCTAGGTGCCGGATATGGAAGTTCAGGGTGTCCAGGTATTCCGCTCCGTAGTTTTCTGTATCTAGGTGCCGGATGTGGCAGTTCAGGGTGTCCAGGTATTCCGCTCCGTAGTTTTCTGTATCTAGGTGCCGGATGTGGAAGTTCAGGGTGTCCAGGTATTCCGCTCCGTAGTTTTATGTATCTAGGTGCCGGATGTGGAAGTCCAGGGTGTCCAGGTATTCCGCTTCGTAGTTTTCTGTATCTAGGTGTCGAATGTGGAAGTCCAGGGTGTCCAGGTATTCCGCTTCGTAGTTTTCTGTATCTAGGTGCCGGATGTGGAAGTTCAGGGTGTCCAGGTATTCCGATCCGTAGTTTTCTGTATCTAGGTGCCGGATGTGGAAGTCCAGGGTGTCCAGGTACTCCGCCTCGTAGTTTTCTGTATCTAGGTGCCGGATGTGGAAGTTCAGGGTGTCCAGGTATTCCGCTCCGTAGTTTTCTGTATCTAGGTGCCGGATGTGGAAGTCCAGGGTGTCCAGGTATTCCGCTTCGTAGTTTTCTATATCTAGGTGTCGGATGTGGAAGTCCAGGGTGTCCAGGTATTCCGCTTCGTAGTTTTCTGTATCTAGGTGCCGGATGTGGAAGTTCAGGGTGTCCAGGTATCCCGCTCCGTAGTTTTCTGTATCTAAGTGCCGGATGTGGAAGTTCAGGGTGTCCAGGTATTCCGCTTCGTAGTTTTCTGTATCTAGGTGTCGGATGTGGAAGTCCAGGGTGTTCAGGTAATCCGCTTCGTAGTTTTCTGTATCTAGGTGTCGGATGTGGAAGTCCAGGGTGTCCAGGTATTCCGCTTCGTAGTTTTCTGTATCTAGGTGCCGGATGTGGAAGTTCAGGATGTCCAGGTATTCCGCTCCGTAGTTTTCTGTATCCAGGTGCCGGATGTGGAAGTCCAGGGTGTCCAGGTATTCCGCTTCGTAGTTTTCTGTATCTAGGTGCCGGATGTGGAAGTCCAGGGTGTTCAGGTAATCCGCTTCGTAGTTTTCTATATCTAGGTGTCGAATGTGGAAGTCCAGGGTGTCCAGGTATTCCGCTTCGTAGTTTTCTGTATCTAGGTGCCGGATGTGGAAGTTCAGGGTGTCCAGGTATTCCGCTCCGTAGTTTTCTGTATCTAGGTGCCGGATGTGGAAGTCCAGGGTGTCCAGGTATTCCGCTTCGTAGTTTTCTGTATCTAGGTGCCGGATATGGAAGTTCAGGGTGTCCAGGTATTCCGCTCCGTAGTTTTCTGTATCTAGGTGCCGGATGTGGAAGTTCAGGGTGTCCAGGTATTCCGCTCCGTAGTTTTCTGTATCTAGGTGCCGGATGTGGAAGTTCAGGGTGTCCAGGTATTCCGCTCCGTAGTTTTCTGTATCTAGGTGTCGGATGTGGAAGTCCAGGGTGTCCAGGTATTCCGCTTCGTAGTTTTCTGTATCTAGGTGCCGGATGTGGAAGTTCAGGGTGTCCAGGTATCCCGCTCCGTAGTTTTCTGTATCTAAGTGCCGGATGTGGAAGTTCAGGGTGTCCAGGTATTCCGCTTCGTAGTTTTCTGTATCTAGGTGTCGGATGTGGAAGTCCAGGGTGTTCAGGTAATCCGCTTCGTAGTTTTCTGTATCTAGGTGTCGGGTGTGGAAGTCCAGGGTGTCCAGGTATTCCGCTTCGTAGTTTTCTGTATCTAGGTGCCGGATGTGGAAGTTCAGGGTGTCCAGGTATTCCGCTCCGTAGTTTTCTGTATCTAGGTGCCGGATGTGGAAGTCCAGGGTGTCCAGGTATTCTGCTTCGTAGTTTTCTGTATCTAGGTGCCGGATGTGGAAGTCCAGGGTGTTCAGGTAATCCGGTTCGTAGTTTTCTGTATCTAGGTGTCGAATGTGGAAGTCCAGGGTGTCCAGGTATTCCGCTTCGTAGTTTTCTGTATCTAGGTGCCGGATGTGGAAGTTCAGGGTGTCCAGGTATTCCGCTCCGTAGTTTTCTGTATCTAGGTGCCGGATGTGGAAGTCCAGGGTGTCCAGGTATTCCGCTTCGTAGTTTTCTGTATCTAGGTGCCGGATGTGGAAGTTCAGGGTGTCCAGGTATTCCGCTCCGTAGTTTTCTGTATCTAGGTGCCGGATGTGGAAGTCCAGGGTGTCCAGGTATTCCGCTTCGTAGTTTTCTGTATCTAGGTGCCGGATGTGGAAGTTCAGGGTGTCCAGGTATTCCGCTCCGTAGTTTTCTGTATCTAGGTGCCGGATGTGGAAGTCCAGGGTGTCCAGGTATTCCGCTTCGTAGTTTTCTGTATCTAGGTGTCGGATGTGGAAGTCCAGGGTGTCCAGGTAATCCGCTTCGTAGTTTTCTGTATCTAGGTGTCGGATGTGGAAGTCCAGGGTGTCCAGGTATTCCGCTTCGTAGTTTTCTGTATCTAGGTGCCGGATATGGAAGTTCAGGGTGTCCAGGTATTCCGCTCCGTAGTTTTCTGTATCTAGGTGTCGGATGTGGAAGTCCAGGGTGTCCAGGTATTCCGCTTCGTAGTTTTCTGTATCTAGGTGCCGGATGTGGAAGTTCAGGGTGTCCAGGTATTCCGCTCCGTAGTTTTCTGTATCTAGGTGCCGGATGTGGAAGTCCAGGGTGTCCAGGTATTCCGCTTCGTAGTGTTCTGTATCTAGGTGTCGGATGTGGAAGTCCAGGGTGTCCAGGTAGTCCGCTTCGTAGTTTTCTGTATCTAGGTGTCGGATGTGGAAGTCCAGGGTGTCCAGGTATTCCGCTTCGTAGTTTTCTGTATCTAGGTGCCGGATGTGGAAGTTCAGGGTGTCCAGGTATTCCGCTCCGTAGTTTTCTGTATCTAGGTGCCGGATGAGGAAGTCCAGGGTGTCCAGGTATTCCGCTTCGTAGTTTTCTGTATCTAGGTGCCGGATGTGGAAGTTCAGGGTGTCCAGGTATTCCGCTCCGTAGTATTCTGTATCTAGGTGCCGGATGTGGAAGTCCAGGGTGTCCAGGTATTCCGCTTCGTAGTTTTCTGTATCTAGGTGCCGGATGTGGAAGTTCAGGGTGTCCAGGTATTCCGCTCCGTAGTTTTCTGTATCTAGGTGCCGGATGTGGAAGTCCAGGGTGTCCAGGTATTCCGCTTCGTAGTTTTCTGTATCTAGGTGCCGGATGTGGAAGTTCAGGGTGTCCAGGTATTCCGCTCCGTAGTTTTCTGTATCTAGGTGCCGGATGTGGAAGTCCAGGGTGTCCAGGTATTCCGCTTCGTAGTTTTCTGTATCTAGGTGTCGGATGTGGAAGTCCAGGGTGTCCAGGTAATCCGCTTCGTAGTTTTCTGTATCTAGGTGTCGGATGTGGAAGTCCAGGGTGTCCAGGTATTCCGCTTCGTAGTTTTCTGTATCTAGGTGCCGGATGTGGAAGTTCAGGGTGTCCAGGTATTCCGCTCCGTAGTTTTCTGTATCTAGGTGCCGGATGTGGATGTCCAGGGTGTCGAGGTATTCCGCTTCGTAGTTTTCTGTATCTAGGTGCCGGATGTGGAAGTCCAGGGTATTCAGGTAATCCGCTTCGTAGTTTTCTGTATCTAGGTGTCGAATGTGGAAGTCCAGGGTGTCCAGGTATTCCGCTTCGTAGTTTTCTGTATCTAGGTGCCGGATGTGGAAGTTCAGGGTGTCCAGGTATTCCGCTCCGTAGTTTTCTGTATCTAGGTGCCGGATGTGGAAGTCCAGGGTGTCCAGGTATTCCGCTTCGTAGTTTTCTGTATCTAGGTGCCGGATGTGGAAGTTCAGGGTGTCCAGGTATTCCGCTCCGTAGTTTTCTGTATCTAGGTGCCGGATGTGGAAGTCCAGGGTGTCCAGGTATTCCGCTTCGTAGTTTTCTGTATCTAGGTGTCGGATGTGGAAGTCCAGGGTGTCCAGGTATTCCGCTTCGTAGTTTTCTGTATCTAGGTGCCGGATGTGGAAGTTCAGGGTGTCCAGGTATCCCGCTCCGTAGTTTTCTGTATCTAAGTGCCGGATGTGGAAGTTCAGGGTGTCCAGGTATTCCGCTTCGTAGTTTTCTGTATCTAAGTGCCGGATGTGGAAGTTCAGGGTGTCCAGGTAATCCGCTTCGTAGTTTTCTGTATCTAGGTGTCGGATGTGGAAGTCCAGGGTGTCCAGGTATTCCGCTTCGTAGTTTTCTGTATCTAGGTGCCGGATGTGGAAGTTCAGGATGTCCAGGTATTCCCCTCCGTAGTTTTCTGTATCCAGGTGCCGGATGTGGAAGTCCAGGGTGTCCAGGTATTCCGCTTCGTAGTTTTCTGTATCTAGGTGTCGGATGTGGAAGTCCAGGGTGTCCAGGTATTCCGCTTCGTAGTTTTCTGTATCTAGGTGCCGGATGTGGAAGTCCAGGGTGTCCAGGTATTCCGCTCCGTAGTTTTCTGTATCTAGGTGCCGGATGTGGAAGTTCAGGGTGTCCAGGTATTCCGCTTTGTAGTTTTCTGTATCTAGGTGCCGGATGTGGAAGTCCAGGGTGTCCAGGTATTCCGTTTCGTAGTTTTCTGTATCTAGGTGTGGGATGTGGAAGTCCAGGGTGTCCAGGTATTCCGCTTTGTAGTTTTCTGTATCTAGGTGCCGGATGTGGAAGTTCAGGGTGTCCAGGTATTCCGCTCCGTAGTTTTCTGTATCTAGGTGCCGGATGTGGAAGTCCAGGGTGTCCAGGTACTCCGCTTCGTAGTTTTCTGTATCTAGGTGCCGGATGTGGAAGTCCAGGGTGTCCAGGTATTCCGCTCCGTAGTTTTCTGTATCTAGGTGCCGGATGTGGAAGTTCAGGGTGTCCAGGTATTCCGCTTTGTAGTTTTCTGTATCTAGGTGCCGGATGTGGAAGTCCAGGGTGTCCAGGTATTCCGTTTCGTAGTTTTCTGTATCTAGGTGTGGGATGTGGAAGTCCAGGGTGTCCAGGTATTCCGCTTTGTAGTTTTCTGTATCTAGGTGCCGGATGTGGAAGTTCAGGGTGTCCAGGTATTCCGCTCCGTAGTTTTCTGTATCTAGGTGCCGGATGTGGAAGTCCAGGGTGTCCAGGTATTCCGCTTCGTAGTTTTATGTATCTAGGTGCCGGATGTGGAAGTCCAGGGTGTCCAGGTATTCCGCTTCGTAGTTTTCTGTATCTAGGTGCCGGATATGGAAGTTCAGGGTGTCCAGGTATTCCGCTCCGTAGTTTTCTGTATCTAGGTGCCGGATGTGGCAGTTCAGGGTGTCCAGGTATTCCGCTCCGTAGTTTTCTGTATCTAGGTGCCGGATGTGGAAGTTCAGGGTGTCCAGGTATTCCGCTCCGTAGTTTTATGTATCTAGGTGCCGGATGTGGAAGTCCAGGGTGTCCAGGTATTCCGCTTCGTAGTTTTCTGTATCTAGGTGTCGAATGTGGAAGTCCAGGGTGTCCAGGTATTCCGCTTCGTAGTTTTCTGTATCTAGGTGCCGGATGTGGAAGTTCAGGGTGTCCAGGTATTCCGATCCGTAGTTTTCTGTATCTAGGTGCCGGATGTGGAAGTCCAGGGTGTCCAGGTACTCCGCCTCGTAGTTTTCTGTATCTAGGTGCCGGATGTGGAAGTTCAGGGTGTCCAGGTATTCCGCTCCGTAGTTTTCTGTATCTAGGTGCCGGATGTGGAAGTCCAGGGTGTCCAGGTATTCCGCTTCGTAGTTTTCTATATCTAGGTGTCGGATGTGGAAGTCCAGGGTGTCCAGGTATTCCGCTTCGTAGTTTTCTGTATCTAGGTGCCGGATGTGGAAGTTCAGGGTGTCCAGGTATCCCGCTCCGTAGTTTTCTGTATCTAAGTGCCGGATGTGGAAGTTCAGGGTGTCCAGGTATTCCGCTTCGTAGTTTTCTGTATCTAGGTGTCGGATGTGGAAGTCCAGGGTGTTCAGGTAATCCGCTTCGTAGTTTTCTGTATCTAGGTGTCGGATGTGGAAGTCCAGGGTGTCCAGGTATTCCGCTTCGTAGTTTTCTGTATCTAGGTGCCGGATGTGGAAGTTCAGGATGTCCAGGTATTCCGCTCCGTAGTTTTCTGTATCCAGGTGCCGGATGTGGAAGTCCAGGGTGTCCAGGTATTCCGCTTCGTAGTTTTCTGTATCTAGGTGCCGGATGTGGAAGTCCAGGGTGTTCAGGTAATCCGCTTCGTAGTTTTCTATATCTAGGTGTCGAATGTGGAAGTCCAGGGTGTCCAGGTATTCCGCTTCGTAGTTTTCTGTATCTAGGTGCCGGATGTGGAAGTTCAGGGTGTCCAGGTATTCCGCTCCGTAGTTTTCTGTATCTAGGTGCCGGATGTGGAAGTCCAGGGTGTCCAGGTATTCCGCTTCGTAGTTTTCTGTATCTAGGTGCCGGATGTGGAAGTCCAGGGTGTTCAGGTAATCCGCTTCGTAGTTTTCTATATCTAGGTGTCGAATGTGGAAGTCCAGGGTGTCCAGGTATTCCGCTTCGTAGTTTTCTGTATCTAGGTGCCGGATGTGGAAGTTCAGGGTGTCCAGGTATTCCGCTCCGTAGTTTTCTGTATCTAGGTGCCGGATGTGGAAGTCCAGGGTGTCCAGGTATTCCGCTTCGTAGTTTTCTGTATCTAGGTGCCGGATATGGAAGTTCAGGGTGTCCAGGTATTCCGCTCCGTAGTTTTCTGTATCTAGGTGCCGGATGTGGAAGTTCAGGGTGTCCAGGTATTCCGATCCGTAGTTTTCTGTATCTAGGTGCCGGATGTGGAAGTCCAGGGTGTCCAGGTACTCCGCCTCGTAGTTTTCTGTATCTAGGTGCCGGATGTGGAAGTTCAGGGTGTCCAGGTATTCCGCTCCGTAGTTTTCTGTATCTAGGTGCCGGATGTGGAAGTCCAGGGTGTCCAGGTATTCCGCTTCGTAGTTTTCTATATCTAGGTGTCGGATGTGGAAGTCCAGGGTGTCCAGGTATTCCGCTTCGTAGTTTTCTGTATCTAGGTGCCGGATGTGGAAGTTCAGGGTGTCCAGGTATCCCGCTCCGTAGTTTTCTGTATCTAAGTGCCGGATGTGGAAGTTCAGGGTGTCCAGGTATTCCGCTTCGTAGTTTTCTGTATCTAGGTGTCGGATGTGGAAGTCCAGGGTGTTCAGGTAATCCGCTTCGTAGTTTTCTGTATCTAGGTGTCGGATGTGGAAGTCCAGGGTGTCCAGGTATTCCGCTTCGTAGTTTTCTGTATCTAGGTGCCGGATGTGGAAGTTCAGGATGTCCAGGTATTCCGCTCCGTAGTTTTCTGTATCCAGGTGCCGGATGTGGAAGTCCAGGGTGTCCAGGTATTCCGCTTCGTAGTTTTCTGTATCTAGGTGCCGGATGTGGAAGTCCAGGGTGTTCAGGTAATCCGCTTCGTAGTTTTCTATATCTAGGTGTCGAATGTGGAAGTCCAGGGTGTCCAGGTATTCCGCTTCGTAGTTTTCTGTATCTAGGTGCCGGATGTGGAAGTTCAGGGTGTCCAGGTATTCCGCTCCGTAGTTTTCTGTATCTAGGTGCCGGATGTGGAAGTCCAGGGTGTCCAGGTATTCCGCTTCGTAGTTTTCTGTATCTAGGTGCCGGATATGGAAGTTCAGGGTGTCCAGGTATTCCGCTCCGTAGTTTTCTGTATCTAGGTGCCGGATGTGGAAGTTCAGGGTGTCCAGGTATTCCGCTCCGTAGTTTTCTGTATCTAGGTGCCGGATGTGGAAGTTCAGGGTTTCCAGGTATTCCGCTCCGTAGTTTTCTGTATCTAGGTGTCGGATGTGGAAGTCCAGGGTGTCCAGGAATTCCGCTTCGTAGTTTTCTGTATCTAGGTGCCGGATGTGGAAGTTCAGGGTGTCCAGGTATCCCGCTCCGTAGTTTTCTGTATCTAAGTGCCGGATGTGGAAGTTCAGGGTGTCCAGGTATTCCGCTTCGTAGTTTTCTGTATCTAGGTGTCGGATGTGGAAGTCCAGGGTGTTCAGGTAATCCGCTTCGTAGTTTTCTGTATCTAGGTGTCGGATGTGGAAGTCCAGGGTGTCCAGGTATTCCGCTTCGTAGTTTTCTGTATCTAGGTGCCGGATGTGGAAGTTCAGGGTGTCCAGGTATTCCGCTCCGTAGTTTTCTGTATCTAGGTGCCGGATGTGGAAGTCCAGGGTGTCCAGGTATTCTGCTTCGTAGTTTTCTGTATCTAGGTGCCGGATGTGGAAGTCCAGGGTGTTCAGGTAATCCGGTTCGTAGTTTTCTGTATCTAGGTGTCGAATGTGGAAGTCCAGGGTGTCCAGGTATTCCGCTTCGTAGTTTTCTGTATCTAGGTGCCGGATGTGGAAGTTCAGGGTGTCCAGGTATTCCGCTCCGTAGTTTTCTGTATCTAGGTGCCGGATGTGGAAGTCCAGGGTGTCCAGGTATTCCGCTTCGTAGTTTTCTGTATCTAGGTGCCGGATGTGGAAGTTCAGGGTGTCCAGGTATTCCGCTCCGTAGTTTTCTGTATCTAGGTGCCGGATGTGGAAGTCCAGGGTGTCCAGGTATTCCGCTTCGTAGTTTTCTGTATCTAGGTGTCGGATGTGGAAGTCCAGGGTGTCCAGGTAATCCGCTTCGTAGTTTTCTGTATCTAGGTGTCGGATGTGGAAGTCCAGGGTGTCCAGGTATTCCGCTTCGTAGTTTTCTGTATCTAGGTGCCGGATGTGGAAGTTCAGGGTGTCCAGGTATTCCGCTCCGTAGTTTTCTGTATCTAGGTGTCGGATGTGGAAGTCCAGGGTGTCCAGGTATTCCGCTTCGTAGTTTTCTGTATCTAGGTGCCGGATGTGGAAGTTCAGGGTGTCCAGGTATTCCGCTCCGTAGTTTTCTGTATCTAGGTGCCGGATGTGGAAGTCCAGGGTGTCCAGGTATTCCGCTTCGTAGTTTTCTGTATCTAGGTGTCGGATGTGGAAGTCCAGGGTGTCCAGGTAGTCCGCTTCGTAGTTTTCTGTATCTAGGTGTCGGATGTGGAAGTCCAGGGTGTCCAGGTATTCCGCTTCGTAGTTTTCTGTATCTAGGTGCCGGATGTGGAAGTTCAGGGTGTCCAGGTATTCCGCTCCGTAGTTTTCTGTATCTAGGTGCCGGATGTGGCAGTTCAGGGTGTCCAGGTATTCCGCTCCGTAGTTTTCTGTATCTAGGTGCCGGATGTGGAAGTTCAGGGTGTCCAGGTATTCCGCTCCGTAGTTTTATGTATCTAGGTGCCGGATGTGGAAGTCCAGGGTGTCCAGGTATTCCGCTTCGTAGTTTTCTGTATCTAGGTGTCGAATGTGGAAGTCCAGGGTGTCCAGGTATTCCGCTTCGTAGTTTTCTGTATCTAGGTGCCGGATGTGGAAGTTCAGGGTGTCCAGGTATTCCGATCCGTAGTTTTCTGTATCTAGGTGCCGGATGTGGAAGTCCAGGGTGTCCAGGTACTCCGCCTCGTAGTTTTCTGTATCTAGGTGCCGGATGTGGAAGTTCAGGGTGTCCAGGTATTCCGCTCCGTAGTTTTCTGTATCTAGGTGCCGGATGTGGAAGTCCAGGGTGTCCAGGTATTCCGCTTCGTAGTTTTCTATATCTAGGTGTCGGATGTGGAAGTCCAGGGTGTCCAGGTATTCCGCTTCGTAGTTTTCTGTATCTAGGTGTCGGATGTGGAAGTCCAGGGTGTTCAGGTAATCCGCTTCGTAGTTTTCTGTATCTAGGTGTCGGATGTGGAAGTCCAGGGTGTCCAGGTATTCCGCTTCGTAGTTTTCTGTATCTAGGTGCCGGATGTGGAAGTTCAGGGTGTCCAGGTATTCCGCTCCGTAGTTTTCTGTATCTAGGTGTCGGATGTGGAAGTCCAGGGTGTCCAGGTATTCCGCTTCGTAGTTTTCTGTATCTAGGTGCCGGATGTGGAAGTTCAGGGTGTCCAGGTATTCCGCTCCGTAGTTTTCTGTATCTAGGTGCCGGATGTGGAAGTCCAGGGTGTCCAGGTATTCCGCTTCGTAGTTTTCTGTATCTAGGTGTCGGATGTGGAAGTCCAGGGTGTCCAGGTAGTCCGCTTCGTAGTTTTCTGTATCTAGGTGTCGGATGTGGAAGTCCAGGGTGTCCAGGTATTCCGCTTCGTAGTTTTCTGTATCTAGGTGCCGGATGTGGAAGTTCAGGGTGTCCAGGTATTCCGCTCCGTAGTTTTCTGTATCTAGGTGCCGGATGTGGCAGTTCAGGGTGTCCAGGTATTCCGCTCCGTAGTTTTCTGTATCTAGGTGCCGGATGTGGAAGTTCAGGGTGTCCAGGTATTCCGCTCCGTAGTTTTATGTATCTAGGTGCCGGATGTGGAAGTCCAGGGTGTCCAGGTATTCCGCTTCGTAGTTTTCTGTATCTAGGTGTCGAATGTGGAAGTCCAGGGTGTCCAGGTATTCCGCTTCGTAGTTTTCTGTATCTAGGTGCCGGATGTGGAAGTTCAGGGTGTCCAGGTATTCCGATCCGTAGTTTTCTGTATCTAGGTGCCGGATGTGGAAGTCCAGGGTGTCCAGGTACTCCGCCTCGTAGTTTTCTGTATCTAGGTGCCGGATGTGGAAGTTCAGGGTGTCCAGGTATTCCGCTCCGTAGTTTTCTGTATCTAGGTGCCGGATGTGGAAGTCCAGGGTGTCCAGGTATTCCGCTTCGTAGTTTTCTATATCTAGGTGTCGGATGTGGAAGTCCAGGGTGTCCAGGTATTCCGCTTCGTAGTTTTCTGTATCTAGGTGCCGGATGTGGAAGTTCAGGATGTCCAGGTATTCCGCTCCGTAGTTTTCTGTATCCAGGTGCCGGATGTGGAAGTCCAGGGTGTCCAGGTATTCCGCTTCGTAGTTTTCTGTATCTAGGTGCCGGATGTGGAAGTCCAGGGTGTTCAGGTAATCCGCTTCGTAGTTTTCTATATCTAGGTGTCGAATGTGGAAGTCCAGGGTGTCCAGGTATTCCGCTTCGTAGTTTTCTGTATCTAGGTGCCGGATGTGGAAGTTCAGGGTGTCCAGGTATTCCGCTCCGTAGTTTTCTGTATCTAGGTGCCGGATGTGGAAGTCCAGGGTGTCCAGGTATTCCGCTTCGTAGTTTTCTGTATCTAGGTGCCGGATATGGAAGTTCAGGGTGTCCAGGTATTCCGCTCCGTAGTTTTCTGTATCTAGGTGCCGGATGTGGAAGTTCAGGGTGTCCAGGTATTCCGCTCCGTAGTTTTCTGTATCTAGGTGCCGGATGTGGAAGTTCAGGGTGTCCAGGTATTCCGCTCCGTAGTTTTCTGTATCTAGGTGTCGGATGTGGAAGTCCAGGGTGTCCAGGTATTCCGCTTCGTAGTTTTCTGTATCTAGGTGCCGGATGTGGAAGTTCAGGGTGTCCAGGTATCCCGCTCCGTAGTTTTCTGTATCTAAGTGCCGGATGTGGAAGTTCAGGGTGTCCAGGTATTCCGCTTCGTAGTTTTCTGTATCTAGGTGTCGGATGTGGAAGTCCAGGGTGTTCAGGTAATCCGCTTCGTAGTTTTCTGTATCTAGGTGTCGGATGTGGAAGTCCAGGGTGTCCAGGTATTCCGCTTCGTAGTTTTCTGTATCTAGGTGCCGGATGTGGAAGTTCAGGGTGTCCAGGTATTCCGCTCCGTAGTTTTCTGTATCTAGGTGCCGGATGTGGAAGTCCAGGGTGTCCAGGTATTCTGCTTCGTAGTTTTCTGTATCTAGGTGCCGGATGTGGAAGTCCAGGGTGTTCAGGTAATCCGGTTCGTAGTTTTCTGTATCTAGGTGTCGAATGTGGAAGTCCAGGGTGTCCAGGTATTCCGCTTCGTAGTTTTCTGTATCTAGGTGCCGGATGTGGAAGTTCAGGGTGTCCAGGTATTCCGCTCCGTAGTTTTCTGTATCTAGGTGCCGGATGTGGAAGTCCAGGGTGTCCAGGTATTCCGCTTCGTAGTTTTCTGTATCTAGGTGCCGGATGTGGAAGTTCAGGGTGTCCAGGTATTCCGCTCCGTAGTTTTCTGTATCTAGGTGCCGGATGTGGAAGTCCAGGGTGTCCAGGTATTCCGCTTCGTAGTTTTCTGTATCTAGGTGTCGGATGTGGAAGTCCAGGGTGTCCAGGTAATCCGCTTCGTAGTTTTCTGTATCTAGGTGTCGGATGTGGAAGTCCAGGGTGTCCAGGTATTCCGCTTCGTAGTTTTCTGTATCTAGGTGCCGGATGTGGAAGTTCAGGGTGTCCAGGTATTCCGCTCCGTAGTTTTCTGTATCTAGGTGTCGGATGTGGAAGTCCAGGGTGTCCAGGTATTCCGCTTCGTAGTTTTCTGTATCTAGGTGCCGGATGTGGAAGTTCAGGGTGTCCAGGTATTCCGCTCCGTAGTTTTCTGTATCTAGGTGCCGGATGTGGAAGTCCAGGGTGTCCAGGTATTCCGCTTCGTAGTTTTCTGTATCTAGGTGTCGGATGTGGAAGTCCAGGGTGTCCAGGTAGTCCGCTTCGTAGTTTTCTGTATCTAGGTGTCGGATGTGGAAGTCCAGGGTGTCCAGGTATTCCGCTTCGTAGTTTTCTGTATCTAGGTGCCGGATGTGGAAGTTCAGGGTGTCCAGGTATTCCGCTCCGTAGTTTTCTGTATCTAGGTGCCGGATGAGGAAGTCCAGGGTGTCCAGGTATTCCGCTTCGTAGTTTTCTGTATCTAGGTGCCGGATGTGGAAGTTCAGGGTGTCCAGGTATTCCGCTCCGTAGTATTCTGTATCTAGGTGCCGGATGTGGAAGTCCAGGGTGTCCAGGTATTCCGCTTCGTAGTTTTCTGTATCTAGGTGCCGGATGTGGAAGTTCAGGGTGTCCAGGTATTCCGCTCCGTAGTTTTCTGTATCTAGGTGCCGGATGTGGAAGTCCAGGGTGTCCAGGTATTCCGCTTCGTAGTTTTCTGTATCTAGGTGCCGGATGTGGAAGTTCAGGGTGTCCAGGTATTCCGCTCCGTAGTTTTCTGT
Source organism: Cephus spinipes (assembly GCA_963971525.1). Classification (NCBI taxonomy): domain Eukaryota; kingdom Metazoa; phylum Arthropoda; class Insecta; order Hymenoptera; family Cephidae; genus Cephus; species Cephus spinipes. The sequence continues at coordinate 10,955,080 of OZ020572.1, read as the reverse complement.
ATCTAGGTGCCGGATGTGGAAGTCCAGGGTGTCCAGGTATTCCGCTTCGTAGTTTTCTGTATCTAGGTGTCGGATGTGGAAGTCCAGGGTGTCCAGGTAATCCGCTTCGTAGTTTTCTGTATCTAGGTGTCGGATGTGGAAGTCCAGGGTGTCCAGGTATTCCGCTTCGTAGTTTTCTGTATCTAGGTGCCGGATGTGGAAGTTCAGGGTGTCCAGGTATTCCGCTCCGTAGTTTTCTGTATCTAGGTGCCGGATGTGGATGTCCAGGGTGTCGAGGTATTCCGCTTCGTAGTTTTCTGTATCTAGGTGCCGGATGTGGAAGTCCAGGGTATTCAGGTAATCCGCTTCGTAGTTTTCTGTATCTAGGTGTCGAATGTGGAAGTCCAGGGTGTCCAGGTATTCCGCTTCGTAGTTTTCTGTATCTAGGTGCCGGATGTGGAAGTTCAGGGTGTCCAGGTATTCCGCTCCGTAGTTTTCTGTATCTAGGTGCCGGATGTGGAAGTCCAGGGTGTCCAGGTATTCCGCTTCGTAGTTTTCTGTATCTAGGTGCCGGATGTGGAAGTTCAGGGTGTCCAGGTATTCCGCTCCGTAGTTTTCTGTATCTAGGTGCCGGATGTGGAAGTCCAGGGTGTCCAGGTATTCCGCTTCGTAGTTTTCTGTATCTAGGTGTCGGATGTGGAAGTCCAGGGTGTCCAGGTATTCCGCTTCGTAGTTTTCTGTATCTAGGTGCCGGATGTGGAAGTTCAGGGTGTCCAGGTATCCCGCTCCGTAGTTTTCTGTATCTAAGTGCCGGATGTGGAAGTTCAGGGTGTCCAGGTATTCCGCTTCGTAGTTTTCTGTATCTAAGTGCCGGATGTGGAAGTTCAGGGTGTCCAGGTAATCCGCTTCGTAGTTTTCTGTATCTAGGTGTCGAATGTGGAAGTCCAGGGTGTCCAGGTATTCCGCTTCGTAGTTTTCTGTATCTAGGTGCCGGATGTGGAAGTTCAGGGTGTCCAGGTATTCCGCTCCGTAGTTTTCTGTATCTAGGTGCCGGATGAGGAAGTCCAGGGTGTCCAGGTATTCCGCTTCGTAGTTTTCTGTATCTAGGTGCCGGATGTGGAAGTTCAGGGTGTCCAGGTATTCCGCTCCGTAGTATTCTGTATCTAGGTGCCGGATGTGGAAGTCCAGGGTGTCCAGGTATTCCGCTTCGTAGTTTTCTGTATCTAGGTGCCGGATGTGGAAGTTCAGGGTGTCCAGGTATTCCGCTCCGTAGTTTTCTGTATCTAGGTGCTGGATGTGGAAGTCCAGGGTGTCCAGGTATTCCGCTTCGTAGTTTTCTGTATCTAGGTGCCGGATGTGGAAGTTCAGGGTGTCCAGGTATTCCGCTCCGTAGTTTTCTGTATCTAGGTGCCGGATGTGGAAGTCCAGGGTGTCCAGGTATTCCGCTTCGTAGTTTTCTGTATCTAGGTGTCGGATGTGGAAGTCCAGGGTGTCCAGGTAATCCGCTTCGTAGTTTTCTGTATCTAGGTGTCGGATGTGGAAGTCCAGGGTGTCCAGGTATTCCGCTTCGTAGTTTTCTGTATCTAGGTGCCGGATGTGGAAGTTCAGGGTGTCCAGGTATTCCGCTCCGTAGTTTTCTGTATCTAGGTGCCGGATGTGGAAGTCCAGGGTGTCCAGGTATTCCGCTTCGTAGTTTTCTGTATCTAGGTGCCGGATGTGGAAGTCCAGGGTATTCAGGTAATCCGCTTCGTAGTTTTCTGTATCTAGGTGTCGAATGTGGAAGTCCAGGGTGTCCAGGTATTCCGCTTCGTAGTTTTCTGTATCTAGGTGCCGGATGTGGAAGTTCAGGGTGTCCAGGTATTCCGCTCCGTAGTTTTCTGTATCTAGGTGCCGGATGTGGAAGTCCAGGGTGTCCAGGTATTCCGCTTCGTAGTTTTCTGTATCTAGGTGCCGGATGTGGAAGTTCAGGGTGTCCAGGTATTCCGCTCCGTAGTTTTCTGTATCTAGGTGCCGGATGTGGAAGTCCAGGTTGTCCAGGTATTCCGCTTCGTAGTTTTCTGTATCTAAGTGCCGGATGTGGAAGTTCAGGGTGTCCAGGTATTCCGCTTCGTAGTTTTCTGTATCTAAGTGCCGGATGTGGAAGTTCAGGGTGTCCAGGTATTCCGCTTCGTAGTTTTCTGTATCTAGGTGTCGGATGTGGAAGTCCAGGGTGTTCAGGTAATCCGCTTCGTAGTTTTCTGTATCTAGGTGTCGGATGTGGAAGTCCAGGGTGTCCAGGTATTCCGCTTCGTAGTTTTCTGTATCTAGGTGCCGGATGTGGAAGTTCAGGGTGTCCAGGTATTCCGCTCCGTAGTTTTCTGTATCTAGGTGCCGGATGTGGAAGTCCAGGGTGTCCACGTATTCCGCTTCGTAGTTTTCTGTATCTAGGTGCCGGATGTGGAAGTCCAGGGTGTCCAGGTATTCCGCTTCGTAGTTTTCTGTATCTAGGTGCCGGATGTGGAAGTTCAGGGTGTCCAGGTATTCCGCTCCGTAGTTTTCTGTATCTAGGTGCCGGATGTGGAAGTCCAGGGTGTCCAGGTATTCCGCTTCGTAGTTTTCTGTATCTAGGTGCCGGATGTGGAAGTTCAGGGTGTCCAGGTATTCCGCTCCGTAGTTTTCTGTATCTAGGTGCCGGATGTGGAATTCCAGGGTGTCCAGGTATTCCGCTTCGTAGTTTTCTGTATCTAGGTGTCGGATGTGGAAGTCCAGGGTGTCCAGGTATTCCGCTTCGTAGTTTTCTGTATCTAGGTGCCGGATGTGGAAGTTCAGGGTGTCCAGGTAACCCGCTCCGTAGTTTTCTGTATCTAAGTGCCGGATGTGGAAGTTCAGGGTGTCCAGGTATTCCGCTTCGTAGTTTTCTGTATCTAGGTGTGGGATGTGGAAGTCCAGGGTGTTCAGGTAATCCGCTTCGTAGTTTTCTGTATCTAGGTGTCGGATGTGGAAGTCCAGGGTGTCCAGGTATTCCGCTTCGTAGTTTTCTGTATCTAGGTGCCGGATGTGGAAGTTCAGGATGTCCAGGTATTCCGCTCCGTAGTTTTCTGTATCCAGGTGCCGGATGTGGAAGTCCAGGGTGTCCAGGTATTCCGCTTCGTAGTTTTCTGTATCTAGGTGCCGGATGTGGAAGTCCAGGGTGTTCAGGTAATCCGCTTTGTAGTTTTCTGTATCTAGGTGTCGAATGTGGAAGTCCAGGGTGTCCAGGTATTCCGCTTCGTAGTTTTCTGTATCTAGGTGCCGGATATGGAAGTTCAGGGTGTCCAGGTATTCCGCTCCGTAGTTTTCTGTATCAAGGTGCCGGATGTGGAAGTTCAGGGTGTCCAGGTATTCCGCTTCGTAGTTTTCTGTATCTAGGTGCCGGATGTGGAAGTCCAGAGTGTTCAGGTAATCCGCTTCGTAGTTTTCTGTATCTAGGTGCCGGATGAGGAAGTCCAGGGTGTCCAGGTATTCCGCTTCGTAGTTTTCTGTATCTAGGTGCCGGATGTGGAAGTTCAGGGTGTCCAGGTATTCCGCTCCGTAGTATTCTGTATCTAGGTGCCGGATGTGGAAGTCCAGGGTGTCCAGGTATTCCGCTTCGTAGTTTTCTGTATCTAGGTGCCGGATGTGGAAGTTCAGGGTGTCCAGGTATTCCGCTCCGTAGTTTTCTGTATCTAGGTGCTGGATGTGGAAGTCCAGGGTGTCCAGGTATTCCGCTTCGTAGTTTTCTGTATCTAGGTGCCGGATGTGGAAGTTCAGGGTGTCCAGGTATTCCGCTCCGTAGTTTTCTGTATCTAGGTGCCGGATGTGGAAGTCCAGGGTGTCCAGGTATTCCGCTTCGTAGTTTTCTGTATCTAGGTGTCGGATGTGGAAGTCCAGGGTGTCCAGGTAATCCGCTTCGTAGTTTTCTGTATCTAGGTGTCGGATGTGGAAGTCCAGGGTGTCCAGGTATTCCGCTTCGTAGTTTTCTGTATCTAGGTGCCGGATGTGGAAGTTCAGGGTGTCCAGGTATTCCGCTCCGTAGTTTTCTGTATCTAGGTGCCGGATGTGGAAGTCCAGGGTGTCCAGGTATTCCGCTTCGTAGTTTTCTGTATCTAGGTGCCGGATGTGGAAGTCCAGGGTATTCAGGTAATCCGCTTCGTAGTTTTCTGTATCTAGGTGTCGAATGTGGAAGTCCAGGGTGTCCAGGTATTCCGCTTCGTAGTTTTCTGTATCTAGGTGCCGGATGTGGAAGTTCAGGGTGTCCAGGTATTCCGCTCCGTAGTTTTCTGTATCTAGGTGCCGGATGTGGAAGTCCAGGGTGTCCAGGTATTCCGCTTCGTAGTTTTCTGTATCTAGGTGCCGGATGTGGAAGTTCAGGGTGTCCAGGTATTCCGCTCCGTAGTTTTCTGTATCTAGGTGCCGGATGTGGAAGTCCAGGTTGTCCAGGTATTCCGCTTCGTAGTTTTCTGTATCTAAGTGCCGGATGTGGAAGTTCAGGGTGTCCAGGTATTCCGCTTCGTAGTTTTCTGTATCTAAGTGCCGGATGTGGAAGTTCAGGGTGTCCAGGTATTCCGCTTCGTAGTTTTCTGTATCTAGGTGTCGGATGTGGAAGTCCAGGGTGTTCAGGTAATCCGCTTCGTAGTTTTCTGTATCTAGGTGTCGGATGTGGAAGTCCAGGGTGTCCAGGTATTCCGCTTCGTAGTTTTCTGTATCTAGGTGCCGGATGTGGAAGTTCAGGGTGTCCAGGTATTCCGCTCCGTAGTTTTCTGTATCTAGGTGCCGGATGTGGAAGTCCAGGGTGTCCACGTATTCCGCTTCGTAGTTTTCTGTATCTAGGTGCCGGATGTGGAAGTCCAGGGTGTCCAGGTATTCCGCTTCGTAGTTTTCTGTATCTAGGTGCCGGATGTGGAAGTTCAGGGTGTCCAGGTATTCCGCTCCGTAGTTTTCTGTATCTAGGTGCCGGATGTGGAAGTCCAGGGTGTCCAGGTATTCCGCTTCGTAGTTTTCTGTATCTAGGTGCCGGATGTGGAAGTTCAGGGTGTCCAGGTATTCCGCTCCGTAGTTTTCTGTATCTAGGTGCCGGATGTGGAATTCCAGGGTGTCCAGGTATTCCGCTTCGTAGTTTTCTGTATCTAGGTGTCGGATGTGGAAGTCCAGGGTGTCCAGGTATTCCGCTTCGTAGTTTTCTGTATCTAGGTGCCGGATGTGGAAGTTCAGGGTGTCCAGGTAACCCGCTCCGTAGTTTTCTGTATCTAAGTGCCGGATGTGGAAGTTCAGGGTGTCCAGGTATTCCGCTTCGTAGTTTTCTGTATCTAGGTGTGGGATGTGGAAGTCCAGGGTGTTCAGGTAATCCGCTTCGTAGTTTTCTGTATCTAGGTGTCGGATGTGGAAGTCCAGGGTGTCCAGGTATTCCGCTTCGTAGTTTTCTGTATCTAGGTGCCGGATGTGGAAGTTCAGGATGTCCAGGTATTCCGCTCCGTAGTTTTCTGTATCCAGGTGCCGGATGTGGAAGTCCAGGGTGTCCAGGTATTCCGCTTCGTAGTTTTCTGTATCTAGGTGCCGGATGTGGAAGTCCAGGGTGTTCAGGTAATCCGCTTTGTAGTTTTCTGTATCTAGGTGTCGAATGTGGAAGTCCAGGGTGTCCAGGTATTCCGCTTCGTAGTTTTCTGTATCTAGGTGCCGGATATGGAAGTTCAGGGTGTCCAGGTATTCCGCTCCGTAGTTTTCTGTATCAAGGTGCCGGATGTGGAAGTTCAGGGTGTCCAGGTATTCCGCTTCGTAGTTTTCTGTATCTAGGTGCCGGATGTGGAAGTCCAGAGTGTTCAGGTAATCCGCTTCGTAGTTTTCTGTATCTAGGTGCCGGATGTGGAAGTCCAGGGTGTCCAGGTATTCCGCTTCGTAGTTTTCTGTATCTAGGTGCCGGATGTGGAAGTTCAGGGTGTCCAGGTATTCCGCTCCGTAGTTTTCTGTATCTAGGTGCCGGATGTGGAAGTCCAGGGTGTCCAGGTATTCCGCTTCGTAGTTTTCTGTATCTAGGTGTCGGATGTGGAAGTCCAGGGTGTCCAGGTATTCCGCTTCGTAGTTTTCTGTATCTAGGTGCCGGATGTGGAAGTCCTGGGTGTCCAGGTATTCCGCTTCGTAGTTTTCTGTATCTAGGTGTCGGATGTGGAAGTTCAGGGTGTCCAGGTATTCCGCTCCGTAGTTTTCTGTATCTAGGTGCCGGATGTGGAAGTCCAGGGTGTCCACGTATTCCGCTTCGTAGTTTTCTGTATCTAGGTGCCGGATGTGGAAGTCCAGGGTGTCCAGGTATTCCGCTTCGTAGTTTTCTGTATCTAGGTGCCGGATGTGGAAGTTCAGGGTGTCCAGGTATTCCGCTCCGTAGTTTTCTGTATCTAGGTGCCGGATGTGGAAGTCCAGGGTGTCCAGGTATTCCGCTTCGTAGTTTTCTGTATCTAGGTGCCGGATGTGGAAGTTCAGGGTGTCCAGGTATTCCGCTCCGTAGTTTTCTGTATCTAGGTGCCGGATGTGGAATTCCAGGGTGTCCAGGTATTCCGCTTCGTAGTTTTCTGTATCTAGGTGTCGGATGTGGAAGTCCAGGGTGTCCAGGTATTCCGCTTCGTAGTTTTCTGTATCTAGGTGCCGGATGTGGAAGTTCAGGGTGTCCAGGTAACCCGCTCCGTAGTTTTCTGTATCTAAGTGCCGGATGTGGAAGTTCAGGGTGTCCAGGTATTCCGCTTCGTAGTTTTCTGTATCTAGGTGTGGGATGTGGAAGTCCAGGGTGTTCAGGTAATCCGCTTCGTAGTTTTCTGTATCTAGGTGTCGGATGTGGAAGTCCAGGGTGTCCAGGTATTCCGCTTCGTAGTTTTCTGTATCTAGGTGCCGGATGTGGAAGTTCAGGATGTCCAGGTATTCCGCTCCGTAGTTTTCTGTATCCAGGTGCCGGATGTGGAAGTCCAGGGTGTCCAGGTATTCCGCTTCGTAGTTTTCTGTATCTAGGTGCCGGATGTGGAAGTCCAGGGTGTTCAGGTAATCCGCTTTGTAGTTTTCTGTATCTAGGTGTCGAATGTGGAAGTCCAGGGTGTCCAGGTATTCCGCTTCGTAGTTTTCTGTATCTAGGTGCCGGATATGGAAGTTCAGGGTGTCCAGGTATTCCGCTCCGTAGTTTTCTGTATCAAGGTGCCGGATGTGGAAGTTCAGGGTGTCCAGGTATTCCGCTTCGTAGTTTTCTGTATCTAGGTGCCGGATGTGGAAGTCCAGGGTGTTCAGGTAATCCGCTTCGTAGTTTTCTGTATCTAGGTGCCGGATGTGGAAGTCCAGGGTGTCCAGGTATTCCGCTTCGTAGTTTTCTGTATCTAGGTGCCGGATGTGGAAGTTCAGGGTGTCCAGGTATTCCGCTCCGTAGTTTTCTGTATCTAGGTGCCGGATGTGGAAGTCCAGGGTGTCCAGGTATTCCGCTTCGTAGTTTTCTGTATCTAGGTGTCGGATGTGGAAGTCCAGGGTGTCCAGGTATTCCGCTTCGTAGTTTTCTGTATCTAGGTGCCGGATGTGGAAGTTCAGGGTGTCCAGGTATTCCGCTCCGTAGTTTTCTGTATCTAGGTGCCGGATGTGGAAGTCCAGGGTGTCCAGGTATTCCGCTTCGTAGTTTTCTGTATCTAGGTGTCGGATGTGGAAGTCCAGGGTGTCCAGGTATTCCGCTTCGTAGTTTTCTGTATCTAGGTGCCGGATGTGGAAGTCCTGGGTGTCCAGGTATTCCGCTTCGTAGTTTTCTGTATCTAGGTGTCGGATGTGGAAGTCCAGGGTGTCCAGGTATTCCGCTTCGTAGTTTTCTGTATCTAGGTGCCGGATGTGGAAGTTCAGGGTGTCCAGGTATTCCGCTCCGTAGTTTTCTGTATCTAGGTGCCGGATGTGGAAGTTCAGGGTGTCCAGGTATTCCGCTCCGTAGTTTTCTGTATCTAGGTGCCGGATGTGGAAGTCCAGGGTGTCCAGGTACTCCGCTTCGTAGTTTTCTGTATCTAGGTGCCGGATGTGGAAGTTCAGGGTGTCCAGATATTCCGCTCCGTAGTTTTCTGTATCTAGGTGCCGGATGTGGAAGTCCAGGGTGTCCAGGTATTCCGCTTCGTAGTTTTCTGTATCTAGGTGTCGGATGTGGAAGTCCAGGGTGTTCAGGTATTCCGCTTCGTAGTTTTCTGTATCTAGGTGCCGGATGTGGAAGTTCAGGGTGTCCAGGTATTCCGCTCCGTAGTTTTCTGTATCTAGGTGCCGGATGTGGAAGGTCAGGGTGTCCAGGTATTCCGCTTCGTAGTTTTCTGTATCTAGGTGTCGGATGTGGAAGTCCAGGGTGTTCAGGTAATCCGCTTCGTAGTTTTCTGTATCTAGGTGTCGGATGTGGAAGTCCAGGGTGTCCAGGTATTCCGCTTCGTAGTTTTCTGTATCTAGGTGCCGGATGTGAAAGTTCAGGGTGTCCAGGTATTCCGCTCCGTAGTTTTCTGTATCTAGGTGCCGGATGTGGAAGTCCAGGGTGTCCAGGTACTCCGCTTCGTAGTTTTCTGTATCTAGGTGCCGGATGTGGAAGTTCAGGGTGTCCAGGTATTCCGCTCCGTAGTTTTCTGTATCTAGGTGCCGGATGTGGAAGTCCAGGGTGTCCAGGTACTCCGCTTCGTAGTTTTCTGTATCTAGGTGCCGGATGTGGAAGTTCAGGGTGTCCAGGTATTCCGCTCCGTAGTTTTCTGTATCTAGGTGCCGGATGTGGAAGTCCAGGGTGCCCAGGTATTCCGCTTCGTAGTTTTCTGTATCTAGGTGCCGGATGTGGAAGTCCAGGGTGTTCAGGTAATCCGCTTCGTAGTTTTCTGTATCTAGGTGCCGGATGTGGAAGTCCAGGGTGTCCAGGTATTCCGCTTCGTAGTTTTCTGTATCTAGGTGTCGGATGTGGAAGTCCAGGGTGTCCAGGTATTCCGCTTCGTAGTTTTCTGTATCTAGGTGCCGGATGTGGAAGTCCAGGGTGTCCAGGTATTCCGCTCCGTAGTTTTCTGTATCTAGGTGCCGGATGTGGAAGTCCAGGGTGTCCAGGTATTCCGCTTCGTAGTTTTCTGTATCTAGGTGCCGGATGTGGAAGTCCAGGGTGTTCAGGTAATCCGCTTCGTAGTTTTCTGTATCTAGGTGCCGGATGTGGAAGTTCAGGGTGTCCAGGTATTCCGCTCCGTAGTTTTCTGTATCTAGGTGCCGGATGTGGAAGTCCTGGGTGTCCAGGTATTCCGCTTCGTAGTTTTCTGTATCTAGGTGTCGGATGTGGAAGTCCAGGGTGTCCAGGTATTCCGCTTCGTAGTTTTCTGTATCTAGGTGCCGGATGTGGAAGTTCAGGGTGTCCAGGTAACCCGCTCCGTAGTTTTCTGTATCTAAGTGCCGGATGTGGAAGTTCAGGGTGTCCAGGTATTCCGCTTCGTAGTTTTCTGTATCTAGGTGTGGGATGTGGAAGTCCAGGGTTTTCAGGTAATCCGCTTCGTAGTTTTCTGTATCTAGGTGTCGGATGTGGAAGTCCAGGGTGTCCAGGTATTCCGCTTCGTAGTTTTCTGTATCTAGGTGCCGGATGTGGAAGTCCAGGGTGTCCAGGTATTCCGCTTCGTAGTTTTCTGTATCTAGGTGCCGGATGTGGAAGTTCAGGGTGTCCAGGTATTCCGCTCCGTAGTTTTCTGTATCTAGGTGCCGGATGTGGAAGTCCAGGGTGTCCAGGTATTCCGCTTCGTAGTTTTCTGTATCTAGGTGTTGGATGTGGAAGTCCAGGGTGTCCAGGTATTCCGCTTCGTAGTTTTCTGTATCTAGGTGCCGGATGTGGAAGTTCAGGGTGTCCAGGTATTCCGCTCCGTAGTTTTCTGTATCTAGGTGCCGGATGTGGAAGGTCAGGGTGTCCAGGTATTCCGCTTCGTAGTTTTCTGTATCTAGGTGTCGGATGTGGATGTCCAGGGTGTTCAGGTAATCCGCTTCGTAGTTTTCTGTATCTAGGTGTCGGATGTGGAAGTCCAGGGTGTCCAGGTACTCCGCTTCGTAGTTTTCTGTATCTAGGTGCCGGATGTGGAAGTTCAGGGTGTCCAGGTATTCCGCTCCGTAGTTTTCTGTATCTAGGTGCCGGATGTGGAAGTCCAGGGTGTCCAGGTATTCCGCTTCATAGTTTTCTGTATCTAGGTGTCGGATGTGGAAGTCCAGGGTGTCCAGGTATTCCGCTTCGTAGTTTTCTGTATCTAGGTGCCGGATGTGGAAGTCCAGGGTGTCCAGGTATTCCGCTTTGTAGTTTTCTGTATCTAGGTGCCGGATGTGGAAGTTCAGGGTGTCCAGGTATTCCGCTCCGTAGTTTTCTGTATCTAGGTGCCGGATGTGGAAGTCCAGGGTGTCCAGGTATTCCGCTTCGTAGTTTTCTGTATCTAGGTGCCGGATGTGGAAGTCCAGGGTGTTCAGGTAATCCGCTTCGTAGTTTTCTGTATCTAGGTGCCGGATGTGGAAGTCCAGGGTGTCCAGGTATTCCGCTTCGTAGTTTTCTGTATCTAGGTGTCGGATGTGGAAGTCCAGGGTGTCCAGGTATTCCGCTTCGTAGTTTTCTGTATCTAGGTGCCGGATGTGGAAGTCCAGGGTGTCCAGGTATTCCGCTTCGTAGTTTTCTGTATCTAGGTGCCGGATGTGGAAGTCCAGGGTGTCCAGGTATTCCGCTTCGTAGTTTTCTGTATCTAGGTGCCGGATGTGGAAGTCCAGGGTGTCCAGGTATTCCGCTTCGTAGTTTTCTGTATCTAGGTGCCGGATGTGGAAGTTCAGGGTGTCCAGGTATTCCGCTCCGTAGTTTTCTGTATCTAGGAGCCGGATGTGGAAGTCCAGGGTGTCCAGGTACTCCGCTTCGTAGTTTTCTGTATCTAGGTGCCGGATGTGGAAGTTCAGGGTGTCCAGGTATTCCGCTCCGTAGTTTTCTGTATCTAGGTGCCGGATGTGGAAGTCCAGGGTGTCCAGGTATTCCGCTTCGTAGTTTTCTGTATCTAGGTGTCGGATGTGGAAGTCCAGGGTGTCCAGGTATTCCGCTTCGTAGTTTTCTGTATCTAGGTGCCGGATGTGGAAGTCCAGGGTGTCCAGGTATTCCGCTCCGTAGTCTTCTGTATCTAGGTGCCGGATGTGGAAGTTCAGGGTGTCCAGGTATTCCGCTTCGTAGTTTTCTGTATCTAGGTGTCGGATGTGGAAGTTCAGGGTGTCCAGGTGTTCCGCTTTGTAGTTTTCTGTATCTAGGTGTCGGATGTGGAAGTCCAGGGTGTCCAGGTATTCCGCTTCGTAGTTTTCTGTATCTAGGTGCCGGATGTGGAAGTCCAGGGTGTCCAGGTATTCCGCTTCGTAGTTTTCTGTATCTAGGTGTGGAATGTGGAAGTCCAGGGTGTCCAGGTATTCCGCTTTGTAGTTTTCTGTATCTAGGTGCCGGATGTGGAAGTTCAGGGTGTCCAGGTATTCCGCTCCGTAGTTTTCTGTATCTAGGTGCCGGATGTGGAAGTCCAGGGTGTCCAGGTATTCCGCTTCGTAGTTTTCTGTATCTAGGTTCCGGATGTGGAAGTCCAGGGTGTTCAGGTAATCCGCTTCGTAGTTTTCTGTATCTAGGTGTCGAATGTGGAAGTCCAGGGTGTCCAGGTATTCCGCTTCGTAGTTTTCTGTATCTAGGTGCCGGATGTGGAAGTTCAGGGTGTCCAGGTATTCCGCTCCGTAGTTTTCTGTATCTAGGTGCCGGATGTGGAAGTCCAGGGTGTCCAGGTATTCCGCTTCGTAGTTTTCTGTATCTAGGTGCCGGATGTGGAAGTTCAGGGTGTCCAGGTATTCCGCTCCGTAGTTTTCTGTATCTACGTGCCGGATGTGGAAGTCCAGGGTGTCCAGGTATTCCGCTTCGTAGTTTTCTGTATCTAGGTGCCGGATGTGGAAGTCCAGGGTGTCCAGGTATTCCGCTTCATAGTTTTCTGTATCTAGGTGCCGGATGTGGAAGTTCAGGGTGTCCAGGTATTCCGCTCCGTAGTTTTCTGTATCTAGGTGCCGGATGTGGAAGTTCAGGGTGTCCAGGTATTCCGCTTCGTAGTTCTCTGTATCTAGGTGCCCGATGTGGAAGTTCAGGGTGTCCATGTATTCCGCTCCGTAGTTTCTTGTATCTAGGTAGTGAATGTGGAAGTCCAGGGTGTCCAGGTATTCCGCTCGGTAGTTTCCTGTGTCCAGGTGTTGGATGTGGAAGTCCAGGGTATCCAGGTATTCCGCTTCGTAGTTTTCTGTATCTAGGTGTCGGATGTGGAAGTTCAGTGTGTCCAGGTGTTCCGCTCCGTAGTTTTCTGTATCTAGGTGCCGGATGTGGAAGTCCAGGGTGTCCAGGTACTCCGCTTCGTAGTTTTCTGTATCTAGGTGCCGGATGTGGAAGTTCAGGGTGTCCAGGTATTCCGCTCCGTAGTTTTCTGTATCTAGGTGCCGGATGTGGAAGTCCAGGGTGTCCAGGTATTCCGCTTCGTAGTTTTCTGTATCTAGGTGTCGGATGTGGAAGTCCAGGATGTCCAGGTATTCCGCTTCGTAGTTTTCTGTATCTAGGTGCCGGATGTGGAAGTCCAGAGTGTCCAGGTATTCCGCTTTGTAGTTTTCTGTATCTAGGTGCCGGATGTGGAAGTTCAGGGTGTCCAGGTATTCCGCTCCGTAGTTTTCTGTATCTAGGTGCCGGATGTGGAAGTCCAGGGTGTCCAGGTATTCCGCTTCGTAGTTTTCTGTATCTAGGTGCCGGATGTGGAAGTCCAGGGTGTTCAGGTAATCCGCTTCGTAGTTTTCTGTATCTAGGTGCCGGATGTGGAAGTCCAGGGTGTCCAGGTATTCCGCTTCGTAGTTTTCTGTATCTAGGTGTCGGATGTGGAAGTCCAGGGTGTCCAGGTATTCCGCTTCGTAGTTTTCTGTATCTAGGTGCCGGATGTGGAAGTCCAGGGTGTCCAGGTATTCCGCTCCGTAGTTTTCTGTATCTAGGTGCCGGATGTGGAAGTCCAGGGTGTCCAGGTATTCCGCTTCGTAGTTTTCTGTATCTAGGTGCCGGATGTGGAAGTCCAGGGTGTTCAGGTAATCCGCTTCGTAGTTTTCTGTATCTAGGTGCCGGATGTGGAAGTTCAGGGTGTCCAGGTATTCCGCTCCGTAGTTTTCTGTATCTAGGTGCCGGATGTGGAAGTCCTGGGTGTCCAGGTATTCCGCTTCGTAGTTTTCTGTATCTAGGTGTCGGATGTGGAAGTCCAGGGTGTCCAGGTATTCCGCTTCGTAGTTTTCTGTATCTAGGTGCCGGATGTGGAAGTTCAGGGTGTCCAGGTAACCCGCTCCGTAGTTTTCTGTATCTAAGTGCCGGATGTGGAAGTTCAGGGTGTCCAGGTATTCCGCTTCGTAGTTTTCTGTATCTAGGTGTGGGATGTGGAAGTCCAGGGTGTTCAGGTAATCCGCTTCGTAGTTTTCTGTATCTAGGTGTCGGATGTGGAAGTCCAGGGTGTCCAGGTATTCCGCTTCGTAGTTTTCTGTATCTAGGTGCCGGATGTGGAAGTCCAGGGTGTCCAGGTATTCCGCTTCGTAGTTTTCTGTATCTAGGTGCCGGATGTGGAAGTTCAGGGTGTCCAGGTATTCCGCTCCGTAGTTTTCTGTATCTAGGTGCCGGATGTGGAAGTCCAGGGTGTCCAGGTATTCCGCTTCGTAGTTTTCTGTATCTAGGTGTTGGATGTGGAAGTCCAGGGTGTCCAGGTATTCCGCTTCGTAGTTTTCTGTATCTAGGTGCCGGATGTGGAAGTTCAGGGTGTCCAGGTATTCCGCTCCGTAGTTTTCTGTATCTAGGTGCCGGATGTGGAAGGTCAGGGTGTCCAGGTATTCCGCTTCGTAGTTTTCTGTATCTAGGTGTCGGATGTGGATGTCCAGGGTGTTCAGGTAATCCGCTTCGTAGTTTTCTGTATCTAGGTGTCGGATGTGGAAGTCCAGGGTGTCCAGGTACTCCGCTTCGTAGTTTTCTGTATCTAGGTGCCGGATGTGGAAGTTCAGGGTGTCCAGGTATTCCGCTCCGTAGTTTTCTGTATCTAGGTGCCGGATGTGGAAGTCCAGGGTGTCCAGGTATTCCGCTTCATAGTTTTCTGTATCTAGGTGTCGGATGTGGAAGTCCAGGGTGTCCAGGTATTCCGCTTCGTAGTTTTCTGTATCTAGGTGCCGGATGTGGAAGTCCAGGGTGTCCAGGTATTCCGCTTTGTAGTTTTCTGTATCTAGGTGCCGGATGTGGAAGTTCAGGGTGTCCAGGTATTCCGCTCCGTAGTTTTCTGTATCTAGGTGCCGGATGTGGAAGTCCAGGGTGTCCAGGTATTCCGCTTCGTAGTTTTCTGTATCTAGGTGCCGGATGTGGAAGTCCAGGGTGTTCAGGTAATCCGCTTCGTAGTTTTCTGTATCTAGGTGCCGGATGTGGAAGTCCAGGGTGTCCAGGTATTCCGCTTCGTAGTTTTCTGTATCTAGGTGTCGGATGTGGAAGTCCAGGGTGTCCAGGTATTCCGCTTCGTAGTTTTCTGTATCTAGGTGCCGGATGTGGAAGTCCAGGGTGTCCAGGTATTCCGCTTCGTAGTTTTCTGTATCTAGGTGCCGGATGTGGAAGTCCAGGGTGTCCAGGTATTCCGCTTCGTAGTTTTCTGTATCTAGGTGCCGGATGTGGAAGTCCAGGGTGTTCAGGTAATCCGCTTCGTAGTTTTCTGTATCTAGGTGCCGGATGTGGAAGTTCAGGGTGTCCAGGTATTCCGCTCCGTAGTTTTCTGTATCTAGGTGCCGGATGTGGAAGTCCTGGGTGTCCAGGTATTCCGCTTCGTAGTTTTCTGTATCTAGGTGTCGGATGTGGAAGTCCAGGGTGTCCAGGTATTCCGCTTCGTAGTTTTCTGTATCTAGGTGCCGGATGTGGAAGTTCAGGGTGTCCAGGTATTCCGCTCCGTAGTTTTCTGTATCTAGGTGACGGATGTGGAAGTCCAGGGTGTCCAGGTACTCCGCTTCGTAGTTTTCTGTATCTAGGTGCCGGATGTGGAAGTTCAGGGTGTCCAGGTATTCCGCTCCGTAGTTTTCTGTATCTAGGTGCCGGATGTGGAAGTCCAGGGTGTCCAGGTATTCCGCTTCGTAGTTTTCTGTATCTAGGTGTCGGATGTGGAAGTCCAGGGTGTCCAGGTATTCCGCTTCGTAGTTTTCTGTATCTAGGTGCCGGATGTGGAAGTTCAGGGTGTCCAGGTATTCCGCTCCGTAGTTTTCTGTATCTAGGTGCCGGATGTGGAAGTTCAGGGTGTCCAGGTATTCCGCTCCGTAGTTTTCTGTATCTAGGAGCCGGATGTGGAAGTCCAGGGTGTCCAGGTACTCCGCTTCGTAGTTTTCTGTATCTAGGTGCCGGATGTGGAAGTTCAGGGTGTCCAGGTATTCCGCTCCGTAGTTTTCTGTATCTAGGTGCCGGATGTGGAAGTCCAGGGTGTCCAGGTATTCCGCTTCGTAGTTTTCTGTATCTAGGTGTCGGATGTGGAAGTCCAGGGTGTCCAGGTATTCCGCTTCGTAGTTTTCTGTATCTAGGTGCCGGATGTGGAAGTCCAGGGTGTCCAGGTATTCCGCTCCGTAGTCTTCTGTATCTAGGTGCCGGATGTGGAAGTTCAGGGTGTCCAGGTATTCCGCTTCGTAGTTTTCTGTATCTAGGTGTCGGATGTGGAAGTTCAGGGTGTCCAGGTATTCCGCTTTGTAGTTTTCTGTATCTAGGTGTCGGATGTGGAAGTCCAGGGTGTCCAGGTATTCCGCTTCGTAGTTTTCTGTATCTAGGTGCCGGATGTGGAAGTCCAGGGTGTCCAGGTATTCCGCTTCGTAGTTTTCTGTATCTAGGTGTGGAATGTGGAAGTCCAGGGTGTCCAGGTATTCCGCTTTGTAGTTTTCTGTATCTAGGTGCCGGATGTGGAAGTTCAGGGTGTCCAGGTATTCCGCTCCGTAGTTTTCTGTATCTAGGTGCCGGATGTGGAAGTCCAGGGTGTCCAGGTATTCCGCTTCGTAGTTTTCTGTATCTAGGTTCCGGATGTGGAAGTCCAGGGTGTTCAGGTAATCCGCTTCGTAGTTTTCTGTATCTAGGTGTCGAATGTGGAAGTCCAGGGTGTCCAGGTATTCCGCTTCGTAGTTTTCTGTATCTAGGTGCCGGATGTGGAAGTTCAGGGTGTCCAGGTATTCCGCTCCGTAGTTTTCTGTATCTAGGTGCCGGATGTGGAAGTCCAGGGTGTCCAGGTATTCCGCTTCGTAGTTTTCTGTATCTAGGTGCCGGATGTGGAAGTTCAGGGTGTCCAGGTATTCCGGTCCGTAGTTTTCTGTATCTAGGTGTCGGGTGTGGAAGTCCAGGGTGTCCAGGTATTCCGCTCCGTAGTTTTCTGTATCTAGGTGCCGGATGTGGAAGTCCTGGGTGTCCAGGTATTCCGCTTCGTAGTTTTCTGTATCTAGGTGTCGGATGTGGAAGTCCAGGGTGTCCAGGTATTCCGCTTCGTAGTTTTCTGTATCTAGGTGCCGGATGTGGAAGTTCAGGGTGTCCAGGTATTCCGCTCCGTAGTTTTCTGTATCTAGGTGACGGATGTGGAAGTCCAGGGTGTCCAGGTACTCCGCTTCGTAGTTTTCTGTATCTAGGTGCCGGATGTGGAAGTTCAGGGTGTCCAGGTATTCCGCTCCGTAGTTTTCTGTATCTAGGTGCCGGATGTGGAAGTCCAGGGTGTCCAGGTATTCCGCTTCGTAGTTTTCTGTATCTAGGTGTCGGATGTGGAAGTCCAGGGTGTCCAGGTATTCCGCTTCGTAGTTTTCTGTATCTAGGTGCCGGATGTGGAAGTTCAGGGTGTCCAGGTATTCCGCTCCGTAGTTTTCTGTATCTAGGTGCCGGATGTGGAAGTTCAGGGTGTCCAGGTATTCCGCTCCGTAGTTTTCTGTATCTAGGAGCCGGATGTGGAAGTCCAGGGTGTCCAGGTACTCCGCTTCGTAGTTTTCTGTATCTAGGTGCCGGATGTGGAAGTTCAGGGTGTCCAGGTATTCCGCTCCGTAGTTTTCTGTATCTAGGTGCCGGATGTGGAAGTCCAGGGTGTCCAGGTATTCCGCTTCGTAGTTTTCTGTATCTAGGTGTCGGATGTGGAAGTCCAGGGTGTCCAGGTATTCCGCTTCGTAGTTTTCTGTATCTAGGTGCCGGATGTGGAAGTCCAGGGTGTCCAGGTATTCCGCTCCGTAGTCTTCTGTATCTAGGTGCCGGATGTGGAAGTTCAGGGTGTCCAGGTATTCCGCTTCGTAGTTTTCTGTATCTAGGTGTCGGATGTGGAAGTTCAGGGTGTCCAGGTATTCCGCTTTGTAGTTTTCTGTATCTAGGTGTCGGATGTGGAAGTCCAGGGTGTCCAGGTATTCCGCTTCGTAGTTTTCTGTATCTAGGTGCCGGATGTGGAAGTCCAGGGTGTCCAGGTATTCCGCTTCGTAGTTTTCTGTATCTAGGTGTGGAATGTGGAAGTCCAGGGTGTCCAGGTATTCCGCTTTGTAGTTTTCTGTATCTAGGTGCCGGATGTGGAAGTTCAGGGTGTCCAGGTATTCCGCTCCGTAGTTTTCTGTATCTAGGTGCCGGATGTGGAAGTCCAGGGTGTCCAGGTATTCCGCTTCGTAGTTTTCTGTATCTAGGTTCCGGATGTGGAAGTCCAGGGTGTTCAGGTAATCCGCTTCGTAGTTTTCTGTATCTAGGTGTCGAATGTGGAAGTCCAGGGTGTCCAGGTATTCCGCTTCGTAGTTTTCTGTATCTAGGTGCCGGATGTGGAAGTTCAGGGTGTCCAGGTATTCCGCTCCGTAGTTTTCTGTATCTAGGTGCCGGATGTGGAAGTCCAGGGTGTCCAGGTATTCCGCTTCGTAGTTTTCTGTATCTAGGTGCCGGATGTGGAAGTTCAGGGTGTCCAGGTATTCCGCTCCGTAGTTTTCTGTATCTACGTGCCGGATGTGGAAGTCCAGGGTGTCCAGGTATTCCGCTTCGTAGTTTTCTGTATCTAGGTGCCGGATGTGGAAGTCCAGGGTGTCCAGGTATTCCGCTTCATAGTTTTCTGTATCTAGGTGCCGGATGTGGAAGTTCAGGGTGTCCAGGTATTCCGCTCCGTAGTTTTCTGTATCTAGGTGCCGGATGTGGAAGTTCAGGGTGTCCAGGTATTCCGCTTCGTAGTTCTCTGTATCTAGGTGCCCGATGTGGAAGTTCAGGGTGTCCATGTATTCCGCTCCGTAGTTTCTTGTATCTAGGTAGTGAATGTGGAAGTCCAGGGTGTCCAGGTATTCCGCTCGGTAGTTTCCTGTGTCCAGGTGTTGGATGTGGAAGTCCAGGGTATCCAGGTATTCCGCTTCGTAGTTTTCTGTATCTAGGTGTCGGATGTGGAAGTTCAGTGTGTCCAGGTGTTCCGCTCCGTAGTTTTCTGTATCTAGGTGCCGGATGTGGAAGTCCAGGGTGTCCAGGTACTCCGCTTCGTAGTTTTCTGTATCTAGGTGCCGGATGTGGAAGTTCAGGGTGTCCAGGTATTCCGCTCCGTAGTTTTCTGTATCTAGGTGCCGGATGTGGAAGTCCAGGGTGTCCAGGTATTCCGCTTCGTAGTTTTCTGTATCTAGGTGTCGGATGTGGAAGTCCAGGGTGTCCAGGTATTCCGCTTCGTAGTTTTCTGTATCTAGGTGCCGGATGTGGAAGTCCAGAGTGTCCAGGTATTCCGCTTTGTAGTTTTCTGTATCTAGGTGCCGGATGTGGAAGTTCAGGGTGTCCAGGTATTCCGCTCCGTAGTTTTCTGTATCTAGGTGCCGGATGTGGAAGTCCAGGGTGTCCAGGTATTCCGCTTCGTAGTTTTCTGTATCTAGGTGCCGGATGTGGAAGTCCAGGGTGTTCAGGTAATCCGCTTCGTAGTTTTCTGTATCTAGGTGCCGGATGTGGAAGTCCAGGGTGTCCAGGTATTCCGCTTCGTAGTTTTCTGTATCTAGGTGTCGGATGTGGAAGTCCAGGGTGTCCAGGTATTCCGCTTCGTAGTTTTCTGTATCTAGGTGCCGGATGTGGAAGTCCAGGGTGTCCAGGTATTCCGCTCCGTAGTTTTCTGTATCTAGGTGCCGGATGTGGAAGTCCAGGGTGTCCAGGTATTCCGCTTCGTAGTTTTCTGTATCTAGGTGCCGGATGTGGAAGTCCAGGGTGTTCAGGTAATCCGCTTCGTAGTTTTCTGTATCTAGGTGCCGGATGTGGAAGTTCAGGGTGTCCAGGTATTCCGCTCCGTAGTTTTCTGTATCTAGGTGCCGGATGTGGAAGTCCTGGGTGTCCAGGTATTCCGCTTCGTAGTTTTCTGTATCTAGGTGTCGGATGTGGAAGTCCAGGGTGTCCAGGTATTCCGCTTCGTAGTTTTCTGTATCTAGGTGCCGGATGTGGAAGTTCAGGGTGTCCAGGTAACCCGCTCCGTAGTTTTCTGTATCTAAGTGCCGGATGTGGAAGTTCAGGGTGTCCAGGTATTCCGCTTCGTAGTTTTCTGTATCTAGGTGTGGGATGTGGAAGTCCAGGGTGTTCAGGTAATCCGCTTCGTAGTTTTCTGTATCTAGGTGTCGGATGTGGAAGTCCAGGGTGTCCAGGTATTCCGCTTCGTAGTTTTCTGTATCTAGGTGCCGGATGTGGAAGTCCAGGGTGTCCAGGTATTCCGCTTCGTAGTTTTCTGTATCTAGGTGCCGGATGTGGAAGTTCAGGGTGTCCAGGTATTCCGCTCCGTAGTTTTCTGTATCTAGGTGCCGGATGTGGAAGTCCAGGGTGTCCAGGTATTCCGCTTCGTAGTTTTCTGTATCTAGGTGTTGGATGTGGAAGTCCAGGGTGTCCAGGTATTCCGCTTCGTAGTTTTCTGTATCTAGGTGCCGGATGTGGAAGTTCAGGGTGTCCAGGTATTCCGCTCCGTAGTTTTCTGTATCTAGGTGCCGGATGTGGAAGGTCAGGGTGTCCAGGTATTCCGCTTCGTAGTTTTCTGTATCTAGGTGTCGGATGTGGATGTCCAGGGTGTTCAGGTAATCCGCTTCGTAGTTTTCTGTATCTAGGTGTCGGATGTGGAAGTCCAGGGTGTCCAGGTACTCCGCTTCGTAGTTTTCTGTATCTAGGTGCCGGATGTGGAAGTTCAGGGTGTCCAGGTATTCCGCTCCGTAGTTTTCTGTATCTAGGTGCCGGATGTGGAAGTCCAGGGTGTCCAGGTATTCCGCTTCATAGTTTTCTGTATCTAGGTGTCGGATGTGGAAGTCCAGGGTGTCCAGGTATTCCGCTTCGTAGTTTTCTGTATCTAGGTGCCGGATGTGGAAGTCCAGGGTGTCCAGGTATTCCGCTTTGTAGTTTTCTGTATCTAGGTGCCGGATGTGGAAGTTCAGGGTGTCCAGGTATTCCGCTCCGTAGTTTTCTGTATCTAGGTGCCGGATGTGGAAGTCCAGGGTGTCCAGGTATTCCGCTTCGTAGTTTTCTGTATCTAGGTGCCGGATGTGGAAGTCCAGGGTGTTCAGGTAATCCGCTTCGTAGTTTTCTGTATCTAGGTGCCGGATGTGGAAGTCCAGGGTGTCCAGGTATTCCGCTTCGTAGTTTTCTGTATCTAGGTGTCGGATGTGGAAGTCCAGGGTGTCCAGGTATTCCGCTTCGTAGTTTTCTGTATCTAGGTGCCGGATGTGGAAGTCCAGGGTGTCCAGGTATTCCGCTTCGTAGTTTTCTGTATCTAGGTGCCGGATGTGGAAGTCCAGGGTGTCCAGGTATTCCGCTTCGTAGTTTTCTGTATCTAGGTGCCGGATGTGGAAGTCCAGGGTGTTCAGGTAATCCGCTTCGTAGTTTTCTGTATCTAGGTGCCGGATGTGGAAGTTCAGGGTGTCCAGGTATTCCGCTCCGTAGTTTTCTGTATCTAGGTGCCGGATGTGGAAGTCCTGGGTGTCCAGGTATTCCGCTTCGTAGTTTTCTGTATCTAGGTGTCGGATGTGGAAGTCCAGGGTGTCCAGGTATTCCGCTTCGTAGTTTTCTGTATCTAGGTGCCGGATGTGGAAGTTCAGGGTGTCCAGGTATTCCGCTCCGTAGTTTTCTGTATCTAGGTGACGGATGTGGAAGTCCAGGGTGTCCAGGTACTCCGCTTCGTAGTTTTCTGTATCTAGGTGCCGGATGTGGAAGTTCAGGGTGTCCAGGTATTCCGCTCCGTAGTTTTCTGTATCTAGGTGCCGGATGTGGAAGTCCAGGGTGTCCAGGTATTCCGCTTCGTAGTTTTCTGTATCTAGGTGTCGGATGTGGAAGTCCAGGGTGTCCAGGTATTCCGCTTCGTAGTTTTCTGTATCTAGGTGCCGGATGTGGAAGTTCAGGGTGTCCAGGTATTCCGCTCCGTAGTTTTCTGTATCTAGGTGCCGGATGTGGAAGTTCAGGGTGTCCAGGTATTCCGCTCCGTAGTTTTCTGTATCTAGGAGCCGGATGTGGAAGTCCAGGGTGTCCAGGTACTCCGCTTCGTAGTTTTCTGTATCTAGGTGCCGGATGTGGAAGTTCAGGGTGTCCAGGTATTCCGCTCCGTAGTTTTCTGTATCTAGGTGCCGGATGTGGAAGTCCAGGGTGTCCAGGTATTCCGCTTCGTAGTTTTCTGTATCTAGGTGTCGGATGTGGAAGTCCAGGGTGTCCAGGTATTCCGCTTCGTAGTTTTCTGTATCTAGGTGCCGGATGTGGAAGTCCAGGGTGTCCAGGTATTCCGCTCCGTAGTCTTCTGTATCTAGGTGCCGGATGTGGAAGTTCAGGGTGTCCAGGTATTCCGCTTCGTAGTTTTCTGTATCTAGGTGTCGGATGTGGAAGTTCAGGGTGTCCAGGTATTCCGCTTTGTAGTTTTCTGTATCTAGGTGTCGGATGTGGAAGTCCAGGGTGTCCAGGTATTCCGCTTCGTAGTTTTCTGTATCTAGGTTCCGGATGTGGAAGTCCAGGGTGTTCAGGTAATCCGCTTCGTAGTTTTCTGTATCTAGGTGTCGAATGTGGAAGTCCAGGGTGTCCAGGTATTCCGCTTCGTAGTTTTCTGTATCTAGGTGCCGGATGTGGAAGTTCAGGGTGTCCAGGTATTCCGCTCCGTAGTTTTCTGTATCTAGGTGCCGGATGTGGAAGTCCAGGGTGTCCAGGTATTCCGCTTCGTAGTTTTCTGTATCTAGGTGCCGGATGTGGAAGTTCAGGGTGTCCAGGTATTCCGCTCCGTAGTTTTCTGTATCTACGTGCCGGATGTGGAAGTCCAGGGTGTCCAGGTATTCCGCTTCGTAGTTTTCTGTATCTAGGTGCCGGATGTGGAAGTCCAGGGTGTCCAGGTATTCCGCTTCATAGTTTTCTGTATCTAGGTGCCGGATGTGGAAGTTCAGGGTGTCCAGGTATTCCGCTCCGTAGTTTTCTGTATCTAGGTGCCGGATGTGGAAGTTCAGGGTGTCCAGGTATTCCGCTTCGTAGTTCTCTGTATCTAGGTGCCCGATGTGGAAGTTCAGGGTGTCCATGTATTCCGCTCCGTAGTTTCTTGTATCTAGGTAGTGAATGTGGAAGTCCAGGGTGTCCAGGTATTCCGCTCGGTAGTTTCCTGTGTCCAGGTGTTGGATGTGGAAGTCCAGGGTATCCAGGTATTCCGCTTCGTAGTTTTCTGTATCTAGGTGTCGGATGTGGAAGTTCAGTGTGTCCAGGTGTTCCGCTCCATAGTTTCTTGTATCTAGGTGTCGGACGTAGAAGTCCAGAAAAGTGTGCAACAAGCTTTGGCGCTTCGCTCAAACTATAGTATCCTCTTTGATGTTCGCTCGGCCTGAGGTACAAGGCCTGAAATAATCCAGCACACTTTCCTCTCTTACGTTTACCACACGGCTTCATTAAATTTATATGCCATTAAACATTTTCGACACCGCTATATATTTTTCTGATTAGCAACATCATAATGCATTTACATTTTATATCTGTGACAATATAGATTTCAGTGCTTAATACTTCTATTTCCCGTTGGACAACAAAAACTTGTGATATCCCCCAAAAAACACTTACGTGTAAAAAACCACGCCAAGTACAGGTGTGCTGTGTATTCCTCTAATAAAAAGTATTGATATCAGATTATTGAGGCCAAGTACATAAGTCACTACATGTTTGCCTATTATATGATCTAGCACTGGCCCATCATTTTAATTGTATTTTCGAAATTTCCTATAACGTTTTCACTACTCTTTTACATTACTACTGTTTCTCGTAGTTGATTATGAATTAATGGTTATTTAATAATTAATCAAACTTTAGCTGATTCCTTATCGAGTACTACTTGGCGGGTCCGTGCAATTCTTGATATAAATTTGCATTCATAATGCCAGTCATTAAACTCAAAACCAATGTCAACTTTCTATATAAAGCTTATTAACGATAACTCGTTAATAATAATCACGGTAAAATCTTAATAACAAACATATAATTTTAGGATACTATTAGTACGTTCAATGTAAGTACTTTGGAATTTCTGGCACGGACCCGCCAAGTAGTACTCGATAAGGAATCAGCTAAAGTTTGATTAATTATTAAATAACCATTAATTCATAATCAACTACGAGAAACAGTAGTAATGTAAAAGAGTAGTGAAAACGTTATAGGAAATTTCGAAAATACAATTAAAATGATGGGCCAGTGCTAGATCATATAATAGGCAAACATGTAGTGACTTAAGTACTTGGCCTCAATAATCTGATATCAATACTTTTTATTAGAGGAATACACAGCACACCTGTACTTGGCGTGGTTTTTTACACGTAAGTGTTTTTTGGGGGATTTGTTTTACTTTGCGTACGAACCCAATTTCACGGTTCTGGGATGACCTAGCACGGCATTCGTATAGCTTATAAATATATTAGATTCAAAGTTAACAGCCTAGACTTTTGAGAGTACGTTTTAGTCCAGGTGGTATATAAAGAAACGTCTTTCCACTTTTAGACTTCCAGGTGATGGGCATTTAAGTAAGTAAATCACCTTTTTCTTCTAACTCTACGCTATCTGTCTCTTTAATTTCTTACACGGCCTAATGTTAAAGGCAGTGTGCTAGTTCTTGTTGCATAAAGGAGGTCAGTTGTCGGTTGGCGTTAACATCTATTATCTATCGAACACCATAGTATAGATACCAGGATAGCTAAATAGGATAAACGAATATTTTTAAGAGCGAAGGCCGATAGTAAGTTAGAACAGCGTTACTGTGCGAAATCTACCATATTCAATGTGAATGGGGATAGGTCGGGTCATGAAATTATCATGGACCAATAGTAGTATCGATTATATATTGTTTAAAATTCCGAGTAACAAACATAATTATAAACAAGCATTGATAACGTTTGGAATGTTCGAGAACGAATAACAATTAAGGAGGGGTAAAAAAAAACAAATGTAAACCCTTGACTTCCGAGGCAACGGAAAAGCTGAAAATAAAACAGTTCGATAAGATCCTCCAAAGGAAGAGGACGTGTTCACTTGCTTTACTCGGGACTTGAATAAGTACTTTCCGTTTTCCAATCGACGACTGTTCCATCAACCGGGATCATAGTATCTTTTAGTTGACTTGATTACTGGAAGCAGTCCGTACCTAGGAGCGGCAGGTCGAGACCGAGACGTCCGGCTACTTCGAGGAGTTGACTCACCCATCAGTGCTGCGTATCCTTCGCCAGCCGAGGAACATCAACTTTGCCAGAAAGCATAGGAATTAGTTATCCGGGCACAGATAGCTAATCCATGACTTAGTTCTACACGGTCTACTAGGCGTTATCAAAAGGACTGCATCGAGAATCCGGAGGAGTTGAAATACCTTCGAAAGATATTGAACTCCTACCGAGATCAACGGGAAGGTGGAGTGCCCCACACACACTTCTTGATCCCTGCTTGACGGGAACTACCTTCGCGCAGTCGCTCCTGAGTGAATCACTAGGAGTAGAGGGTTACTTCGGCTGAGATTACAACAGATCCTGGTTCTAGGAAGTTCCACTCGTCACAGGGTGAGGTCTGTCTGTCCGTCTGTCTGTCGTAACGTTGCGGCCGTAATGCAGAGTGTACATACTTGTGTGCCTTTGTGTGCCCTCGTGGTCCTCTCCCCGGCTCGTCCGGTTCCCCTCGTCCTCGTATCTCCTTCTCTCTTTCTCTCTCCCTCTCTCTCTCTCTGGTTCTCGTTTCGCAGCCTCCCGGTCCTGATTCACTCCACTTACACCCTCCGCGTCCGTCTCACTTTCTCTCCTTTTCGGATCTTTTCTCTCCGCGCGCTCCCACAGTCCGAACTCTCTCCACGTGCCACGGTTAATGCGCGGTCCCCGGCTGCTCGCGGATCTCCGTCACCACTCGGCTCGGTTCGGGAGATTCCGCGGCGGCTCGGGGCCTTGCGTTCGGGTCGTGGCGAGGCAGGCGCCTCGTTACACTCCTCCCTCCCTGTGTGGGACGATGCCTATCGTCTGTATGTATGTGCTTTTGTCTGCGACTGTGTTTCGTGTGATTGTGTGTTTGGTGCTGTTGTGTGTGTTTTGATATCTTCTGTGTGGTTTGTATTTTGTGTTCCTTCCCTGTTCTTCCTGTTCCGGTTTTCTTGTTCTCCTCCGTTTCTGTCTGTTTGTCTGTCTTTCTGTTTGGGATGGGGTTGGGAGTAGGGTGTTTTCGTTTGGGGACGTTAAATATCTATTTTCCATGTTATGTGCTTATTTTTCTTTTATTTTTAATTATCTCTATATATGTTTCTTTTCTTTTGTTCTTATCCTACTTTACCTTATTTCTATTTTCCTATCTTATTTTGATCCTATTTCCTATTTTCTTATGTTATTCTACTCTTATTTACTGTTTCTTATTTTATTTTATTCTTATTTTCTATTTTCTTATCCTATTCTATTCCTATTTCTATTTTTATTTTATATTTTTTTTTTCTTGAATCTCTTATTGGTTTTTTTTCATTTTCTCTTTTTCTTTTCCGCTTCTGTTTCTTCTTTTATTTGCCCGTCTTCTCCAGTTTTTCCCTTTCTTCTTTCGTCAGTTTCGTTTGTGTGCTTCTTCCTATCCGTGTGTTCTGTCGTCGTAGTGTTGTCGTCGTTGTTCCGCTTCTCGGGATTGTCTGTCGTTCCCTTGTTTCTTCCTTTTCTTTTGGTGTTCTTAGTGTGTGGTGTTACGTGTTTTGTGTGTTTCCAATTATTGGTGGTGTCATGTGGTGTTGTTGTTTCCTGTGTGGTGTGGCTGTGTGCTGTGTTGATTCGTTCTGTTTTTCCTCTTCTTCCTCTCCTATCTCTTCCTGTTCCTCCTCTATGTCTGTCTTTATTGTTGGTGTTCTGAGTGTATGATATTGTATGTTTGGTGTTCTTCCTATGATTGGTGGTGTCATGTGGTGTTGTGGGTTCCTATGTAATGTGTTCGTGTCCTGTCTTGTTTTGCTCTGTCCCTCCTTTTCTTCGTCCCTTGTCCATTTTATTTCCCTTTCCTTTTCCAGTTTTCTTATTATTTCCTTGTTTCTCTGTTCTTCTTCTTTTTTTTCCCAATACTTCCTTACTATCTCTCTTAGCTCTTCTTGTGTTTTCTGTTTCGTTGTATCCTGTTTCTTTCCCGGTGTTGTTATCTTTTCCTTTTCTTCCTTTCCTTGGTCCTTTAGTCCTTTTCTTCCTTTGGTCCTTTTCTTCCTTTTCTTGCTCCTTTCTCCTCCGTGTTTTGTGTGTGCGTTGTGGGTCTGTATGTGCAAGTCGTGTCGTGTCTGTGTATCTCTGTCCTCCTTACTAGCCCCTTTCACCACCTGCAGCTTATTGGTCCGTCCTGTGCTCGTGTGTTCTGTCTCAGTGCTTGTCCTGTGTATAGTTGTGCGTTCTGCTGTGCTTGTGTCGGTGTACGTCGGGTGTATAGTTGTGGATTGGGTGGTACGTTGGGTGTCGGTAAGAGTCCTTGTTTCGTGCTGTTTGCTGGTGTGTGTGGCATTGTGTGTGGTGTGTGTCCGGTGTATAATTGCAGGTTGGTTGGCATGTTGGGTGTCGATTGGAGTCCTTGTCTATTATTTTTTATGGTGGCTAATGTCTCTGGCATTGTATGTGGTGTGTGAAATATAACTGTTGCTTGTAGTTCCGGTGTTATGTTGACTGTGACTGCTGTTGGTGTTCTTGTCTGTCGTCCTGTTCTCATGGCTCTCCTTTCCATGTTGTTTGTTCTTGTTCGTGTCTTGTTTGTTTCCAGTAATTAATTTTATGTTTGTTTGAATATGCTTTTCTTTGTTTGCGTGTTTCTTAGGCGCGCGCGCGCGCGTGTGTGTGTGTGTGTTTTACTCCTCTATGTATTGTTTTAACTCGTTTATGTCCCATTTTCCTGCGTTTTTCCCCTCTTCTGTCGTTAATTCATATACTGTTGGTGCCAGTTCTTTTGTGATTATGAACGGCCCTAAGTATTTTTTCATTAACTTTGCCGATATGTGGCTACTGCCTGTTGATAATGTGTGGCTTTTTCTAAGTACTCTGTCTCCTACTTTGAATTGTATGTCTCTGTGTTTTGCGTTGTAATATTGTGCCTGTTTCGTTTGTGCTTGTTCTATGTTACTTTTTACTTCGTCTCTGTATGATTCGATTCGTCTTATTCTCTCTGTCCATTCGTTTTCGTTTGCCTCCGTTATTCTATCTTTTTCCGTTTCCTTCCTAAATGAATTTATTGGGTGCAGTTCTCTTCCGAGGTTTAAGAATGCGGGTGTGTATTGTGTTGATGAGTGTGTGCATGTGTTTAGGGCGAACTGGATTTCGTGTATGTGTATGTCCCATTCTCTGTGGTCTGTTTCTACGTACGCTTGTATCATTGTCTTTATATTTCTGTTTACTCTCTCCACCGGATTTGCTTGCGGGTGGTATGGTGGTGATGTGTGATGTCTTATCCCTAATTCTGCTGTTACGTCTTTCATTGTTTTATTTATAAATTCTGTCCCGTTATCTGTTATTATTGTGTGTGGTGTTCCCCAATGTGTGATTACTCTTGTAAGCAGTGCTTCCTTTACTGTTTGCGCATTTGGTTTTTTTTGTTGGAATTAATTCTACCCATTTGGTGTGTAGGTCTTGGAATACTAGGAGGTATGTGTTCTTATTCTTTGATGTTGGTAGTGGCCCCATGAAGTCTATTGCTACTGTGTTCCATGGGTCGTTTATTTGTCTATTCGTCATATGTCCCATTGGTGGTTCTTGGCTCGTTTTTATTCTTTGGCATGTGTCACATCTTTTTATGTACTTCACTATAGTTTTGTACATATCGGGCCAGTAGTAGTTTTGTGCCATCCTTTTGTATGTTTTCTCAACCCCTTGGTGTCCTGCTTGTGGTGTGTCGTGGTTTTCCTGTAATATTTTTGAGTGTTCCTTCTTGTGTATTACTAGTTTCCATGGGTTTGAGTCTGGTCGTATTTCACTGTGTAATGGGTCTGGTTTGTAGAAGTACATGTTTTCCCCTTCGATTTTCCAGTTTCCATAATCTTCCGGTCTTTGTTTTATTTGTTCGTATCGTGTTGTGTACCACTTGTCTATTTCCTCATTTTGTATGTCTGCAATGTGTTCTTTTGTTTTTCCTTCTTGTGTTTCTTCAGTGTTTTCTGGTTCTTCGTCCTCGTATTGTCTTGATAGTGCGTCTGGTACGTTGTTCATTGTTCCCTTTCTGTATAATATCTCGTAGTTGTATTCTAATAGCTCGAGTGCCCATCTTGCTAATCTTCCTGTCGGGTTCTTTAAATTGTGTAACCATCTTAATGCGTTGTGGTCTGTGATCACTTTAAAGTGATATCCTTCGACGTACGGTCTGAATTTCTGTATCGCCCAGATAACTGCTAGGCATTCTCTTTCCGTTGTGGAATATTGTCTCTCTGCTTTGTTTAATGTTCTGCTTGCATATGCTATTACTTTTTCCTCTTCTTTTATGTTTTGTCTCAATACTGCTCCTATTCCTGTTGCGCTAGCATCTGTTTGTATGTGAAATGTTTTTGTGAAATCTGGGCATGTTAATGTGGGTGCCGTTGTCAGTGCTTTCTTTATGTATTCGAATGCGTTCTGTTGGTCCTTTTCCCATTTAAATTTTTCATCTTTTCTTAGGAGTTTTGTTATTGGTTCTATTATTTGTGCGAAGCTTGGTATTAATTTCCTGTACCATGATGCCATACCTATCAGCCTTCTGGTTTGTTTTACTGTTCTTGGTGGTGGATATTCCGTGATTGCCTCTATTTTTTGTGGGTCAATTTTTAATCCGTCTTTGTCTACCAGGTATCCTAGATATTGTACTTGGCTGCATCCGAATTCGCTTTTCTCCTTGTTTATTTGTAATCCTGCTTTATTAATTCTGTCTAGTATTTTCCCGAGCCATTCCAGGTGTTCTTCGAAAGTTCTCGTCACTATTATAATGTCGTCTAGGTATGTGAAGCAGTTCGGTTCCATGTCTCGTTCTATTAATTTGTCCATTATACGTTGGAACGTTGCCGGTGCATTTGTTAGTTCGTACGGCATTCTCTTGAATTGGTACAGCTCTTTTCCCGGGACTGTGAAAGCTGTTATTGGTTTGCTTTTCTTTTCCAGCGGTATTTGAAAATATGCCTGGCTTAGGTCTATTTTGGAAATGTATCTTGCATGTCGCAGTTCGTCTAATATTGTTGCCATGTGTGGTAATGGATATGCGTCTTTCTTTGTCACTGCGTTTACTTTCCTAAAATCTAAGCAGAACCTGTATGTGCCGTTTGGTTTCTTTATCATTATTATAGGACTTGACCATTCACTTTCCGATTGTTCCATTATGTCGTCTTTTAACATCTTTTCTACTTCTTCGTGTATTGCTTTTTGTATGACTGGTGACGTTTGGTAATATCTCTGTTTGATTAGTGCGTTCCCTTGGGTATCTATCCTGTGTTCTGTTAGTGTTGTTGCTTTAATCTGTGTTGTCTCTTTCGGGATTTGTTTCTCCAATAATCTCTGTAATTTTTCTTTCTGTATTGTAGTTAGTTCCGATATCCCATAGCATCTTTCTTCGTGTCTCTCCTCCTGTTGTCTCTTTATTTTTTGTTCCGTTTTTGGTGTGGTATTTAATGTTTCTTGGAGTCTCTTCCTTCTATTCTCTGGTGTGTTCGGATATAAATTCGGGTTTGGTGGAATATTTGGCGTTGGCAGTAGGACTTTCCTTCTGATCACTTGTGCATATGTCGGTTGTTGTATGTGTGTTCTTTCTATCCTTTCGTCCTGTGCCTTTTTCCCTTTCATTGTATATTTTATCTTCGGGTGATCTTTAATTGTCCATGTCTATTCCTCAAAATCTGCTGTGATTTTTGCCTTCTTTATAAAATCCATTCCTAGTATGCATTCCGTTGTTATGGCTGGTGTTATCCTTGCTATTATTTGTATCCTTTTTTTTTCCATTTCGACTTCTATTTGTGTTGTCCCTATTATCTTGATTTCGCTTCCATTAGCTACTTGTGTGTTTCCTTGTGTGTGTGTGTTTTCTCTTATGTGTAGGTTTTTCAATTTTTGTATTCCTTCTTGTCCTATGTATGTGTTTGTTGACCCTGTGTCTACTAGTGCTCTTATCTCTATATTGTGTATTCGTATTCTTGCATGCCACCTCGGATCTGTGTCCCTTTCGCTTATTTGCGCAATTGGGTCCCTTTGTTTTTGATTGGAAGCCAGGTCGACCCTTCTTACTGGTTTCCTTTCTCGTTTCCCTGGTTTTCCATTCCCTTCGTTATTGCTGGTGTTTCTCTTTTTCCCTGTGTTAATGCACAGTCGTATCTAAAGTGTCCCATATTTCCGCATGCGTAGCATGGGCCTATGGTTCTCTGGGTATTTGTGTTTTCTGTTGTGTTGTTCCTTGGTTCCTGTGCTGTTCTGGGTTGTATGGGGTTTACTTGATAGTATCTGGTGTTGTGTGTGTTATTTTGTCATGGTGTATATGGTGTATTGTATCGTGGTGTGTATGGTGTGTTGTATCGTGGTGTGTATGGTATATTGTATCGTGGTGTATATGGTGTGTTGTATCGTGGTGTGTATGGTATATTTTGTTGGGTTTCCTGTGTCTCTCTGGCTTGTTTTACTTTCTTCTTTTCTCTCTTCATTGCCTCTACTTCCTCTCCTGTTCTTTCCAGGTCTTCAAATGTTTTAATGTCTGTTCTCCTTATGAGTTGTTGGTATTCCTCTGTAAGTCGTGCGTATATTTTATCAATTTGTTTCTTTGTGTCGTATGGTGGGTCCAGCTTATTTAGCCATGTTCTATATTCTAGTACGAATTCTTCCACTGTTTGGTTTTCCCCTTGTACTAATTTCTTTAGTTGTTCCTTTATTCTTGCTTTATTTTCTGCTTTCATGAATTTGTTTTTGAACGCCCTGGTCAAATCTATCCATTGGTTCCATCCGTTCTTGTTTAATCTGTACCAGTCGTATGCTTTGTCTTCCAAGAGTATTGGTAATGCTTTAAAGAGTTCCACCTCTGTTATAACGTAGTTTTCTTGAAATTCCTTTATTCATTCTAAGAATTCCTCTGGTTTGTCTCCCTCTTTATTTGTAAATTTTATTTTCCATGTTTGTATTATTTCCGTTGGGTGTCGTCTCTTCTGACCACTATGCATTATTGGTGTTTGTTGCGTTTGTAGCGGCGTATTTTGCCAAGGGTTATATGCTATTGCGTTCATCTGTATTCCTCCTATTTGTTCTTCGCTTTGGTTCGTTCTTATGTTCTGATATGTGGTGTGTCTAGTTGGCGTGTCTTGTTGTTCCGTGTTCCTTGTGTTTATATTTCCTGTTCGTGTATCTTGTTCTTCGTTTCGTCTTCTTCGCACTGTCTGTATTGCTTCTTGTTCCGTCGATCTTTCTAATGTTGCATTTAATTCTCCTGGGTTCATGTCCAGTAAAATTGAAGCTAAATCAAAACCCTGCAAAATATATGGAGTAGATAAAAATTGAACTGAAATTGTAGAATATCGAAAATAAATTACGTTCAAATTGAAATATTAATAAATTAGGTGTTTGGAACATTAAAATAATTAATTAAATCAATAAAGTAAAATATTAGCACTTAGAAATAGGAAATTCTGGCTAAGCATATTTAGAAATACTGGAAGTTGCCCAAAATTGTGTGCGCGCAAATTCGTCGCGCAGGACTCGGTGAGCCAGAACAGGCGGATGGTGGGGGGAGCGCTTGAGGCAGTACCCGGACTCGGAGCACTCATTCTTCCTCGAGCCGGTCTGTTATACTGATCTCTTGGAAACACCCCTCATATTTATTTCCAACCTTCTACTATTTTTATATTTATTTCTTCTTTACTTCCTTCTTTCTTTATCTGTCATTCTTTACTTTCTTATTTATCTCTTTCCTTATTTCTTCTCTACTTCTACACCTCTATTCCTTACATTTCTATTTCTAAACTTCTTAAACTCTGTCTTCCTTTATATCATCTCGTTTCACTCTATTCCCTCTCACTTTCCATTGTGCTTGTTTTACTTGTCCTATTCTTTTGGTCGGGTCGAGCATATTAATTCAAGTAGTCATATAAGAGTAGTCACCCTGTTAGTGCAGCTAGACTTAAGACCATGGTGTCGGAGGTTGCCCTTCCGCCTCATCCGCTGAGCTTGCTCAGTGGCTCAGGCCCAAGTTGTGGCCGCAACAGGACCTTATGGGTCTCCCGACGGAGGCCTTGAGCCCCCTTAGGGTATCTACGGCCATGGTCTTTCGTATAGTGAATCTAACCAGGTGTCTAGCTCTCGCGTATTTAGTATAATTTGTTCGCTTTTCTAAAAACGCTCCAACATGTCGTTGACCCTTGGGCACTTGTGTGGTTCCTATGTGTCAATGGGGAGGTCGGAGGGGTAGTCCGTTGACTCTGGGTAAAGTCCTCTTTTCTGCTTGTGCTTGGGGGTCGGCTTCGCTTGGGGTAGGTGCGGGTGCTATTGAGCACATGCTAGTATAAAGTCACCCTCTGTCGGAGACATTTTGCGCGGGGATCGATGGTTAACGGGATCCGCCACCGGCGGCGGGCGCGGTTCCTTACGTCTAACCCACTGAGCTTGCTCGGTGGGAAGGAACGAAGATTGTAGCATTAAATATCGTCCCTCGGGACGTCCTGGCGTGCCCGCAAGGGTGCCGCCGGGTGCTACGCCCACGGTCTTTCGTTGCGGTGAATCTTGACTAGGGGTGGACCTTTCGCGTTTAACTTATTCCTTTTGCGTTTAACTTATCTTACCTTTTTCGCGTTTAACTTCACCTTACCCCCTTTTGCGTTTTTCTTGTCCCTCGACCCGATTTCCTTTCCTTCCTGACGTTTTTCCCCCCCCCTAGTCCTGTGCGCGACAGCCGCAGGACTCGGGGATTTTCCTCAATAAAAAAAAACACGGTCCCCTATGGGGCCTCGGAGGGGTCGTAGCTCCCTTCAGGAGAGGCAGGACCTCACGGACATGGGCGAGGAGGGGCCCATTTCGCTCCCTTATACTTCCTACTTTTCCTACTATTCGAGTCTTCTCTTTTGTCGCTACTCTCGAATAATCTGGTCCTCGTGCATATGGTTTACGCACCTTCTTCTCCCCTCGTTCCTTTAAACCTCACCATCTCTCTTCTTCACTCTTTCTTTCTAACAATCTTCCTCTTTTTCTCTTCAACATCTTCCCTGGCTGCTGCCACCAAATTTTTCTACTCTATTTTCGAATCTCCTATTTCTTCCTATGTCTCCATCACTCTCCTTCTAGTATATCCTTAAAAACTATAATAAGTTTTTAGAATGTCTTTCGGAAAAAGAAAAGTCCAAAGTGGTAGCGCATGTAACATACCACACGTGTATTATATTGCAGTGACATATTTTAATATATCTCTAATGGCATTGATATTACTAAACTTTCGCGGGCTATACATATATACATACTTTGTATACTGTATTATTATTGTGTTTATCCAATAAATTATCTTTAAACACTTATACACGTTGATATTCTTTTGCCATATGCGAATATCCCAGAGTACGAATGAGTTCTATTTTCGAATCTCCTATTCCTTCCTATGTTTCCATCACTCTCCTCCTAGTATATCCTTTAAAACTAAGTCGCTAAAAAGTCCATTGTGGTAGCGCATATAACATACCACGCGTATACATATTATATTGCAGTGATATATTTAAAATATATCTGTAATGGCATTGTTATTGTTAATTTTTTTCAGGCCATATATGTAAATCTGTACTTCGTATACTGTATCATTATTGCGTTTGTCCAATAAATTATCTTTAAACACATATACACGTTGATATTCTTTTGCCCTATGCGAATATCCCAGAGTACGAATGAGTTCTGTCTCTTTCTTACACTCCTCCGTCCTAACAGCATCCTTCTCCTTCTCCTCCAACCTTATGCTTCTATACCCTTTTTCGGCTATGCTGCATTTTCTCTGCCATTACTTTCAATCCATCAGCAAGTTGCAAAAAGTAAGTGGATTTTTTGAAAGTGCCTTATCGCAGTTTATCTGTCCCAGCCTGATACAGCTGATCATGGAGCCTAGAGTAGAGGAGGACGAACGTAATGCTATGTAAATGGTCTACGAATCATGCTCCACTTGTTTCGACTGAAGCCGATAGAGGCGCGGCGACGTTAGCGCCTACGAGAGAGACGGACCGAGAATAAAAAGAGACAGCGATCACTTGAAACTGCAGCGTAAGCAGGGATTTTCTACGATCGAATGTACGTCACTTCACTCTATCACCAAACGGTTACTTCACGCCAGTCTTTAAAGTTTACAGCGACGCTTGTGGTGAAATTTAGAACCCGATCTAAGTCAAGTTTCGTCGACCACAATTTTGTCCCGTTAGCATTAAGCGTTCGTCCTCCTCTACTCTAGGCTCCATGCAGCTGATTTTCGAAGAACTTTAAGATTTGTTTGTCGGAGTAAGTTCACTGTTTCTCTCAGAGCTGGCGCCACATATAGTGTGTGTGTGTGTGTGGAGTCTAAAGGACACTACCTTGCCGACCAGAAGAGACAGCACTGCCGGCATACATCACGCCGACCAATCACTTGCTGCGACGCCACCAACCTCGGGTAGCACCTTAGAGAAAGTTCGAGAGTTTTGTCGCTTTCTGCACGTTTCCAGTATCCGATTCTCACCATTATAGTTTCTACAATTTTTGTCTGGTAAATAAAGAAAGAAAATATTTTCCTGTACAAAAGGTGTTTATTCCCTACATGTGGACACACGACGTCACCACACGGCATCGTGTAAACGCGCCTGAAATGAGAACAGTAATAGAAACGCGCCTTAAGCAAGGGCACCGTGTAAACGCGCCTTACTAAGCGAACGACGCTACACCCCGCGTTGGCGTCAGTGATACCCCCAAAAAACACTTACGTGTAAAAAACTACGCCAAGTACAGGAGTGCTGTGTATTCCTCTAATAAAAAGTATTGATATCAGATTATTGAGGCCAAGTACATAAGTCACTACATGTTTGCCTATTATATGATCTAGCACTGGCCCATCATTTTAATTGTATTTTCAAAATTTCCTATAACGTTTTCACTACTCTTTTACATTACTACTGTTTCTCGTAGTTGATTATGAATTAATGATTATTTAATAATTAATAAAACTTTAGCTGATTCCTTATCGAGTACTACTTGGCGGGTCCATGCATTTCTTGATATAAATTTGCGTTCATTATGCCAGTTATTAATCTCAAAACCAATGTCAACTTTCTATATAGAGCTTATTAACGATAACTCGTTAATAATAATCACGGTAAAATCTTAATAACAAACATATAATTTTAGGATACTATTAGCACGTTCAAAGTAAGTACTTTGGAATTACTGGCACGGACCCGCCAAGTAGTACTCGATAAGGAATCAGCTAAAGTTTTATTAATTATTAAATAATCATTAATTCATAATCAACTACGAGAAACAGTAGTAATGTAAAAGAGTAGTGAAAACGTTATAGGAAATTTTGAAAATACAATTAAAATGATGGGCCAGTGCTAGATCATATAATAGGCAAACATGTAGTGACTTATGTACTTGGCCTCAATAATCTGATATCAATACTTTTTATTAGAGGAATACACAGCACTCCTGTACTTGGCGTAGTTTTTTACACGTAAGTGTTTTTTGGGGGATATCACAAGTTTTTGTTGTTCAACGGGACATAGCAGTATTAAGCACTGAAATCTATATTGTCACAGATATAAAATGTAAATGCATTATGATGTTGCTAATCAGAAAAATATATTGCGGTGTCGAAAATGTTTAATGGTACATAAATTTAATTTGTAAGTCCCTTTTTCCAGAAATGCATAAAGACATGTACAAATTTTTAAAGAAAATGTAATCTTCAATGCATATAAGCGTCGTTAATGGTGTCCAGCTTGTTGAAGCTGTGTGGTAAACGTAAGAGAGGAGAGTGTGCTGCATTATTTCAGGCCTTGTACCTCAGGCCGTGCGAACATCAAAGAGGATACTATAGTTTGAGCGAAGCGCCAAAGCTTGTTGCACACTTTTCTGGACTTCTACGTCCGACACCTAGATACAAGAAACTACGGAGCGGAACACCTGGACACCCTGAACTTTCACATCCGACACCTAGATACAAGAAACTACGGAGCGGAACACCTGGACACCCTGAACTTTCACATCCGACACCTAGGTACAGAAAACTACGTAGCGGAATACCTGGACACCCTGGACTTCCACATCCGACACCTCGATACAGAAAACTACGGAGCGGAATACCTGGACACCCTGGAATTCCACATCCGACACCTAGATACAGAAAACTACGAAGCGGAGTACCTGGACACCCTGGACTTCCACATCCGACACCTAGATACAGAAAACTACGAAGCGGAATACCTGGACACCCTGGACTTCCACATCCGACACCTAGATACAGAAAACTACGAAGCGGAATACCTGGACACCCTGAACTTCCACATCCGACACCTAGATACAGAAAACTACGGAGCGGAATACCTGGACACCCTGAACTTCCACATCCGGCACCTAGATACAGAAAACTACGAAGCGGAATACCTGGACACCCTGGACTTCCACATCCGGCACCTAGATACAGAAAACTACGGAGCGGAATACTTGGACACCCTGAACTTCCACATCCGACACCTAGATACAGAAAACTACGAAGCGGAATACCTGGACACCCTGAACTTCCACATCCGACACCTAGATACAGAAAACTACGAAGCGGAATACCTGGACACCCTGGGCTTCCACATCGGACACCTAGATACAGAAAACTACGAAGCGGAATACCTGGACACCCTGAACTTCCACATCCGGCACCTAGATACAGAAAACTACGGAGCGGAATACCTGGACACCCTGAACTTCCACATCCGGCACCTAGATACAGAAAACTACGAAGCGGAATACCTGGACACCCTGAACTTCCACATCCGACACCTAGATACAGAAAACTACGAAGCGGAGTACCTGGACACCCTGGACTTCCACATTCGACACCTAGATACAGAAAACTACGAAGCGGAATACCTGGACACCCTGGACTTCCACATCCGACACCTAGATACAGAAAACTACGAAGCGGAATACCTGGACACCCTGAACTTCCACATCCGACACCTGGACACATGAAACTACGAAGCGGAATGGCTGGACACCCTGGATTTCTACGTCCGACACCTATATACAGAAAACTACGAAGCGGAACACCTGGTCATCCTGTATCTCTAAAAACTGTCATCTACAATACGAGGAACTATGCCGAAGCACACATATACATACACCCATATACGCGCGCAGCACATGAATGCTATTAAAAACTGAATTATTCTATACTGTTGTGAAAGCAGCCTTATACTAACTGGAAATTCGGTATGAACGGTAGCTTCACGTATAAAATGTATTTGATTGGGTCTTGTATTCGTAAATCACTAACACCATGCAGAGTACAAATAGGTAAAGAAGGCACAGCAGTCAGCGCCATCTGTCGTGTAAAAAATGCGATGGACGTGCGAAGACGACGACGACGACGACGGAACTGAAATAAAATCATCTCGCTCGCCATCTCAATACGCCCTGATCTCGTATACTAATCGTATTGAACGTGGTGGCAATCAATTCAGGACCTTCAATTCCTATAGTGAATGTATCAATAACTTTTTCTCATGTATAGCGGTTAATAAGATATTTCGTTCCAAACACAGGTATAAGAGATGACTCAAGTAAAGAGTCTCGGCGAGCTGTGCCCTGTACAGCCGGTTGCCTGTACTTGGCGCGAGACTCGACCGAGTCTCTTGATATAGTGTCACAGAATGGTTCCTACTCGACGCTAGTCTGAGCAACAAGTGTATTTTCAATAAAAATAGTATCACCTATCCTTTTGTTGTGTATTACTGTGCTGATCACCACAAACACGGCTTCTTAGCTGCAAACATTATCTCCTATTCCCTACAAGTGCCCAGGAGGTGCTGCCCTCTTATCGGCGAAAATTCGAACTAATGCGAATTCTTTAATAAGAATTTGCATCATTGAAATATTGACGATGCAATTTTTAATTTGAATTCGGAATTATTATATCCGAGAAAGTTCATTCGTTATGTCAGAGAAGGCGCCACATATCATGCCCAGAAGGTGCTGCCCTCTTATCGGCGAAAATTCGAACAAATGCGAATTCTTTAATAAGAATTTACTCATTGAAATTTCGACCTGTGTTCCCACACACTCGTGTACCACCTCAATTTTTGGAAAATTCGTGTTTTGACGATGTTACGAAGCAGAAATATTGTTAAAACCTATCAGGAACTATAAAACTCCTCGATAACTATTGAAAAAGCCTATTGTTCAATCATTTTTAGGAGATTTTGAAAAAGTGCGGTGCTTGAACTGACACCCGTGTAGCACCTCAATTTTGGGGAAATTCGTGTTTTGACGATGTTACGTGGCAGAAATATTATTAAAAACTATCAGGAACTATAGAACTTCTCGAGAACTATTGAAAAAGCCTATTGTTGAATCATTTTTAAGTGATTTTAAAAAAGTGCGGTGCTGGAACTGACACCCGTGTAGCACCTCAAGTTGTGGAAAAATCGTTAATGCCGACGCCGACGACGCCGACGCTGACGATAACGACGATAACGATGATAACGACTATGATGACCACGAGAACAACGACAACAACGACGCCGACGCAGGTGCAGACGCGTATGTGCATGCGCAGGTTCAGATTAGTATGCGCAGGTGCAAATGAGTACGCGCACGCGCAGGCTCAAATGAGTACGCGCACGCGCAGGTTCAAATGAGTATGCACATGCGCAGGTCCGAACGCGGATGCGCAGGCGCAGACGCAGACGTCGAAGTGCGTTGCTGGAGCTGAGACCCGTGTATCACCCCAAGTTTTGGAAAATTCGTGTTTTAACGATATTACTTAGCAGAACTATTGTTAAAACCTATCAGGAACTATAGAACCCCTCAAGAACTAATGAAAAATCCTATTGTTGAATCATTTTTAAGAGATTTTAAAAAAGTGCGGTGCTGGAACTGACACCCGTGTAGCACCTCAATTTTTGGAAACTTCGTGTTTTGACGATGTTACGTGGCAGAACTATTGTTAAAACCTATCAGGAACTATAGAACTCCTCGAGAACTATTGAAAAAACCTATTGTTGAATCATTTTTAAGAGATTTTGAAAAAGTGCGGTGCTGGAACTGACACCTATGTAGCACCTCAGTAGTTATATACCACCTTTGGCCGTCACAACAAACCCCCACCACTGTCCCCTGTGAGTCATGGAGTGCGCAGCGCTCTGACCCCCCGTACCGCACTATGGCGTCACCCCCTCGCCCATGTGGTCGGCTCTCCCCACCGCAAACCTATGCTGTGCTCCCCCACCATGCGGATCTGGTCCTAAGGCCCGAAACTCAGTAGCAGCGGCGTTGTATGCTCCCAGGGGCCTATCACGGTCGGTAATTACGCACTGACCACCGGTGGGTAACTTTTTTAATTATCCTAAGGAGGTAGGTGCACCCGTGGTAAAATAGAACACCGTATTTTGTAAGACACATTATATATATTATAAAGCTGTAGCGCGTGATACATTTTCGATTATTACCGTCTTGTTGACGCGAATCTGCTTTAAGTCGTAAAAACGTATCCTGATTAATTAGTAAGGCCTGGACCCCCGATTCTGCCCGTTTCCCAAGCCGCGTGACTTTAAGAATGTTATGCTCAAGATATTCTCCGAACAATGATGTAATCAGGGTTCAGATCGCCTCTGAAGAATGTCTTTATCTCAGTGAAAATCCCTGCAGGTGTACGGTAGCGTCGAATAACAACGTACAGAGGGATACGCTTAATGCTTTATAAATTATTGAGAAGATATGGGGAGATGGAGGTGCAGGAAACAAACAAAAAACAGTTTTTTTAAAAATAAAAATATGTCGGAGTGTAGCGTGTTATTATTGTTGTTATTATTGTTATTCGGTAAGAGTGTTTGCGATCCGACCCTATATGGTTTGGGGTGCTACCTAACGGACACCGGGTGTGCTCGCGGTCGTGGGATGTAAACACCCAATATAATGATAGGGGTGGGGACCTGGAGGATATAAGGTGGATAGATTGACGGGGGAGTCAGTTTTTAGTTTTGATTTGAGAGAAGAGCTCTGTGTGACCGCGAGTTCGTCGAAAGTTCGAAGATGGAGCCTTTCTCCGACATCAGAAGTGGGATCGACATCGACCTGTGTACGGTTGCTGTACCCACAGGCGTATTAGCATGATCCGGTGAGTCGTTTTCATTTTGTTTCGATTCGGGAGCTGAGTGTTCCCTGTTAAAAGAAGCGATAGCCGTGAAATTTGGGGATAAGAGAATCGACGACGTTATCGCGCTCAGGGGTATCGGGAATTCCACTGTATACACTACTATGCAGATACCGTCAGAGGTAACGATAAACGGCTATATCCTGGAAGTTTTGTTCCACATCTTACCGAGCGAGTATTTAAAGCATGACATAATGATCGGTCGTGAGATCCTAAGCCGCGGTTTTGATGTTATCATGACATCAAGTAGTTTCAGCATTTCGAGAGCTAAGGTGGTGAACATTTGCGCTAAATCAGACCAAGTTAGATCCCAAATTCAGGGGTCCATTCCTAATAGTAGAGGTTCTTGAGGGTGATCGATATACCCTAAAATCACTGATGAATAAGAGGACTTACAAGTACGCGCATGAAAACTTGAAAAGGATGCCTGACAATCGCGTCCCCGATGAACTGGATATATGCGGTGAAGAGAGCACCGAAAGTAGTGCCGAGTACGAAAAGGGCACTAGTGCAGGTACTGATGCAAAGCACTAATGGCTGGAGGTCGCACTGCATGTATCACGCTGTAATCGCAAGTGCAAACCCATATGGGTTTGATCATGGAGCGAGGGGCAGCTGGTAATGCGGCGGGGGCCTGGGTCCGGAGGGGACCACGGTGTACATGGGTACATGGTATAGTTGCATACGTCCGCAAGAGCCATGGGAGGTGTATTGGACGGAATGTTTGATCCGTTGATGCTGGGGACGGCGATTCTGGCCCTATTCAATGATGTAAGGCATTAAGCCTCCGTTCAAGTTGTAATTTGAATTTTGGATTATTTGTCCAATGAGATTTTTTTGTGCGGTCTGATATGGCGCGGGTGCCAAATTCTTCAGGCACACGAGGACGTGTGAGCGTCAGAATGGCCGTGTCGGAGTGTAGCGTGTTATTATTGTTGTTATTATTGTTATTCGGTAAGAGTGTTTGCGATCCGACCCTATATGGTTTGGGGTGCTACCTGACGGACACCGGGTGTGCTCGCGGTCGTGGGATGTAAACACCCAATATAATGATAGGGGTGGGGACCTGGAGGATATAAGGTGGATAGATTGACGGGGGAGTCAGTTTTTAGTTTTGATTTGAGAGAAGAGCTCTGTGTGACCGCGAGTTCGTCGAAAGTTCGAAGATGGAGCCTTTCTCCGACAAATATATTATGCAAGAAACATCAAGCCTACAGTTTAATTAAGAAAATAAGCCTTATGCATGGTTGTTCTGGTCCTCCATAGTACTCTGCACGAAGGAAAGGTTCTTGTGGTTATACAGGGACAACAGCTCCAACAATAGTTGATTAAGCGCCGGTGACCACAGGCCTTTCTTCTCCAGAACCAACCGAAGATCGTCCAATATGCTGTCCCTGGAGGAGGCGTCATCTTCGCGACGGTCGAGTTCCGCAATCAGCGTGTCTTTACAGTTGTTAGAACTGTCGGTAATCTTGCGTAGCCTGGTTATTTGAAAGGTTACGCAGCGCAGGACCCTCAGGAGATTGAGGTAGGACACCCTCTTCATCACAACAGTAGGTGTGTATGCCGTAGCTCTTTTGACACCCGAGCCATCGTTGTCTGTAGTCACAGGGATTGCCGGTTTGATAATAATTGCCCGCTCACCGTATGAGTACGTGAAGACTAGCTCATGAGTGGCCATGAGAATAGGAGTGTTGAAAGCCTCGGGTACCTCCTTGATGTTATCCTCGGCGGTGAAGAACTTGTCGATGACGGGGAAGTGGTCGGTGATGACGGCCCATTCGGTAGGTTCAAACTCCACGCCGGAGTAATCTTGCCGGTAATCACGTGCTTCGAAAACGATCGGTTTAGACCGTACACAGCGGGCAGCAGTACTTGCTTCTTGTACATGATTATAGTAAATGCTATTATACGATCAGTGCAAGGGTCTGAGCAGTACTGTCTAAGGCAATATCTAAAAAACAGGTCATCGAAATATCGTCGAACATGTCTCCCACCACCACCACCATAACCACACCCCGTTTTCATAGGATGCAGCGAACAAAGAGCTTATGGCCGTGATAGAGTATACTGCTGATACCGCAGGATGTATCAAAGATGACGAGATGCTGATATCCTATAGCGAGTGATTCACGTGAATCACGGTACTGCTGGGTAAATCTACATCAGCTTTAAGATGATCCTGTGAAAAAGAAAACACGCGGTTGGGTCACGCGCGAGCAGGCAGCGATGTACAGTCTAAGAAAAGCAGTAGAATCATTAAAACGATACAGTGGAAAATTTACCGACAGACACCGAAGAAAAAGAAATAGCTCGCTACGACGACAACGATTTTTTGAGGCATAGACGTATGCAGTGGGCGAAGACATGAGCCCTCTATCGGTACGCAAACCCTGAGCACGATCCAAAGAAAGAGGCCGTACGTGAGTGGTTGAGATTAGGACATTTAACGGGTGTACCGCTAGTCTCAATATACATGACGAAACCGGGAGCGCTGGACGCTGATGATCTATACGACGATAACCCCGACATG
This sequence comes from Cephus spinipes, assembly GCA_963971525.1. Lineage (NCBI taxonomy): Eukaryota > Metazoa > Arthropoda > Insecta > Hymenoptera > Cephidae > Cephus > Cephus spinipes. The sequence goes on along the minus strand of OZ020572.1, from coordinate 10,911,797 downwards.
ATCTGTCGTAAGGGTTGGCCGTCGGGTGTAAGACCCGTGATACTACCCGAACTGTCTATAGCAACGATACTGAATGAAGGACACCGTGATTTCACACGCTGTAGCGTAACGCTGGGTTTTATCTGTGATCAGCGTTCTAACGATAGCCCTTACGCGCAGCGCATATGTACCAATGAGTGGTTGGCGAAAGAGGAATGGTGCATGTCCGACGATAGTAATCCCAAATGCCGCATCACGTATCGGCGCCCTATGGCCAAATTAGAGCTAGTGATGTTGAGGAAAAGGTGGAGCAGGCCCACACCGGAAGAACTACCGCGTCGTGCACCTATGCGTCTGGAGTCGCAGGCCTGGTTAGCGGCATTCAATCATCTTGAGAGATTACGCGAAAGTTGCGTCACACTGTGGTGCCTGAGGCCTATGCGAGCATACGAGACAGCGCTACGTACTCTGGAGAAACGATGCAGTTTGACAGAGTTTATTGGGTGTGTTACCCTGACGACGCGGGATGGTCCACTGCTCCTAAACTACAAGGAATGCCGAACAAGCGTGGTCAGTATGCCTCACGGTCTTTACGCGTACCTGGAGGCACTCGATGATGCGTGGGAAACCTATACACCCCATGATGTTTACAACGATGAGGAGGGGGAACACGCTGAAGGATCGAGCAATTTGACGTACTACGCAATGGACACACGAACAGCATCCCGACGCAACATACGGCATATACGGTGTATTGCAAGTTTTCGCGACGAGAGCTGCGAAACACTGCTGCGGGTTGACCGTGGCGGAAAAGATATCAGAGTACAGCTTATCGGTGGCGATATCGACGAGTTCGATGCTGTAAAAGATTGGTGTGATCTTTTGGTACCAGTCGATTGTAATTGATAAATATAAATAAAGTAAAAAAAAAACCTATGTACACAGAGTAGTATGATTCGTATCTCTAACCCTACACTATGACGACGAAATGCTGATGCAGCCTCGAACGGTGTACGTCAGCAGACCGCTGCAGCTTCCGACGCAACACCTCTATACCGTTTTTTCCCCTATTATGTATACGCAATATTTCGCGATCGGCGAACGAGCGACCAATAATATGTAATTCATTTTTACGATTAAAACGCTTCTATCCGATTTTTGACGAATAACGATTCTATAAGAAAGTCGTGCCATTTTTTGCTGATTCAGCTGTATCGTATGGTATTGTTTTGAAATTAATATCGCCGTGGCTGTAAGACGTCCGCGGACTAGCCTTACCCTGTTTTAGTTCGTATCACGACGTCTTCGCAGATAGTCTGATAACTTACACCAATCACCAACTCTAAGCAAAGAAAAAAAATGTCATCTTTGGGAAATATTCGCGATTATATCCTCTATTTCGTCAGGACATACCGCTTGAATATCCCTAGAAACCCGAGATTATTCTCACCGGTGTGGTGTCGCGAGTTAAGATATTTCGGTTTTCGCACGCTGACGCGTAGATTAAAAAGTGTGTTTGCCCATTGTACTCTGCGCGTGCTAGCCAGGGGTCATGAAAGAGGATATTTCAAGAACGATCCGTACATACTCTCGCTAGCCGTACAGTGTATCCCCCAAAAAACACTTACGTGTAAAAAACTACGCCAAGTACAGGAGTGCTGTGTATTCCTCTAATAAAAAGTATTGATATCAGATTATTGAGGCCAAGTACATAAGTCTCTACATGTGTGCCTATTATATGATCTAGCACTGGCCCATCATTTTAATTGTATTTTCAAAGTTTCCTATAACGTTTTCACTACTCTTTTACATTACTACTGTTTCTCGTAGTTGATTATGATTTAATGGTTATTTAATAATTAATAAAACTTTAGTTGATTCCTTATCGAGTACTACTTGGCGGGTCTGTGCATTTCTTGATATAAATTTGCATTCATAATGCCAGTTATTAAACTCAAAACCAATGTCAACTTTCTACATCGTGCTTATTAACGATAACTCGTTAATAATAATCACGGTAAAATCTTAATGACAAACATATAATTTTAGGATACTATTAGTACGTTCAAAGTAAGCCCTTGGGAATTTCTGGCACGGACCCGCCAAGTAGTACTCGATAAGGAATCAGCTAAAGTTTTATTAATTATTAAATAACCATTAATTCATAATCAACTACGAGAAACAGTAGTAATGTAAAAGAGTAGTGAAAACGTTATAGTCGTCGTCGTCGTCGTCGTCGTCGTCGTCCTCGTCGTCCTCGTCGTCCTCGTCGTCCTCGTCGTCCTCGTCGTCCTCGTCGTCCTCGTCGTCCTCGTCGTCCTCGTCGTCCTCGTCGTCCTCGTCGTCCTCGTCGTCCTCGTCGTCCTCGTCGTCCTCGTCGTCCTCGTCGTCCTCGTCGTCCTCGTCGTCCTCGTCGTCCTCGTCGTCCTCGTCGTCCTCGTCGTCCTCGTCGTCCTCGTCGTCCTCGTCGTCCTCGTCGTCCTCGTCGTCCTCGTCGTCCTCGTCGTCCTCGTCGTCCTCGTCGTCCTCGTCGTCCTCGTCGTCCTCGTCGTCCTCGTCGTCCTCGTCGTCCTCGTCGTCCTCGTCGTCCTCGTCGTCCTCGTCGTCCTCGTCGTCCTCGTCGTCCTCGTCGTCCTCGTCGTCCTCGTCGTCCTCGTCGTCCTCGTCGTCCTCGTCGTCCTCGTCGTCCTCGTCGTCCTCGTCGTCCTCGTCGTCCTCGTCGTCCTCGTCGTCCTCGTCGTCCTCGTCGTCCTCGTCGTCCTCGTCGTCCTCGTCGTCCTCGTCGTCCTCGTCGTCCTCGTCGTCCTCGTCGTCCTCGTCGTCCTCGTCGTCCTCGTCGTCCTCGTCGTCCTCGTCGTCCTCGTCGTCCTCGTCGTCCTCGTCGTCGTCGTCGTCGTCGTCGTCGTCGTCGTCGTCGTCTTCGCACATCCATTGCATTTTTTACACCACTGATGGCGCTGACTGCTGTGGCTTCTTTACCTATTTGTACTCTGTATGGTGTCAGTAATTTACGAATACACAACACAATCAAATACATTTTATACGTGAAGCTACCGTTCATACCGAATTTCCAGTTAGTATAAGGCTGCTTTCACAACAGTATAGAATTATTCAGTTTTTAATAGCATTCATGTGCTTTGCGCGTAAATGGGTGTATGTATATGTGTGCTTCGGCATAGTTCCTCGTACTGTAGGTGACAGTTTTTAGAGATACAGGATGACCAGGTGTTCCGCTTCGTAGTTTTCTGTATCTAGGTGTCGGACGTGGAAGTCCAGGGTGTCCAGCCATTCCGCTTCGTAGTTTCCTGTGTCCAGGTGTCGGATGTGGAAGTTCAGGGTGTCCAGGTATTCCGCTTCGTAGTTTTCTGTATCTAGGTGTCGGATGTGGAAGTCCAGGGTGTCCAGGTATTCCGCTTCGTAGTTTTCTGTATCTAAGTGTCGGATGTGGAAGTCCAGGGTTTCCAGGTATTCCACTTCGTAGTTTTCTGTATCTAGGTGTCGGACGTAGAAGTCCAGGGTGTCCAGCCATTCCGCTTCGTAGTTTCCTGTGTCCAGGTGTCGGATGTGGAAGTTCAGGGTGTCCAGGTATTCCGCTTCGTAGTTTTCTGTATCTAGGTGTCGGATGTGGAAGTCCAGGGTGTCCAGGTATTCCGCTTCGTAGTTTTCTGTATCTAGGTGTCCGATGTGGAAGCCCAGGGTGTCCAGGTATTCCGCTTCGTAGTTTTCTGTATCTAGGTGTCGGATGTGGAAGTCCAGGGTGTCCAGGTATTCCGCTTCGTAGTTTTCTGTATCTAGGTGTCGGATGTGGAAGTCCAGGGTATCCAGGTATTCCGCTTCGTAGTTTTCTGTATCTAGGTGTCGGATGTGGAAGTCCAGGGTGTCCAGGTATTCCGCTTCGTAGTTTTCTGTATCTAGGTGCCGGATGTGGAAGTTCAGTGTGTCCTGGTATTCCGGTCCGTAGTTTCCTGTGTCCAGGTGTCGGATGTGGAAGTTCAGGGTGTCCAGGTATTCCGCTTCGTAGTTTTCTGTATCTAGGTGTCGGATGTGGAAGTCCAGGGTGTCCAGGTATTCCGCTTCGTAGTTTTCTGTATCTAAGTGTCGGATGTGGAAGTCCAGGGTTTCCAGGTATTCCGCTTCGTAGTTTTCTGTATCTAGGTGTCGGACGTAGAAGTCCAGGGTGTCCAGCCATTCCGGTCCGTAGTTTTCTGTATCTAGGTGCCGGATGTGGAAGTTCAGGGTGTCCAGGTATTCCGCTTCGTAGTTTTCTGTATCTAGGTGTCGGATGTGGAAGTCCAGGGTGTCCAGGTATTCCGCTTCAGTAGTAGGTGGTGCACTATGGCGACCCCCACTCCTATCCCCACTCCCATCCCCACTCCTTTTCCCCCACTCCGCGGCTCTGGCTGCCGTGGTGCAGGGTGACAGGTGCGGGGTGAGAGGGGGGATGGAGCGCAGGGGCCGTCATAGTGCACCGCTGTATATTGGTTATTACTATTATTATTATTTATTATTTGAGATAATAATTGGTTATAAGCATTATTCGCATATACATTTTTAAAACATTGAACATATATAACATTAAGAGTAGATATAATCTATATAAATTTTACAATATTACAAATAGACCCATAGAAAACGTAAGCGAAGGGTTAAATGCTTCTACGACCACAAATTGATATTGGGCGTATGCCTGCGTCGTGTAAGAGGGTGGCCAATCACTGTGATGGTAGAAAATTTCACAGCACTGTGAAAACCATTGGCAGGGTACCCATCAAACCCCGTCCGCCTCCGAATCGCGGTTTGCATGCAATTATTATTTATATAATTATAGCTAATTACTCACCAGGCTTATGCTGCGCTACCGTACACATCGTGCTGCTCGGCGTTAAAAAGGGGCACACTAATAGTGTATTCGGGCCGGGTCACTATTGGCGCAATTGCAATGCCTTCGCCAGAGGCCGCCTGCAATACGGAAGGGCCCCTCAACCTTGATATTTTCAAGTCCGTGTAGACGGCACTCTATTTACAATGTCGGTGCAACACAGCAAAGAGGCTTTGCGTAATACAGATATTGGCCCTCAATAAAAATGGTTTCATTAATGTCCACCAGCAGAACTTCTGATCAGCCGTCCTCGTCGGCACTGATAATTTCAGCGAGGTCCGCTGTATACGATCTCACTATAATACACGGCATATTAGGAAATAAGGCCTGTTCAATGGGTTCTCCCCTGCGCTGCACTACATAAATATCGTATAACCACTCCTTTAGTTGACGATACGCAGCCCTCATTTCATTGGTCTGAACTATAATTTTGTTTGGTCCTCTATGTGAACTATTTTGCACCAAAAATCGAGTCCAGAGCATAGCAATCGTAACGCGAGAACATTGTTCAAATTATTATATAATGCACAAAAATACTTTCAAAAATTTACAGAACGGATACGATGTTTGATGTAGTCGCGGCGCGTCATGAAGAGAGACTAAAGGTCGAGGATACTGCACTGAGAGACGTGTAGACAAATATGCTGAATTGCAAACATATACAATTAATGAGCTACTCGTATCAATTTCATTGTGCAGCTGCAGGCATCGCGCGTACCTCTCATGACAGGGTAGAAGTAACCGCAAGAAAAGAATGCTGAATTGAAAAACAAAATGTGAAGACGCTTCAGAGTTTACAGTGCATGCTCTATATATATATCTAGTAAGCGGTGACAGTATGTCTTATTTCTTTTACATTAAATAGCCTATATATATTTTTAGACATAAAATTATTTATTATTTATTATTTTATTTATTGAAATTTATTATTGGTATAATATATTAGTAAATTAGTTAATGATGTAGACCTGGAGTGATGCTTCTCGTTAGTAATGGTGAAACTAATATGTTTACATTCTTGCTCTGCTCGTGAGCGTTTTATGATCCGTAGAGCTGCAGTATTATGCGCCTCGGATGTGAGTATCGTTATATGTATAAGAAAATGCTTACTTGTATATTTATTGTGTTACCCTGGAGACAAAAAATCTCAGTCGGGATTCAACCGCGGTACGGGATTTTATTTAATTACAATGTCAGACCGTGCTCTACGATTGTGTATTTTAGCCCTTTTGCGCTTAACAAAAGCACACAGTGCGCAGTTGAGGCGTAGGTGCAATGATCATTGGTGTAATGAATTGAGACATTTACCAGGCAAAAGTCTCATAAAGAGACTAAAGTATATTATATGGTGGGCTCCTTTACGTGCCATTGCAGTAGCCTACAACAGAGGTGTGTTAAGTGGTCAACGTGTGTTGACATGTGTGTTTGAAGAATTGCAACGACGAGGTGCCGAAGAGTTTCCGTGTATTAGAGGCCTTGTCCACGAGATCAGAAGTAAGTATCTTTACTTTATATAAGTAGCTTATTATTGGTAGCGCGTACAATAATTATTTTCTCTCGATTATAGCATATCGACAGTTTCTCGATGCAGCGAGTGATGAAGAAGAGGCGCTCGTAGAAGCGGCACGCACAATAGAAGAAGAAGAGGACTTAGAGCGTCAAGTCAGTCTAAAGGGTGAGTATCCAAAATAATTTTTTCCTAAATAATGGTTCTTTTTTTCAAGAAGAAGAAGAAGAAGAGAGTACAATTAAATTATTTTTCAGAACCTCAGCAGGAGGATCATGAAGAACCAGGGTCTGGAGCTGGTGCTTGCTCGATACCGTCAACAATATTTGTTTCATCAGCATCATCTAGCACCAACTTCAGTTGCCGTAAGCACGAATAACATTTTTTAAATCGTATTAATCGAAAACTGTATATTCGATTATTCGGATATTTCATTTATAGGTAATATAGCACAGGATGAAGATACGGCGGAGAGAACAGCTGAATTGCAAATTCCCCCTGAAGGTACCGAATCATCATCATCATCATCGTCATCAATAGTAATGTCGAGTATTCCTGAACCGTCCAAAATATTTAGTGATAATCCTCGAAGAGCTAGTGAGTATCAACATAAAATAAAATATATAATTATAAAATAAAACTTGATCAATTGACAATTTGTAACAATTCGATCAGTGATGTATCGACGAGCCCGATGTATCGAAGCTGATGGCGCTGTAGCAGGACCATCGTATCAATCAGACAATGACATTGATAGACCTGTAGCTGAGAGAAATAATAATCTTTCGATGAGCGAGGCTGACGTTATACTACATGAGAATCAGCTCGGGGAATATCCTATGGAAGACGAGGCTATGAGTGTGGATGAAAACGATGAGGGAAGAGCTGCCAGGCAGTTTGATATCTGGTTTCAGCATTTGATGGAATCCGATTCAGGTAATGAAAAATTATTTTACGTTTTACCTGTGTATGGGATAAAAAGTAAGCTGCTGTATCTACGACAGGGTATTCGACACATGACTCATTATTGCTGAATCAAGACTAACACGAGGTACTCTAAACTAACTATAACATACTTTTTGGGAATCTATAAGTTCTAGTCACTTATACCACTTTTTGTTTCAGATATACAAACAGGTGCTGGTAGACCCCGTGGCGCACCGACTAACGAATCCTTTGGGGATGTACAGCCGCCTGGAGCTCGAATCTTTATCACACAGGATGCAGCACGCTATTTTAAGCGTTTCAAATTACGAGGGCGCGAGACAACGATGCAGATCCGCCAGCCACCTTCAGGAGTCAACGTAACAGAGTGGCTCGAAGGAGCATTTCGCGATCTTTTAACGCATCTCACTAGATACTGCGAGGGTAGCGACTACGCGGGTATTTCGTTTACAGCGAATAGCTTAGCTCACGGCCCCGTATGGCTTTCTTTTCGGCCCGTCCGTGACTACACGTTTGAAGATATATGGTTGTTAATATCAAGTGTAGCTCAAAGTACAGTATCTCTAGACATTGATGATTCATTTAATGTAAAAATATGTATTGTTAAAGGCGTAGAGGGCAGAGGCCGAAAGGGTTTAACACACGAGGGTATTGCTAAAAAATCTATTCTGTCAATTCGAAATACCGATAATCTCTGCTTACCGCGCTCTCTAGTAGCCGCACGAGCATACGCTGAAAGAGGTGAAATTCGCACGGGTGATTTGCACGTTAACTGGCAGCGCATTAGGCAGATTAACGGATCGTATCAAAGAGAGGCAGCGCTCGAGCTCACAAGAGCTGCAAATGTCGATGTGCCTAGAGGTGGGTGTGGGGTACATGAGATTGGGAGTTACCAGGATTATTTAGCTAAAGATGGCATTGCAATAGTAGTATTTGAATTTCTAACGTTTGGTCGCCGCGAAATACCCCTGTTCGACGGCACACATAGAGTTTTGGCTACAGCGGGCACGGTTCAGCACACTCTGTATATTTTGTATTACGAACGATCACATCACTTTCAGCCCATTCTAAATCACAGAGGTGCCGCCGGTGGTTTAAATTTTTGCACAGCTTGCAACGCTCGATACCGCCGTGCGGATCATAGATGCTTGAAAAAAAAGTGCCCTCGTTGTTTTCAATCGCCACCGTGTGTCGCACTCCCGTACAACACAATCAGATGTGCAGACTGTAACCGCTATTTTTTCGGAGAGGAATGTTTACGACATCATAGGACTTTTAGAACACGTGGAACGCGTAGAGCAAGCTCTGTTTGTGAATTTCTCAAGCGCTGTCATAATTGTTTTCGCTCTATAAGACCATTGGAGAAAAAGAAGCACATATGCGGTGTGGGATTCTGCAAAACATGCAAATCCAATCAGCCATATAATCATCTGTGTTTCATGAGGCCCGTTCGCGTTGCTGCCCCCTCAAAAGAGAAGATCTTCATTTTCTATGATTTTGAAATGCAACAGTGCAAGCCCGTGAAAGGTGATCCCACTACGTTTGTACACCAGCCAAGCCTCTGTGTAGCTCAGCGTGTTTGCACGCTGTGCTGTGATAGCGATTCAATAGCTGAGCAGTGTCAACATTGTGGCAAACACGAATTTGTATTCAGGGAGAATCCTGTGTGTCAGCTTGTCGAGTCAGGTATGCAAAACATCAAAGGTTTTTCGCATACATTTTTAATTGCTCATAATGCCGGAGGTTTTGATGCACAATTTATATTACGCTATTTAATCGAGGAGAAAAAAACACAGCTCCCCACCTTGATAATGAACGGCACCAAAATTATTACTATGCGCCTCGGGAAGCTTGTGTTTCTCGATAGTCTACACTACTTTCATATGCCTCTGAGTGCGTTGCCAAAAGCGTTTGGTCTTAAGGCTACTATTGCTAAAGGAACTTTCCCTCATCTGTTCAACAGACCCGAAAATCAAACTTATGTCGGAGAGCTGCCGTCTGTAGAATATTACTCTCCTGACACAATGCGTGTAGCGGAGCGCGAGCATTTTTCAGTATGGTATAACGAACTAAAAAACGGGGGATATGTATTTGATTTTTCAAAAGAGATTGAAAGTTATTGTAAAAACGATGTCACAATATTGAGACAAGCGAGCATGGTTTTTCGAAAGATGTTCATGAGCAGCGGTCGTGTCTGTCCATTTACCGAAAGTACAACAATCGCGTCAGCATGTTTTCAAATTTTTCGGAAAAATTTTCTAAAAACCAATTCAATCGGTATTATACCCACAGGCGGTTATAGATGGGCGCACAATCAATCGAAAAAAGCAGTGTCTTGGCTCGTGTGGATGGAGCATTCTCTTGGTCATCGCATTATTCACGCTGGGCGCTTGCGTGAATTTAAATTGCCTCAAAATCTTTTGGTAGACGGTTACTACGAAACCTCTGTTCACGCTGCTTCGTTGTAAACAGGGATCGCAAACAAAGCGATGGTATATCAATGAATGAGCGGCTGGAAAGAATGAACGCTATATCCTATATAATCCGAACGAGCGGTTACACGCTAACTGAAATTTGGGAGTGCGAGTATGATCGTATGCTAGAAACAAACGCGGCGATGAGCACGTTCGTACTCGACCACCCTCTAGTTAACACAGATCCCCTCAACCCTCGCGATGCTTTCTTCGGAGGCCGCACAGAAAACATGGTCACGCTCTACGATGCAAAGGACGGGGAGCAAATACACTATGTTGACGTTTGCTCTCTGTACCCGTATATCTGTAAGTACGGGAAATATCCCGTAGGCCATCCAAAAGTGTACGTAGGTGATGAGTGTATGGAACTGACTGGTCCTGATAATAACAACCTTTCGCTCATTGAGGGTCTCGTTAAATGTACAGTACTTGCACCGCAAAATCTTTATCATCCCGTGTTGCCTGTACGAATGCATCAGCGACTCTTGTTTGGACTGTGCCGTAGCTGTTGCGAGAACATGAACCAAGAAGCTTGCAATCATGAAGATCCTGCAGAGCGTGTGTTCAATGGTACGTGGGTAGTCGACGAACTGCGAAAAGCTATTGCGTGCGGTTATAAAGTACTTAGTGTGGCTGAAATTTGGCAGTATGAAATAACACAGTATAATCGAAATACGCAGGAGGGCGGTCTGTTTGTCGAGTATATTAATACTTTTCTTAAAATCAAGCAGGAGGCTAGCGGGTGGCCTGAGAGCTGTGCAACAGATGAGGCAGCGCAAGACCTCTATATAACGGCCTTTGAGAACGCTGAAGGCGTTAAGCTCAGTCGCGATAGTATAGCGAAAAATCCAGGCTTACGATCTGTAGCTAATCTGTGTCTTAATTCATTTTGGGGCAAATTCGGGCAACGCGAGAATCTGCCGCAGACAGCGATAGTATCGACGCGCAAAAAACTCATGGAATTACTAAGTAGTCCCGAGTACGAGATTACGGGTATGCTGCCGGTAAATAATCATGTACTGTATGTAAATTACACGAAAATTGCTGATGCTGCAATGCCATCTAACATAGCAAATGCCGTAATAGCTGCGTATACTACAGCTCAGGCCCGCCCGAAGCTGTATAGTTACCTCGAACTGTTGGGTCGCCGCGCTCTGTACTGCGACACAGATTCGGTTATTTATGTGGCAAAGAAAAACCCAGACGAATACGAGCCGCCGACGGGTCAGCTTTTAGGAGATCTAACGGACGAATTAAGCTCTTACGGCGTAGGTAGTTATATTAAATCGTTCGTTTCGGGAGGTCCAAAATTTTATTCCTTCATAGTGAAGACCCCCGATGGTATTGAAAACGAAGTTTGTAAAGTAAAAGGTATAACGCTTAATTTTGCAAATAGCTCATTAATAAATTACGATTCAGTACGTTCTTTTATAATAGGAGAGAGAGAGGAGCCGATTGTATTACAATATGACTCAATTCGGCGTACAGCATTTCATCAGGTTGTCACACGACCTGAAACGAAATCATGTATGCCTTCGAGTGTCAAGAGGAGACGTAATGGTGAATACGGCTCGCTTCCTTATGGTTACAGAGGTTAGCTTACTCTGTGATATAGGACTAATGTAAATAATGTAATAGACAAATAAAGGATCTATTTGTAAATGTGTACGCTCCTGGGTGCTATCTTTATTATCATGCGCATCATATTGGGAAACTTACTCATTCGTTCAGATGGATACGCGGTGGAAACATCCCTGGACCTCAATGATTTGCGGTCCTACGGGATGCGGTAAAACGTTTTTTGTGAAAAAATTTTTAAAATTTATCTCACTTATGAGTAGTGAAAAGTTTGCAAGAATTATTTTTTATTACTCGGAGTGGCAGTCGGCGTATACGGAATACGGCTTATCAATAGAATTTCGTGAAGGTCTACCCCAGTCTGGAGATTATGCAAATGATAATCGCACTAAACTCATAATTATCGATGATCTGATGCGCGAAGCATCAAATAACAGTGTTGTTGATCTTTTCACCAAAGATAGTCATCATAAAAATTTAAGCGTAATTTTCATAACTCAAAACTTATTTCATCAAGGTCATGGACAGCGTGACATTTCGCTAAACGCCAGTTATATAGTTGTATTCAAAAATCCTCGCGATCGAGCTCAGATACAACATCTGGCGCGTCAAGTATATCCGGAAAATCCTCGTTTTTTTACAAGAGGCTTATCACGACGCGACATCAAAGCCACACGGGTATCTCTTACTGGATTTGAAGCAATCTACACCCGATAACTGCAGATTTCGCACCTGTATCTTTCCAGACGACGCGCATCATTTCGTCTACTTACCGCGAAAAAAAGTTCAAAAGCAGCGTTTCAACCGCTGAATTGCCAGTTCTGCGCCTGTGATGGAGCGAAACGGATCATCGCTCTGCAAGAAGCACATTGCTATATTAAGGGCTCTTCAGTATCTCAACAAGGAGCAACGTGAAGCCGTATTACAAAAAGCCGATGTGCGTATAATTAGGTGCATTTGTGAGTGTGCCTTGAATGTTCTTCGTGGTAATGTACCTCTGAAATCGGAGCAAAGGAAAAAATTACGTCGCCACGCGTCTGTCCTTCGGCGTTTAGCAGCGAAAAAAGGCTGCTGGAAGAGTAAGAAGCGATTTGTTGTGCAGAGCGGTGGTTTCCTGCCTCTCTTGCTAGCGCCAGTACTAGGAACTCTTCTGTCAAACCTGATCGGTGGTCGCGGGTGATGGAACACACAAGAAAAATGGTCCTCGTGCCGGAGGAGAATCTACCTCAGCTTAGCATACAAAGTCATCGACAGTCTGTGAATGCGCCAGAAACACAAGAGGATCGTCCTATTGCTGCTATTTTGAGCAGACTGGATAGTGAAATGAAAAATATTTTGGATTCCAACACGTACAAGGATGAGAGAGAAAAGTGGTCTGCGTATATGGCTGTATTACAGCGTTATCTCCATTTTGCGGACAGCGAACGGACTCAGCAGTATCTTATGCTCGTGGAGAAGAAGAGGAAGAAAGAGTCATCAACTGAAAATAATAATGGAAAACCGGGCGAGAGCTTCACGGGCATGAACGATTCCATTATAATTGAAAGCGTACCATTAAAATTTCGTAACAAGGCAAAGCTATTGCTGCGCCGCCTGCACGAGACGCCAGCGTCGAATTTTTCTTGGAATTCTGCGGGCGTTGTTTCCGTAAGCGGAAAAACTATCAAGGATTCAAATATTGTTGATCTCGTGAATGATGCCATGCGCGCAAGAAAAATTCCCAGACCTGCCGGCCGTAAAGCATTCGCTAGGCTCTTAAGAACGATTCAAACTCCTCGGAAATATATTGGAAATGAGGACCTATGGTTGGAATCAAGAGCCAACTCAACATTACGGAGGCACGAAAGCGAAGGCGACAACGGTAACGACGACGACGACGACGACGACGACGAGGCTTTGAGTGACGTAAGCCATTCTACGTTCTTCAGTGGCAGTGAAAACAACAAATCTGATCGTTCTGCACAGAGTGGTTTTGGCTGCAATAATATTAAGAAAAGTCGTCTAACTTGGTCTAACCTCAAACTACTACCATGAAAACATTACAAAAAGTGTACTTTAATCCTTCCCATGAAGCGTCGTTTTCGGGCTCCGAGAAATTGCTACACGTGGGGCGTAAGAAAAAAATTTCGAATGAAAAAACGATAGAGTGGTTAGAGTCTCAAGATGCCTACACAATGCACAGACCTGTGAGGTATCGGTTTCCACGACGGTTCTACAATGTACGGAACATCGACGATGTTTGGGAGGCTGATCTCGTAGATCTGCGCTCAATAAAGGATTATAATGACGGTTATGTCTATCTTCTTGTAGTCATAGATGTTCTTAGTAAATATGCATGGGTCGAACCTCTAGTCGATAAGTCAGCTTTGTCAGTAGCTAAAGCATTTACGCGTATACTATCGCAGAAAAAAAGTAATTGTAGATCACCTATTTACATACAGACGGACAAAGGTAAAGAGTTCATAGGCGCAGCATTCCAGACGCTCCTGAGAAAGAAGAATATTCTATTCCGCGTTGCCAGAAATCCCGACATAAAAGCAGCTGTTGTCGAGCGCTTTAATAGAACTCTGAAAGAAAGGATGTGACGCTTTTTCACGCATTCAGGGGAGAAACGTTACATCGACGTTTTGCAGAATATCGTTTCGGCATACAACCAGGCCCGACATAGTAGCATAAAAATGGCTCCTGCCGCGGTGACGCTTGCTACAGCGGCAAAGGCACGATCTAATCGGTTGCAACGTCGCGTGATGAGAGCACACCATTGCCCTCCTAAATATGCCATAGGTGATTTTGTGCGTATCAGTAGAGCGAAAGCCGCCTTTGCAAAAGGTTACGAGAGCGGTTGGAGCAGTGAGTTATTCAAAATACACCGAGTGTCACGTAGTAGTGAGCCTGTGGTATATATCTTGCGCGATCTTCACGACGAAGATATTGACGGTATTTTTTATGAACCTGAATTATCGCGAGTACGCCAGCCATCAAAGGAAATTAATAAGAAAGGAAAATCAAGATGATGAGAGACGAATTTTATATTGTTTTACCCAGCAATAGTAGCATGAAATTTTATCCGGGTAACACGACAATGCACTATACTACGCACTTACCGCAAAGTGTCTCTTTGCAGGGTAGCTGGGCTGTTTCCCTAGTTGAAATGCATATACCCATGACAATTTTACATGTACCTCCCGAGGGAGAACAGAATTTTATCAATATCATTACGAGCACTGCAAAACCTATGGCAGCTACTAACCTACTAGATCATGATTTGAGAAAAGATAGGGCCTACGTTCCGCCGTTCCACCGCAGTATAAATGCATTAATTGAGGTTATTAACGAGGCAATACCTACGACAGCTACTAACCTACTAGATCACGATTTGAGAGAAGATCGGGCCTACGTTCCGCCTGGCCTGTACCGCAGTATAAACTCATTAATTGAGGTTATTAACGAGATACCGTGTGTGATAGGGCATTTCAGATTTCATTGTGGCCGTAATGGATACGTGTCTGTAACGCGTATTTGCACGGAGTGCAAGAATATGGAGCATTCTCTGTACTTCTCCGACTTACTAAATAAAATTCTAGGTTTTACCCCTACTGACCGTATAATACTTCAGACTGGGGATAAGCATACTGGTCGGAGGCCAGCTAATTTAATTGGTGGAATACCTAGCATGCTATTCGTTTATACGGACATCTGTGAGCCCTATATTACAGGAGATGTGCACATTCCATTGTTGCGCGTTGTGGCGTCAGAGGTCTTTGATAATTACAGTTATGGCTCTATGAAAATCCAAAGATTTTCGCCGCCTCGTTATCTGCCTCTTTTGCGCACCAGTTTTCAAACGATAACTATCGATATAAGGGATGAGTTTTGCGAGCCAATACCATTCGAGCACGGGACGTTGACGGTGACGCTACAGTTCAAACGCATCGATTAATGAAGACGCCTGCTCTATGGCTTACTACGACAGCTACTTTGATACGCAGACGGGCGGCGCCCGGACTGGATATGGAGGTATCAGTCAGGTATACATACGATCGCCCAATCAACGCGGGCACGGTATAGGCAGCTTCCTCGGTGGACTCTTTCGGCGCATCATACCTCTGCTAAAACAGGGAGCTAAGGCTGTCGGTAAAGAAGCGCTGCGCTCTGGAATTAATGTAGCCAATGATATAATGGATAATGGGGTACAGCCGAGAGAAGCCTTCAGAACACGTCTACGTGAATCAGGTGAGAATCTGAAGCGTAAAGCCGAAGAAAAAATTAATACTTTGATGCAGGGCTCCGGCTATAAAGCAACTAAAATCAAGAAGTTGGCTCATTCTACTCGTGGTAGTGCGTCGCGTCGTATCGGTGTAAAAAAAAGAAAGAAGTCTGCAACGTCGAGAAAACGTTTTGATCAGATAAAGAAGAAGAAAGCTGTGAATAGAAGAAAGACAAAAGCAGGCAACAGAACGAAAAAGAAGAAAAAAAGTCTAAGAACCGTGTCCGATATTTTCAGTTAAAAAGTATTATTGCGGTAAAAAAAAAGAAAAAATGGCATTCTTACATACCCATTCGTGTGAGTGCTTAAAGTCGGAGCTTGAGCTGTTTACTTTGCCCCCAACGCAAACTACAATCGAGGGAACACAATGGGTGTATTATAAGCCGATCTCATCTCTAACAGACGATTCACCTATAGAATTTGTGGTACCAGGGCAGGGGGATGAGTACATTGATCTTGCTCATACTATGTTAAGTATGCGCGTGCAAATACAATCAGCGGCGCTGAAGCCCGATGCTACTATTCAAGTTGGACCTGTCAATAATTTGATGCATTCAATGTTTAATCAGATCGATGTGTTTTTGAATCAAAAGCTTGTGTCCCCTCCTAATAACGCTTACGCCTACAGAGCGTATATTGAAACACTCTTGAATTATGGCTATGGTGCAAAGAACTCTCATCTTACGAGCGTGTTGTGGCATAACGATACAGCAGGAAAAATGAACGATCTTGGTGACGCAAATATTGGTCTCTCTAAGAGGCGAGCATTTCTAGGCTCACATAAAAAGTCAATCGATCTTCTCGGGCACTTGCACTGCGACATCTTCAATCAAGAGAGATTTCTGATAAACGGTGTGGAGATGCGTTTAAGGCTCGTTCGCACCACCGATGCCTTCTGCCTCATGAGCTCGTCTAAAGATTGGAGTATTCGTATTACTGAAGCCTCGCTCCTTGTACGACGCGCTAAAATAGCCCCGGGCATGCTTCTAGCTCATGCTAGAGCTCTATCTAAATCTACGGCTAAATACCCTTTGACGCGTGTTGAAGTTAAAGCTCTATCAATGCATGCTGGTGTACATGGTGACACTTTGGATAATGTCATACTAGGACAATTACCTAAGCGCATAATTTTAGGGTTCGTCGATAATAGGGCATTCAACGGTGACCGTACGCTAAACCCCTTTAACTTTCAAAATTATAAAATTAATTATCTTTCTTTATATGCCGATGGTATACAGATACCGTCAAAACCTCTACAACCCGACTTTACAGATTCCTCTCTATATGTGGATGCCTATCACACATTGTTCTCCGGCACGGGTATCCACTTTCTCAATCAGGGTAATTGCATTTCGCGTGAAAATTACCCTCACGGTTATTGCCTTTTTGCGTTTGACCTAACGCCTGACCTCTCGGCAAACAGTAACAGTCATTGGAATTTAGTAAGGCATGGCAGCGTCAGAATAGAGGTGCGATTCGCTGAAGCTTTGTCTTCGACAATTAACTGTATTGTATACGCGGAATATGATAATGTATTGGAGATAGACTCTTCGAGGCAGGTAATTGTAGACTTCAGTGGCTAAACGATGGAGTTTGTTCCGAAAAGTATCATATATCTGCAGAACGGTCAGCAGTAGAATTCAGTTTGCGCTTATAGCTTGAGGTGCTACAACGTCGCGAAACGACATGAATATTGTCATTGATATACAAGGCCTAAAGGATAAATATAATCACTTTACATCAAAAGAAGTTGCCGTGATCTCTGTAAAGGAGACTTACTATGGCCACTGGATTGTATCACCGCCCTACACGTATAACGCCCTACCGCCTAGTATAAAGCGACAAAACACATGGTTAGTGCACAATCATCACGGCATAGAGTGGACCGAGGGTGAAACGCCTTTACGTGCAATTGAGGCTACTTTGAAGAAAATTGCGGTGCAGGCTGATCGGATATTCACAAGAGGTCCTGATAAAGCGGCATATTTGACGCAATTAACAGAGTGTTTTATTATAAACCTAGAAGAAGAGAACGCCGAAGATTCATTGTTCCGTAATCTTCCTCAGAGTGATACGCTTTGTATCTACCACGGACTATTGCGTAAAAACCGTGCGTGCAAGTGTGCTCTGGATAATGCTATAAGAATCAAAACGTGGCTTTCCCATAGTGACCGTTTCGGCTCTTTATGGGAATACAGAACCACCACAGCTTGGAATATTGCCTTGCTGGCGCATGACGAAAAAGTACCATCCGGAAAAAAATCACTGCCACCGCTATAACAGCTATCTCTTATGAACAGCCTGGAAATTCTACATGTCCTGCAGGATATAAAGAATCATACTGTAGGTGTATATCCTGCAGATCGTATCCCTAAGGTGTGGACGAAGCCAGCAGCGATTGTCGCAAATACTGATGGCCACAAGCAACCCGGAGCCCACTGGGTCGCCATGTACGTCGATCGAGATGGCCGAGGATGGTACTTCGACAGCTACGGACTTCCACCAATCGTCCCCCAGCATCTCCAACGCCTCCGGCGAAACTGTAAATTCTTTCGCTACTGTACTCAGCAGCTTCAGGCTCCTGAATCACAGTGTTGCGGACATTATTGTGTTATGTTTCTTCATTTCATGTCTACAGGCCTTGGTGTTCATAGGTTTAAAAGCGCATTTTCAAGTGATTTGTCAAAAAACGATAAAATAGTGTATGACTATTACAATGAATACATCAATAAGCGTAACAAGTCTAAACCGCCGAATACAGTATTTAATACGGGTAGCGCTATAGGAGGAAGTTATAGAGATAAAAGTTTTTCTTGTGTACAAGGCTGCTGCTCTCGCACTCGTTGATTGTGATTGTGCTATTATTGTAAAAATAAAAATACAAGAATTTGCACTTAAGTATTTACGATTTGACCTGATACCCTTGAATCTCATACGACAATCATAATCAGCGCATTTCACTGGTGATCCGCTCAAATTTCATCAGCTGCAGAGGGATCATCTTTACAATGCCACGTGCAGCTGAATCAGCAGTCTTCCTTGTATCAGGCCCCGCTCTAGTCATACGGTAAACTGATATCCAATGCAATGTAAAAACAAAAAATGCTGAGGGAACCAGGGAAATTATATTCATATAGTGAAACTTCTTCTTGGAAGAGTGGGGGGACATAACAGGGTCTTTACGGGGGCTGCAAGACATTACCAGCGCTAAAGCAGCGTCAGAAGCTTGAAGTATATGAAAAGAAAACGACGTGAGTTAAAGACGCGCGTAGAAAAACTCTTGCAAGACATCGCGATCGTAAAGACATTGATACACACGAGAACTGAATTTCATATTTTGACACGTAAATTGGAAGTGTTTAATCTCCACGATGGATTTATCAGTGATAAACAAAGTGGGAAGACCTGAAGGGTTTCTACCTCTAAAAAAATTATCGGAATTGGAGATCGAAAAAGAGTACACTGTCACAGGTCTGCGGGTCACGCAAACGAAATATGGTGTGCGCATTACCGTTGATCTGGACAATGAATTTACGTGCTTCCTACCAACGAGATTCGTCCAGGCCTTCGAGAAAAATCACACGCTCTTTGAGCAGATGATTGCAGCCTCTTGTGACAAGAAATTACGCATGATCTACTACGGCACAAAATACAATCATTTGGAGTTTAAAGAAGCTCAAAATTAAGATGCTCCTACGTGATACCCAAGGAACGTCAGAAAAAGAGGATAAAGACCGGTATGTGTGTGTATATAGTAATAATTAGTACATTCCTTGAAAGCACAATTCTTCTAATTAAATAACATTTTCAATTATTTGAAGGCTTAAGAAAAGTATCGCTTTGTCTCCAAAAATACAAATGTTATGATGATGACGTCATCATCGATGAATCAATGTCGACAGACGATGATGAAGACGAAGAAGAAGTTAAAGAAAACGAGGAGAAAACAGCATTATACGTACCACTTGTGCAATATAATTTAAACATATCATCGATCGTATTATGTAGTATTAGTAGTAGTAGTAGTAGTAGTAGTGGTAGTATTTTCAATGGGTCTATTTGTAATGTGTTCAATGTTTAAAAAATGTATATATATATTATATCTACTCTTTATGTTACAAGATGTATTCAATTATCTCTTAAATAAAAAAAGTAAAAATTATTATTATTTTAAATATGAAATAATAATAATAAACGGCGGTGCACTATGACGGCCCCTGCGCTCCATCCCCCCTCTCACCCCGCACCTGTCACCCTGCACCACGGCAGCCAGAGCCGCGGAGTGGGGGAAAAGGAGTGGGGATGGGAGTGGGGATAGGAGTGGGGGTCGCCATAGTGCACCACCTACTACTCGCTTCGTAGTTTTCTGTATCTGGGTGTCGGATGTGAAAGTCCAGGGTATCCAGGTATTCCGCTTCGTAGTTTTCTGTATCTAGGTGCCGGATGTGGAAGTCCAGGGTGTCCAGGTATTCCGCTTCGTAGTTTTCTGTATCTAGGTGTCGGATGTGGAAGTCCAGGGTTTCCAGGTATTCCGCTTCGTAGTTTTCTGTATCTAGGTGTCGGACGTAGAAGTCCAGGGTGTCCAGCCATTCCGCTTCGTAGTTTCCTGTGTCCAGGTGTCGGATGTGGAAGTTCAGGGTGTCCAGGTATTCCGCTTCGTAGTTTTCTGTATCTAGGTGTCGGATGTGGAAGTCCAGGGTGTCCAGGTATTCCGCTTCGTAGTTTTCTGTATCTAGGTGTCGGATGTGGAAGTCCAGGGTGTCCAGGTATTCCGCTTCGTAGTTTTCTGTATCTAGGTGCCGGATGTGGAAGTTCAGGGTGTCCAGGTATTCCGGTCCGTAGTTTTCTGTATCTAGGTGTCCGATGTGGAAGCCCAGGGTGTCCAGGTATTCCGCTTCGTAGATTTCTGTATCTAGGTGTCGGGTGTGGAAGTCCAGGGTGTCCAGGTATTCCGCTTCGTAGTTTTCTGTATCTAGGTGCCGGATGTGGAAGTTCAGGGTGTCCAGGTATTCCGGTCCGTAGTTTTCTGTATCTAGGTGCCGGATGTGGAAGTTCAGGGTGTCCAGGTATTCCGCTTCGTAGTTTTCTGTATCTAGGTGTCCGATGTGGAAGCCCAGGGTGTCCAGTTATTCCGCTTCGTAGTTCTTTGTATCTAGGTACTGGATGTGGAAGTCCAGGGTGTCCAGGTATTCCGCTTCGTAGTTCTTTGTATCTAGGTGTCGGATGTGGAATTCCAGGGTGTCCAGGTATTCCGCTACGTAGTTTTCTGTATCTAGGTGTCGGATGTGGAAGTCCAGGGTGTCCAGGTATTCCACTACGTAGTTTTCTGTATCTAGGTGTCGGATGTGAAAGTTCAGGGTGCCCAGGTGTTCCGCTTCGTAGTTTTCTGTATCTAGGTGTCGGATGTGGAAGTCCAGAGTGTCCAGGTATTCCGCTTCGTAGTTTCCTGTATCTAGGTGTCGGATGTGGAAGTCCAGGGTGTCCAGGTATTCCGCTTCGTAGTTTTGTGTATCTAGGTGCCGGATGTGGAAGTTCAGGGTGTCCAGGTATTCCGGTCAGTAGTTTTCTGTATCTAGGTGCCGGATGTGGAAGTTCAGGGTGTCCAGGTATTCCGCTTCGTAGTTTTCTGTATCTAGGTGTCCGATGTGGAAGCCCAGGGTGTCCAGGTATTCCGCTTCGGAGTTTTCTGTATCTAGGTGTCTGATGTGGAAGTCCAGGGTGTCCAGGTATTCCGCTTCGTAGTTTTCAGTATCTAGGTGTCGGATGTGGAAGTCCAGGGTATCCAGGTATTCCGCTTCGTAGTTTTCTGTATCTAGGTGCCGGGTGTGGAAGTTCAGGGTGTCCAGTTATTCCGCTCCGTAATTTCTTGTATCTAGGTACTGGATGTGGAAGTCCAGGGTGTCCAGGTATTCCGCTTCGTAGTTCTTTGTATCTAGGTGTCGGATGTGGAATTCCAGGGTGTCCAGGTATTCCGCTACGTAGTTTTCTGTATCTAGGTGTCGGATGTGGAAGTCCAGGGTGTCCAGGTATTCCACTACGTAGTTTTCTGTATCTAGGTGTCGGATGTGAAAGTTCAGGGTGCCCAGGTGTTCCGCTTCGTAGTTTTCTGTATCTAGGTGTCGGATGTGGAAGTCCAGAGTGTCCAGGTATTCCGCTTCGTAGTTTTCTGTATCTAGGTGTCGGATGTGGAAGTCCAGGGTGTCCAGGTATTCCGCTTCGTAGTTTTGTGTATCTAGGTGCCGGATGTGGAAGTTCAGGGTGTCCAGTTATTCCGCTTCGTAGTTTTCTGTATCTAGGTGTCCGATGTGGAAGCCCAGGGTGTCCAGGTATTCCGCTTCGTAGATTTCTGTATCTAGGTGTCGGGTGTGGAAGTCCAGGGTGTCCAGGTATTCCGCTTCGTAGTTTTCTGTATCTAGGTGCCGGATGTGGAAGTTCAGGGTGTCCAGGTATTCCGGTCCGTAGTTTTCTGTATCTAGGTGCCGGATATGGAAGTTCAGGGTGTCCAGGTATTCCGCTTCGTAGTTTTCTGTATCTAGGTGTCCGATGTGGAAGCCCAGGGTGTCCAGGTATTCCGCTTCGTAGATTTCTGTATCTAGGTGTCGGATGTGGAAGTCCAGGGTGTCCAGGTATTCCGCTTCGTAGTTTTCTGTATCTAGGTGTCGGATGTGGAAGTCCAGTGTGTCCAGGTATTCCGCTTCGTAGTTCTTTGTATCTAGGTGTCGGATGTGGAAGTCCAGGGTGTCCAGGTATTCCGCTTCGTAGTTTTCTGTATCTAGGTGCCGGATGTGGAAGTTCAGGGTGTCCAGGTATTCCGGTCCGTAGTTTTCTGTATCTAGGTGCCGGATGTGGAAGTTCAGGGTGTCCAGGTATTCCGCTTCGTAGTTTTCTGTATCTAGGTGTCGGATGTGGAAGTCCAGGGTGTCCAGGTATTCCGCTTCGTAGTTTTCTGTATCTAGGTGCCGGATGTGGAAGTTCAGGGTGTCCAGGTATTCCGGTCAGTAGTTTTCTGTATCTAGGTGCCGGATGTGGAAGTTCAGGGTGTCCAGGTATTCCGCTTCGTAGTTTTCTGTATCTAGGTGTCCGATGTGGAAGCCCAGGGTGTCCAGGTATTCCGCTTCGGAGTTTTCTGTATCTAGGTGTCGGATGTGGAAGTCCAGGGTGTCCAGGTATTCCGCTTCGTAGTTTTCTGTATCTAGGTGTCGGATGTGGAAGTCCACGGTATCCAGGTATTCCGCTTCGTAGTTTTCTGTATCTAGGTGCCGGGTGTGGAAGTTCAGGGTTTCCAGTTATTCCGCTCCGTAATTTCTTGTATCTAGGTACTGGATGTGGAAGTCCAGGGTGTCCAGGTATTCCGCTTCGTAGTTTTCTGTATCTAGGTGTCGGATGTGGAAGTCCAGGGTGTCCAGGTATTCCGCTTCGTAGTTTTCTGTATCTAGGTGTCGGATGTGGAAGTCCAGGGTATCCAGGTATTCCGCTTCGTAGTTTTCTGTATCTAGGTGCCGGATGTGGAAGTCCAGGGTGTCCAGGTATTTCGCTTCGTAGTTTTCTGTATCTAGGTGTCGGATGTGGAAGTCCAGGGTGTCCAGGTATTCCGCTTCGTAGTTTTCTGTATCTAGGTGCCGGATGTGGAAGTTCAGGGTGTCCAGGTATTCCGGTCAGTAGTTTTCTGTATCTAGGTGCCGGATGTGGAAGTTCAGGGTGTCCAGGTATTCCGCTTCGTAGTTTTCTGTATCTAGGTGTCCGATGTGGAAGCCCAGGGTGTCCAGGTATTCCGCTTCGTAGTTTTCTGTATCTAGGTGTCCGATGTGGAAGTCCAGGGTGTCCAGGTATTCCGCTTCGTAGATTTCTGTATCTAGGTGTCGGATGTGGAAGTCCAGGGTATCCAGGTATTCCGCTTCGTAGTTTTCTGTATCTAGGTGCCGGATGTGGAAGTCCAGGGTGTCCAGGTATTCCGCTTCGTAGTTTTCTGTATCTAGGTGTCGGATGTGGAAGTCCAGGGTTTCCAGGTATTCCGCTTCGTAGTTTTCTGTATCTAGGTGTCGGACGTAGAAGTCCAGGGTGTCCAGCCATTCCGCTTCGTAGTTTCCTGTGTCCAGGTGTCGGATGTGGAAGTTCAGGGTGTCCAGGTATTCCGCTTCGTAGTTTTCTGTATCTAGGTGTCGGATGTGGAAGTCCAGGGTGTCCAGGTATTCCGCTTCGTAGTTTTCTGTATCTAGGTGCCGGATGTGGAAGTTCAGGGTGTCCAGGTATTCCGGTCCGTAGTTTTCTGTATCTAGGTGCCGGATGTGGAAGTTCAGGGTGTCCAGGTATTCCGCTTCGTAGTTTTCTGTATCTAGGTGTCCGATGTGGAAGCCCAGGGTGTCCAGGTATTCCGCTTCGGAGTTTTCTGTATCTAGGTGTCTGATGTGGAAGTCCAGGGTGTCCAGGTATTCCGCTTCGTAGTTTTCAGTATCTAGGTGTCGGATGTGGAAGTCCAGGGTATCCAGGTATTCCGCTTCGTAGTTTTCTGTATCTAGGTGCCGGGTGTGGAAGTTCAGGGTGTCCAGTTATTCCGCTCCGTAATTTCTTGTATCTAGGTACTGGATGTGGAAGTCCAGGGTGTCCAGGTATTCCGCTTCGTAGTTCTTTGTATCTAGGTGTCGGATGTGGAATTCCAGGGTGTCCAGGTATTCCGCTACGTAGTTTTCTGTATCTAGGTGTCGGATGTGGAAGTCCAGGGTGTCCAGGTATTCCACTACGTAGTTTTCTGTATCTAGGTGTCGGATGTGAAAGTTCAGGGTGCCCAGGTGTTCCGCTTCGTAGTTTTCTGTATCTAGGTGTCGGATGTGGAAGTCCAGAGTGTCCAGGTATTCCGCTTCGTAGTTTTCTGTATCTAGGTGTCGGATGTGGAAGTCCAGGGTGTCCAGGTATTCCGCTTCGTAGTTTTGTGTATCTAGGTGCCGGATGTGGAAGTTCAGGGTGTCCAGTTATTCCGCTTCGTAGTTTTCTGTATCTAGGTGTCCGATGTGGAAGCCCAGGGTGTCCAGGTATTCCGCTTCGTAGATTTCTGTATCTAGGTGTCGGGTGTGGAAGTCCAGGGTGTCCAGGTATTCCGCTTCGTAGTTTTCTGTATCTAGGTGCCGGATGTGGAAGTTCAGGGTGTCCAGGTATTCCGGTCCGTAGTTTTCTGTATCTAGGTGCCGGATATGGAAGTTCAGGGTGTCCAGGTATTCCGCTTCGTAGTTTTCTGTATCTAGGTGTCCGATGTGGAAGCCCAGGGTGTCCAGGTATTCCGCTTCGTAGATTTCTGTATCTAGGTGTCGGATGTGGAAGTCCAGGGTGTCCAGGTATTCCGCTTCGTAGTTTTCTGTATCTAGGTGTCCGATGTGGAAGCCCAGGGTGTCCAGGTATTCCGCTTCGGAGTTTTCTGTATCTAGGTGTCTGATGTGGAAGTCCAGGGTGTCCAGGTATTCCGCTTCGTAGTTTTCAGTATCTAGGTGTCGGATGTGGAAGTCCAGGGTATCCAGGTATTCCGCTTCGTAGTTTTCTGTATCTAGGTGCCGGGTGTGGAAGTTCAGGGTGTCCAGTTATTCCGCTCCGTAATTTCTTGTATCTAGGTACTGGATGTGGAAGTCCAGGGTGTCCAGGTATTCCGCTTCGTAGTTCTTTGTATCTAGGTGTCGGATGTGGAATTCCAGGGTGTCCAGGTATTCCGCTACGTAGTTTTCTGTATCTAGGTGTCGGATGTGGAAGTCCAGGGTGTCCAGGTATTCCACTACGTAGTTTTCTGTATCTAGGTGTCGGATGTGAAAGTTCAGGGTGCCCAGGTGTTCCGCTTCGTAGTTTTCTGTATCTAGGTGTCGGATGTGGAAGTCCAGAGTGTCCAGGTATTCCGCTTCGTAGTTTTCTGTATCTAGGTGTCGGATGTGGAAGTCCAGGGTGTCCAGGTATTCCGCTTCGTAGTTTTGTGTATCTAGGTGCCGGATGTGGAAGTTCAGGGTGTCCAGTTATTCCGCTTCGTAGTTTTCTGTATCTAGGTGTCCGATGTGGAAGCCCAGGGTGTCCAGGTATTCCGCTTCGTAGATTTCTGTATCTAGGTGTCGGGTGTGGAAGTCCAGGGTGTCCAGGTATTCCGCTTCGTAGTTTTCTGTATCTAGGTGCCGGATGTGGAAGTTCAGGGTGTCCAGGTATTCCGGTCCGTAGTTTTCTGTATCTAGGTGCCGGATATGGAAGTTCAGGGTGTCCAGGTATTCCGCTTCGTAGTTTTCTGTATCTAGGTGTCCGATGTGGAAGCCCAGGGTGTCCAGGTATTCCGCTTCGTAGATTTCTGTATCTAGGTGTCGGATGTGGAAGTCCAGGGTGTCCAGGTATTCCGCTTCGTAGTTTTCTGTATCTAGGTGTCGGATGTGGAAGTCCAGGGTGTCCAGGTATTCCGCTTCGTAGTTTTCTGTATCTAGGTGCCGGATGTGGAAGTTCAGGGTGTCCAGGTATTCCGGTCCGTAGTTTTCTGTATCTAGGTGCCGGATGTGGAAGTTCAGGGTGTCCAGGTATTCCGCTTCGTAGTTTTCTGTATCTAGGTGTCGGATGTGGAAGTCCAGGGTGTCCAGGTATTCCGCTTCGTAGTTTTCTGTATCTAGGTGCCGGATGTGGAAGTTCAGGGTGTCCAGGTATTCCGGTCAGTAGTTTTCTGTATCTAGGTGCCGGATGTGGAAGTTCAGGGTGTCCAGGTATTCCGCTTCGTAGTTTTCTGTATCTAGGTGTCCGATGTGGAAGCCCAGGGTGTCCAGGTATTCCGCTTCGGAGTTTTCTGTATCTAGGTGTCGGATGTGGAAGTCCACGGTATCCAGGTATTCCGCTTCGTAGTTTTCTGTATCTAGGTGCCGGGTGTGGAAGTTCAGGGTGTCCAGTTATTCCGCTCCGTAATTTCTTGTATCTAGGTACTGGATGTGGAAGTCCAGGGTGTCCAGGTATTCCGCTTCGTAGTTCTTTGTATCTAGGTGTCGGATGTGGAATTCCAGGGTGTCCAGGTATTCCGCTACGTAGTTTTCTGTATCTAGGTGTCGGATGTGGAAGTCCAGGGTGTCCAGGTATTCCACTACGTAGTTTTCTGTATCTAGGTGTCGGATGTGAAAGTTCAGGGTGCCCAGGTGTTCCGCTTCGTAGTTTTCTGTATCTAGGTGTCGGATGTGGAAGTCCAGAGTGTCCAGGTATTCCGCTTCGTAGTTTTCTGTATCTAGGTGTCGGATGTGGAAGTCCAGGGTGTCCAGGTATTCCGCTTCGTAGTTTTGTGTATCTAGGTGCCGGATGTGGAAGTTCAGGGTGTCCAGGTATTCCGCTTCGTAGTTTTCTGTATCTAGGTGTCCGATGTGGAAGCCCAGGGTGTCCAGGTATTCCGCTTCGTAGTTTTCTGTATCTAGGTGTCGGATGTGGAAGTCCAGGGTGTCCAGGTATTCCGCTTCGTAGTTTTCTGTATCTAGGTGTCGGATGTGGAAGTCCAGGGTATCCAGGTATTCCGCTTCGTAGTTTTCTGTATCTAGGTGCCGGATATGGAAGTCCAGGGTGTCCAGGTATTCCGCTTCGTAGTTTTCTGTATCTAGGTGTCGGATGTGGAAGTCCAGGGTTTCCAGGTATTCCGCTTCGTAGTTTTCTGTATCTAGGTGTCGGACGTAGAAGTCCAGGGTGTCCAGCCATTCCGCTTCGTAGTTTCCTGTGTCCAGGTGTCGGATGTGGAAGTTCAGGGTGTCCAGGTATTCCGCTTCGTAGTTTTCTGTATCTAGGTGTCGGATGTGGAAGTCCAGGGTGTCCAGGTATTCCGCTTCGTAGTTTTCTGTATCTAGGTGTCGGATGTGGAAGTCCAGGGTGTCCAGGTATTCCGCTTCGTAGTTTTCTGTATCTAGGTGCCGGATGTGGATGTTCAGAGTGTCCAGGGATTCCGGTCCGTAGTTTTCTGTATCTAGGTGTCGGATGTGGAAGTCCAGGGTGTCCAGGTATTCCGCTTCGTAGTTTTCTGTATCTAGGTGTCCGATGTGGAAGCCCAGGGTGTCCAGGTATTCCGCTTCGGAGTTTTCTGTATCTAGGTGTCGGATGTGGAAGTCCACGGTATCCAGGTATTCCGCTTCGTAGTTTTCTGTATCTAGGTGCCGGGTGTGGAAGTTCAGGGTGTCCAGTTATTCCGCTCCGTAATTTCTTGTATCTAGGTACTGGATGTGGAAGTCCAGGGTGTCCAGGTATTCCGCTTCGTAGTTCTTTGTATCTAGGTGTCGGATGTGGAATTCCAGGGTGTCCAGGTATTCCGCTACGTAGTTTTCTGTATCTAGGTGTCGGATGTGGAAGTCCAGGGTGTCCAGGTATTCCACTACGTAGTTTTCTGTATCTAGGTGTCGGATGTGAAAGTTCAGGGTGCCCAGGTGTTCCGCTTCGTAGTTTTCTGTATCTAGGTGTCGGATGTGGAAGTCCAGAGTGTCCAGGTATTCCGCTTCGTAGTTTTCTGTATCTAGGTGTCGGATGTGGAAGTCCAGGGTGTCCAGGTATTCCGCTTCGTAGTTTTGTGTATCTAGGTGCCGGATGTGGAAGTTCAGGGTGTCCAGGTATTCCGCTTCGTAGTTTTCTGTATCTAGGTGTCCGATGTGGAAGCCCAGGGTGTCCAGGTATTCCGCTTCGTAGTTTTCTGTATCTAGGTGTCGGATGTGGAAGTCCAGGGTGTCCAGGTATTCGGCTTCGTAGTTTTCTGTATCTAGGTGTCGGATGTGGAAGTCCAGGGTATCCAGGTATTCCGCTTCGTAGTTTTCTGTATCTAGGTGCCGGATATGGAAGTCCAGGGTGTCCAGGTATTCCGCTTCGTAGTTTTCTGTATCTAGGTGTCGGATGTGGAAGTCCAGGGTTTCCAGGTATTCCGCTTCGTAGTTTTCTGTATCTAGGTGTCGGACGTAGAAGTCCAGGGTGTCCAGCCATTCCGCTTCGTAGTTTCCTGTGTCCAGGTGTCGGATGTGGAAGTTCAGGGTGTCCAGGTATTCCGCTTCGTAGTTTTCTGTATCTAGGTGTCGGATGTGGAAGTCCAGGGTGTCCAGGTATTCCGCTTCGTAGTTTTCTGTATCTAGGTGTCGGATGTGGAAGTCCAGGGTGTCCAGGTATTCCGCTTCGTAGTTTTCTGTATCTAGGTGCCGGATGTGGATGTTCAGAGTGTCCAGGGATTCCGGTCCGTAGTTTTCTGTATCTAGGTGTCGGATGTGGAAGTCCAGGGTGTCCAGGTATTCCGCTTCGTAGTTTTCTGTATCTAGGTGTCGGATGTGGAAGTCCAGGGTGTCCAGGTATTCCGCTTCGTAGTTTTCTGTATCTAGGTGTCGGATGTGGAAGTCCAGGGTATTCAGGTATTCCGCTTCGTAGTTTTCTGTATCTAGGTGCCGGATGTGGGAGTCCAGGGTGTCCAGGTATTTCGCTTCGTAGTTTTCTGTATCTAGGTGTCGGATGTGGAAGTCCAGGGTGTCCAGGTATTCCGCTTCGTAGTTTTCTGTATCAAGGTGCCGGATGTGGAAGTTCAGGGTGTCCAGGTATTCCGGTCAGTAGTTTTCTGTATCTAGGTGCCGGATGTGGAAGTTCAGGGTGTCCAGGTATTCCGCTTCGTAGTTTTCTGTATCTAGGTGTCCGATGTGGAAGCCCAGGGTGTCCAGGTATTCCGCTTCGTAGTTTTCTGTATCTAGGTGTCCGATGTGGAAGTCCAGGGTGTCCAGGTATTCCGCTTCGTAGATTTCTGTATCTAGGTGTCGGATGTGGAAGTCCAGGGTATCCAGGTATTCCGCTTCGTAGTTTTCTGTATCTAGGTGCCGGATGTGGAAGTCCAGGGTGTCCAGGTATTCCGCTTCGTAGTTTTCTGTATCTAGGTGTCGGATGTGGAAGTCCAGGGTTTCCAGGTATTCCGCTTCGTAGTTTTC
Source organism: Cephus spinipes (assembly GCA_963971525.1). NCBI lineage: Eukaryota > Metazoa > Arthropoda > Insecta > Hymenoptera > Cephidae > Cephus > Cephus spinipes. Next base: position 10,882,261 of record OZ020572.1, on the reverse strand, counting down.
TGTATCTAGGTGTCGGACGTAGAAGTCCAGGGTGTCCAGCCATTCCGCTTCGTAGTTTCCTGTGTCCAGGTGTCGGATGTGGAAGTTCAGGGTGTCCAGGTATTCCGCTTCGTAGTTTTCTGTATCTAGGTGTCGGATGTGGAAGTCCAGGGTGTCCAGGTATTCCGCTTCGTAGTTTTCTGTATCTAGGTGTCGGATGTGGAAGTCCAGGGTGTCCAGGTATTCCGCTTCGTAGTTTTCTGTATCTAGGTGCCGGATGTGGAAGTTCAGAGTGTCCAGGGATTCCGGTCCGTAGTTTTCTGTATCTAGGTGTCGGATGTGGAAGTCCAGGGTGTCCAGGTATTCCGCTTCGTAGTTTTCTGTATCTAGGTGTCGGATGTGGAAGTCCAGGGTGTCCAGGTATTCCGCTTCGTAGTTTTCTGTATCTAGGTGTCGGATGTGGAAGTCCAGGGTATCCAGGTATTCCGCTTCGTAGTTTTCTGTATCTAGGTGCCGGATGTGGAAGTCCAGGGTGTCCAGGTATTTCGCTTCGTAGTTTTCTGTATCTAGGTGTCGGATGTGGAAGTCCAGGGTGTCCAGGTATTCCGCTTCGTAGTTTTCTGTATCTAGGTGCCGGATGTGGAAGTTCAGGGTGTCCAGGTATTCCGGTCAGTAGTTTTCTGTATCTAGGTGCCGGATGTGGAAGTTCAGGGTGTCCAGGTATTCCGCTTCGTAGTTTTCTGTATCTAGGTGTCCGATGTGGAAGCCCAGGGTGTCCAGGTATTCCGCTTCGTAGTTTTCTGTATCTAGGTGTCCGATGTGGAAGTCCAGGGTGTCCAGGTATTCCGCTTCGTAGATTTCTGTATCTAGGTGTCGGATGTGGAAGTCCAGGGTATCCAGGTATTCCGCTTCGTAGTTTTCTGTATCTAGGTGCCGGATGTGGAAGTCCAGGGTGTCCAGGTATTCCGCTTCGTAGTTTTCTGTATCTAGGTGTCGGATGTGGAAGTCCAGGGTTTCCAGGTATTCCGCTTCGTAGTTTTCTGTATCTAGGTGTCGGACGTAGAAGTCCAGGGTGTCCAGCCATTCCGCTTCGTAGTTTCCTGTGTCCAGGTGTCGGATGTGGAAGTTCAGGGTGTCCAGGTATTCCGCTTCGTAGTTTTCTGTATCTAGGTGTCGGATGTGGAAGTCCAGGGTGTCCAGGTATTCCGCTTCGTAGTTTTCTGTATCTAGGTGTCGGATGTGGAAGTCCAGGGTGTCCAGGTATTCCGCTTCGTAGTTTTCTGTATCTAGGTGCCGGATGTGGAAGTTCAGGGTGTCCAGGTATTCCGGTCCGTAGTTTTCTGTATCTAGGTGTCCGATGTGGAAGCCCAGGGTGTCCAGGTATTCCGCTTCGTAGATTTCTGTATCTAGGTGTCGGGTGTGGAAGTCCAGGGTGTCCAGGTATTCCGCTTCGTAGTTTTCTGTATCTAGGTGCCGGATGTGGAAGTTCAGGGTGTCCAGGTATTCCGGTCCGTAGTTTTCTGTATCTAGGTGCCGGATGTGGAAGTTCAGGGTGTCCAGGTATTCCGCTTCGTAGTTTTCTGTATCTAGGTGTCCGATGTGGAAGCCCAGGGTGTCCAGGTATTCCGCTTCGTAGATTTCTGTATCTAGGTGTCGGATGTGGAAGTCCAGGGTGTCCAGGTATTCCGCTTCGTAGTTTTCTGTATCTAGGTGTCGGATGTGGAAGTCCAGGGTGTCCAGGTATTCCGCTTCGTAGTTCTTTGTATCTAGGTGTCGGATGTGGAAGTCCAGGGTGTCCAGGTATTCCGCTTCGTAGTTTTCTGTATCTAGGTGCCGGATGTGGAAGTACAGGGTGTCCAGGTATTCCGGTCCGTAGTTTTCTGTATCTAGGTGCCGGATGTGGAAGTTCAGGGTGTCCAGGTATTCCGCTTCGTAGTTTTCTGTATCTAGGTGTCGGATGTGGAAGTCCAGGGTGTCCAGGTATTCCGCTTCGTAGTTTTCTGTATCTAGGTGCCGGATGTGGAAGTTCAGGGTGTCCAGGTATTCCGGTCAGTAGTTTTCTGTATCTAGGTGCCGGATGTGGAAGTTCAGGGTGTCCAGGTATTCCGCTTCGTAGTTTTCTGTATCTAGGTGTCCGATGTGGAAGTCCAGGGTGTCCAGGTATTCCGCTTCGTAGTTTTCTGTATCTAGGTGTCGGATGTGGAAGTCCAGGGTATCCAGGTATTCCGCTTCGTAGTTTTCTGTATCTAGGTGCCGGATATGGAAGTCCAGGGTGTCCAGGTATTCCGCTTCGTAGTTTTCTGTATCTAGGTGTCGGATGTGGAAGTCCAGGGTTTCCAGGTATTCCGCTTCGTAGTTTTCTGTATCTAGGTGTCGGACGTAGAAGTCCAGGGTGTCCAGCCATTCCGCTTCGTAGTTTCCTGTGTCCAGGTGTCGGATGTGGAAGTTCAGGGTGTCCAGGTATTCCGCTTCGTAGTTTTCTGTATCTAGGTGTCGGATGTGGAAGTCCAGGGTGTCCAGGTATTCCGCTTCGTAGTTTTCTGTATCTAGGTGTCGGATGTGGAAGTCCAGGGTGTCCAGGTATTCCGCTTCGTAGTTTTCTGTATCTAGGTGCCGGATGTGGAAGTTCAGAGTGTCCAGGGATTCCGGTCCGTAGTTTTCTGTATCTAGGTGTCGGATGTGGAAGTCCAGGGTGTCCAGGTATTCCGCTTCGTAGTTTTCTGTATCTAGGTGTCGGATGTGGAAGTCCAGGGTGTCCAGGTATTCCGCTTCGTAGTTTTCTGTATCTAGGTGTCGGATGTGGAAGTCCAGGGTATCCAGGTATTCCGCTTCGTAGTTTTCTGTATCTAGGTGCCGGATGTGGAAGTCCAGGGTGTCCAGGTATTTCGCTTCGTAGTTTTCTGTATCTAGGTGTCGGATGTGGAAGTCCAGGGTGTCCAGGTATTCCGCTTCGTAGTTTTCTGTATCTAGGTGCCGGATGTGGAAGTTCAGGGTGTCCAGGTATTCCGGTCAGTAGTTTTCTGTATCTAGGTGCCGGATGTGGAAGTTCAGGGTGTCCAGGTATTCCGCTTCGTAGTTTTCTGTATCTAGGTGTCCGATGTGGAAGCCCAGGGTGTCCAGGTATTCCGCTTCGTAGTTTTCTGTATCTAGGTGTCCGATGTGGAAGTCCAGGGTGTCCAGGTATTCCGCTTCGTAGATTTCTGTATCTAGGTGTCGGATGTGGAAGTCCAGGGTATCCAGGTATTCCGCTTCGTAGTTTTCTGTATCTAGGTGCCGGATGTGGAAGTCCAGGGTGTCCAGGTATTCCGCTTCGTAGTTTTCTGTATCTAGGTGTCGGATGTGGAAGTCCAGGGTTTCCAGGTATTCCGCTTCGTAGTTTTCTGTATCTAGGTGTCGGACGTAGAAGTCCAGGGTGTCCAGCCATTCCGCTTCGTAGTTTCCTGTGTCCAGGTGTCGGATGTGGAAGTTCAGGGTGTCCAGGTATTCCGCTTCGTAGTTTTCTGTATCTAGGTGTCGGATGTGGAAGTCCAGGGTGTCCAGGTATTCCGCTTCGTAGTTTTCTGTATCTAGGTGTCGGATGTGGAAGTCCAGGGTGTCCAGGTATTCCGCTTCGTAGTTTTCTGTATCTAGGTGCCGGATGTGGAAGTTCAGGGTGTCCAGGTATTCCGGTCCGTAGTTTTCTGTATCTAGGTGTCCGATGTGGAAGCCCAGGGTGTCCAGGTATTCCGCTTCGTAGATTTCCGTATCTAGGTGCCGGATGTGGAAGTCCAGGGTGTCCAGGTATTCCGCTTCGTAGTTTTCTGTATCTAGGTGTCGGATGTGGAAGTCCAGGGTGTCCAGGTATTCCGCTTCGTAGTTTTCTGTATCTAGGTGCCGGATGTGGAAGTTCAGAGTGTCCAGGGATTCCGGTCCGTAGTTTTCTGTATCTAGGTGTCGGATGTGGAAGTCCAGGGTGTCCAGGTATTCCGCTTCGTAGTTTTCTGTATCTAGGTGTCGGATGTGGAAGTCCAGGGTGTCCAGGTATTCCGCTTCGTAGTTTTCTGTATCTAGGTGTCGGATGTGGAAGTCCAGGGTATCCAGGTATTCCGCTTCGTAGTTTTCTGTATCTAGGTGCCGGATGTGGAAGTCCAGGGTGTCCAGGTATTTCGCTTCGTAGTTTTCTGTATCTAGGTGTCGGATGTGGAAGTCCAGGGTGTCCAGGTATTCCGCTTCGTAGTTTTCTGTATCTAGGTGCCGGATGTGGAAGTTCAGGGTGTCCAGGTATTCCGGTCAGTAGTTTTCTGTATCTAGGTGCCGGATGTGGAAGTTCAGGGTGTCCAGGTATTCCGCTTCGTAGTTTTCTGTATCTAGGTGTCCGATGTGGAAGCCCAGGGTGTCCAGGTATTCCGCTTCGTAGTTTTCTGTATCTAGGTGTCCGATGTGGAAGTCCAGGGTGTCCAGGTATTCCGCTTCGTAGATTTCTGTATCTAGGTGTCGGATGTGGAAGTCCAGGGTATCCAGGTATTCCGCTTCGTAGTTTTCTGTATCTAGGTGCCGGATGTGGAAGTCCAGGGTGTCCAGGTATTCCGCTTCGTAGTTTTCTGTATCTAGGTGTCGGATGTGGAAGTCCAGGGTTTCCAGGTATTCCGCTTCGTAGTTTTCTGTATCTAGGTGTCGGACGTAGAAGTCCAGGGTGTCCAGCCATTCCGCTTCGTAGTTTCCTGTGTCCAGGTGTCGGATGTGGAAGTTCAGGGTGTCCAGGTATTCCGCTTCGTAGTTTTCTGTATCTAGGTGTCGGATGTGGAAGTCCAGGGTGTCCAGGTATTCCGCTTCGTAGTTTTCTGTATCTAGGTGTCGGATGTGGAAGTCCAGGGTATCCAGGTATTCCGCTTCGTAGTTTTCTGTATCTAGGTGCCGGATATGGAAGTCCAGGGTGTCCAGGTATTCCGCTTCGTAGTTTTCTGTATCTAGGTGTCGGATGTGGAAGTCCAGGGTTTCCAGGTATTCCGCTTCGTAGTTTTCTGTATCTAGGTGTCGGACGTAGAAGTCCAGGGTGTCCAGCCATTCCGCTTCGTAGTTTCCTGTGTCCAGGTGTCGGATGTGGAAGTTCAGGGTGTCCAGGTATTCCGCTTCGTAGTTTTCTGTATCTAGGTGTCGGATGTGGAAGTCCAGGGTGTCCAGGTATTCCGCTTCGTAGTTTTCTGTATCTAGGTGTCGGATGTGGAAGTCCAGGGTGTCCAGGTATTCCGCTTCGTAGTTTTCTGTATCTAGGTGCCGGATGTGGAAGTTCAGGGTGTCCAGGTATTCCGGTCAGTAGTTTTCTGTATCTAGGTGCCGGATGTGGAAGTTCAGGGTGTCCAGGTATTCCGCTTCGTAGTTTTCTGTATCTAGGTGTCCGATGTGGAAGCCCAGGGTGTCCAGGTATTCCGCTTCGTAGTTTTCTGTATCTAGGTGTCCGATGTGGAAGTCCAGGGTGTCCAGGTATTCCGCTTCGTAGTTTCCTGTGTCCAGGTGTCGGATGTGGAAGTTCAGGGTGTCCAGGTATTCCGCTTCGTAGTTTTCTGTATCTAGGTGTCGGATGTGGAAGTCCAGGGTGTCCAGGTATTCCGCTTCGTAGTTTTCTGTATCTAGGTGTCGGATGTGGAAGTCCAGGGTGTCCAGGTATTCCGCTTCGTAGTTTTCTGTATCTAGGTGCCGGATGTGGAAGTTCAGGGTGTCCAGGTATTCCGGTCCGTAGTTTTCTGTATCTAGGTGTCCGATGTGGAAGCCCAGGGTGTCCAGGTATTCCGCTTCGTAGATTTCTGTATCTAGGTGCCGGATGTGGAAGTCCAGGGTGTCCAGGTATTCCGCTTCGTAGTTTTCTGTATCTAGGTGTCGGATGTGGAAGTCCAGGGTGTCCAGGTATTCCGCTTCGTAGTTTTCTGTATCTAGGTGCCGGATGTGGAAGTTCAGAGTGTCCAGGGATTCCGGTCCGTAGTTTTCTGTATCTAGGTGTCGGATGTGGAAGTCCAGGGTGTCCAGGTATTCCGCTTCGTAGTTTTCTGTATCTAGGTGTCGGATGTGGAAGTCCAGGGTGTCCAGGTATTCCGCTTCGTAGTTTTCTGTATCTAGGTGTCGGATGTGGAAGTCCAGGGTATCCAGGTATTCCGCTTCGTAGTTTTCTGTATCTAGGTGCCGGATGTGGAAGTCCAGGGTGTCCAGGTATTTCGCTTCGTAGTTTTCTGTATCTAGGTGTCGGATGTGGAAGTCCAGGGTGTCCAGGTATTCCGCTTCGTAGTTTTCTGTATCTAGGTGCCGGATGTGGAAGTTCAGGGTGTCCAGGTATTCCGGTCAGTAGTTTTCTGTATCTAGGTGCCGGATGTGGAAGTTCAGGGTGTCCAGGTATTCCGCTTCGTAGTTTTCTGTATCTAGGTGTCCGATGTGGAAGCCCAGGGTGTCCAGGTATTCCGCTTCGTAGTTTTCTGTATCTAGGTGTCCGATGTGGAAGTCCAGGGTGTCCAGGTATTCCGCTTCGTAGATTTCTGTATCTAGGTGTCGGATGTGGAAGTCCAGGGTATCCAGGTATTCCGCTTCGTAGTTTTCTGTATCTAGGTGCCGGATGTGGAAGTCCAGGGTGTCCAGGTATTCCGCTTCGTAGTTTTCTGTATCTAGGTGTCGGATGTGGAAGTCCAGGGTTTCCAGGTATTCCGCTTCGTAGTTTTCTGTATCTAGGTGTCGGACGTAGAAGTCCAGGGTGTCCAGCCATTCCGCTTCGTAGTTTCCTGTGTCCAGGTGTCGGATGTGGAAGTTCAGGGTGTCCAGGTATTCCGCTTCGTAGTTTTCTGTATCTAGGTGTCGGATGTGGAAGTCCAGGGTGTCCAGGTATTCCGCTTCGTAGTTTTCTGTATCTAGGTGTCGGATGTGGAAGTCCAGGGTGTCCAGGTATTCCGCTTCGTAGTTTTCTGTATCTAGGTGCCGGATGTGGAAGTTCAGGGTGTCCAGGTATTCCGGTCCGTAGTTTTCTGTATCTAGGTGTCCGATGTGGAAGCCCAGGGTGTCCAGGTATTCCGCTTCGTAGATTTCTGTATCTAGGTGTCGGGTGTGGAAGTCCAGGGTGTCCAGGTATTCCGCTTCGTAGTTTTCTGTATCTAGGTGCCGGATGTGGAAGTTCAGGGTGTCCAGGTATTCCGGTCCGTAGTTTTCTGTATCTAGGTGCCGGATGTGGAAGTTCAGGGTGTCCAGGTATTCCGCTTCGTAGTTTTCTGTATCTAGGTGTCCGATGTGGAAGCCCAGGGTGTCCAGGTATTCCGCTTCGTAGATTTCTGTATCTAGGTGTCGGATGTGGAAGTCCAGGGTGTCCAGGTATTCCGCTTCGTAGTTTTCTGTATCTAGGTGTCGGATGTGGAAGTCCAGGGTGTCCAGGTATTCCGCTTCGTAGTTCTTTGTATCTAGGTGTCGGATGTGGAAGTCCAGGGTGTCCAGGTATTCCGCTTCGTAGTTTTCTGTATCTAGGTGCCGGATGTGGAAGTACAGGGTGTCCAGGTATTCCGGTCCGTAGTTTTCTGTATCTAGGTGCCGGATGTGGAAGTTCAGGGTGTCCAGGTATTCCGCTTCGTAGTTTTCTGTATCTAGGTGTCGGATGTGGAAGTCCAGGGTGTCCAGGTATTCCGCTTCGTAGTTTTCTGTATCTAGGTGCCGGATGTGGAAGTTCAGGGTGTCCAGGTATTCCGGTCAGTAGTTTTCTGTATCTAGGTGCCGGATGTGGAAGTTCAGGGTGTCCAGGTATTCCGCTTCGTAGTTTTCTGTATCTAGGTGTCCGATGTGGAAGTCCAGGGTGTCCAGGTATTCCGCTTCGTAGTTTTCTGTATCTAGGTGTCGGATGTGGAAGTCCAGGGTATCCAGGTATTCCGCTTCGTAGTTTTCTGTATCTAGGTGCCGGATATGGAAGTCCAGGGTGTCCAGGTATTCCGCTTCGTAGTTTTCTGTATCTAGGTGTCGGATGTGGAAGTCCAGGGTTTCCAGGTATTCCGCTTCGTAGTTTTCTGTATCTAGGTGTCGGACGTAGAAGTCCAGGGTGTCCAGCCATTCCGCTTCGTAGTTTCCTGTGTCCAGGTGTCGGATGTGGAAGTTCAGGGTGTCCAGGTATTCCGCTTCGTAGTTTTCTGTATCTAGGTGTCGGATGTGGAAGTCCAGGGTGTCCAGGTATTCCGCTTCGTAGTTTTCTGTATCTAGGTGTCGGATGTGGAAGTCCAGGGTGTCCAGGTATTCCGCTTCGTAGTTTTCTGTATCTAGGTGCCGGATGTGGAAGTTCAGAGTGTCCAGGGATTCCGGTCCGTAGTTTTCTGTATCTAGGTGTCGGATGTGGAAGTCCAGGGTGTCCAGGTATTCCGCTTCGTAGTTTTCTGTATCTAGGTGTCGGATGTGGAAGTCCAGGGTGTCCAGGTATTCCGCTTCGTAGTTTTCTGTATCTAGGTGTCGGATGTGGAAGTCCAGGGTATCCAGGTATTCCGCTTCGTAGTTTTCTGTATCTAGGTGCCGGATGTGGAAGTCCAGGGTGTCCAGGTATTTCGCTTCGTAGTTTTCTGTATCTAGGTGTCGGATGTGGAAGTCCAGGGTGTCCAGGTATTCCGCTTCGTAGTTTTCTGTATCTAGGTGCCGGATGTGGAAGTTCAGGGTGTCCAGGTATTCCGGTCAGTAGTTTTCTGTATCTAGGTGCCGGATGTGGAAGTTCAGGGTGTCCAGGTATTCCGCTTCGTAGTTTTCTGTATCTAGGTGTCCGATGTGGAAGCCCAGGGTGTCCAGGTATTCCGCTTCGTAGTTTTCTGTATCTAGGTGTCCGATGTGGAAGTCCAGGGTGTCCAGGTATTCCGCTTCGTAGATTTCTGTATCTAGGTGTCGGATGTGGAAGTCCAGGGTATCCAGGTATTCCGCTTCGTAGTTTTCTGTATCTAGGTGCCGGATGTGGAAGTCCAGGGTGTCCAGGTATTCCGCTTCGTAGTTTTCTGTATCTAGGTGTCGGATGTGGAAGTCCAGGGTTTCCAGGTATTCCGCTTCGTAGTTTTCTGTATCTAGGTGTCGGACGTAGAAGTCCAGGGTGTCCAGCCATTCCGCTTCGTAGTTTCCTGTGTCCAGGTGTCGGATGTGGAAGTTCAGGGTGTCCAGGTATTCCGCTTCGTAGTTTTCTGTATCTAGGTGTCGGATGTGGAAGTCCAGGGTGTCCAGGTATTCCGCTTCGTAGTTTTCTGTATCTAGGTGTCGGATGTGGAAGTCCAGGGTGTCCAGGTATTCCGCTTCGTAGTTTTCTGTATCTAGGTGCCGGATGTGGAAGTTCAGGGTGTCCAGGTATTCCGGTCCGTAGTTTTCTGTATCTAGGTGTCCGATGTGGAAGCCCAGGGTGTCCAGGTATTCCGCTTCGTAGATTTCTGTATCTAGGTGTCGGGTGTGGAAGTCCAGGGTGTCCAGGTATTCCGCTTCGTAGTTTTCTGTATCTAGGTGCCGGATGTGGAAGTTCAGGGTGTCCAGGTATTCCGGTCCGTAGTTTTCTGTATCTAGGTGCCGGATGTGGAAGTTCAGGGTGTCCAGGTATTCCGCTTCGTAGTTTTCTGTATCTAGGTGTCCGATGTGGAAGCCCAGGGTGTCCAGGTATTCCGCTTCGTAGATTTCTGTATCTAGGTGTCGGATGTGGAAGTCCAGGGTGTCCAGGTATTCCGCTTCGTAGTTTTCTGTATCTAGGTGTCGGATGTGGAAGTCCAGGGTGTCCAGGTATTCCGCTTCGTAGTTTTCTGTATCTAGGTGTCGGATGTGGAAGTCCAGGGTGTCCAGGTATTCCGCTTCGTAGTTTTCTGTATCTAGGTGCCGGATGTGGAAGTTCAGAGTGTCCAGGGATTCCGGTCCGTAGTTTTCTGTATCTAGGTGTCGGATGTGGAAGTCCAGGGTGTCCAGGTATTCCGCTTCGTAGTTTTCTGTATCTAGGTGTCGGATGTGGAAGTCCAGGGTGTCCAGGTATTCCGCTTCGTAGTTTTCTGTATCTAGGTGTCGGATGTGGAAGTCCAGGGTATCCAGGTATTCCGCTTCGTAGTTTTCTGTATCTAGGTGCCGGATGTGGAAGTCCAGGGTGTCCAGGTATTTCGCTTCGTAGTTTTCTGTATCTAGGTGTCGGATGTGGAAGTCCAGGGTGTCCAGGTATTCCGCTTCGTAGTTTTCTGTATCTAGGTGCCGGATGTGGAAGTTCAGGGTGTCCAGGTATTCCGGTCAGTAGTTTTCTGTATCTAGGTGCCGGATGTGGAAGTTCAGGGTGTCCAGGTATTCCGCTTCGTAGTTTTCTGTATCTAGGTGTCCGATGTGGAAGCCCAGGGTGTCCAGGTATTCCGCTTCGTAGTTTTCTGTATCTAGGTGTCCGATGTGGAAGTCCAGGGTGTCCAGGTATTCCGCTTCGTAGATTTCTGTATCTAGGTGTCGGATGTGGAAGTCCAGGGTATCCAGGTATTCCGCTTCGTAGTTTTCTGTATCTAGGTGCCGGATGTGGAAGTCCAGGGTGTCCAGGTATTCCGCTTCGTAGTTTTCTGTATCTAGGTGTCGGATGTGGAAGTCCAGGGTTTCCAGGTATTCCGCTTCGTAGTTTTCTGTATCTAGGTGTCGGACGTAGAAGTCCAGGGTGTCCAGCCATTCCGCTTCGTAGTTTCCTGTGTCCAGGTGTCGGATGTGGAAGTTCAGGGTGTCCAGGTATTCCGCTTCGTAGTTTTCTGTATCTAGGTGTCGGATGTGGAAGTCCAGGGTGTCCAGGTATTCCGCTTCGTAGTTTTCTGTATCTAGGTGTCGGATGTGGAAGTCCAGGGTGTCCAGGTATTCCGCTTCGTAGTTTTCTGTATCTAGGTGCCGGATGTGGAAGTTCAGGGTGTCCAGGTATTCCGGTCCGTAGTTTTCTGTATCTAGGTGTCCGATGTGGAAGCCCAGGGTGTCCAGGTATTCCGCTTCGTAGATTTCTGTATCTAGGTGTCGGGTGTGGAAGTCCAGGGTGTCCAGGTATTCCGCTTCGTAGTTTTCTGTATCTAGGTGCCGGATGTGGAAGTTCAGGGTGTCCAGGTATTCCGGTCCGTAGTTTTCTGTATCTAGGTGCCGGATGTGGAAGTTCAGGGTGTCCAGGTATTCCGCTTCGTAGTTTTCTGTATCTAGGTGTCCGATGTGGAAGCCCAGGGTGTCCAGGTATTCCGCTTCGTAGATTTCTGTATCTAGGTGTCGGATGTGGAAGTCCAGGGTGTCCAGGTATTCCGCTTCGTAGTTTTCTGTATCTAGGTGTCGGATGTGGAAGTCCAGGGTGTCCAGGTATTCCGCTTCGTAGTTCTTTGTATCTAGGTGTCGGATGTGGAAGTCCAGGGTGTCCAGGTATTCCGCTTCGTAGTTTTCTGTATCTAGGTGCCGGATGTGGAAGTACAGGGTGTCCAGGTATTCCGGTCCGTAGTTTTCTGTATCTAGGTGCCGGATGTGGAAGTTCAGGGTGTCCAGGTATTCCGCTTCGTAGTTTTCTGTATCTAGGTGTCGGATGTGGAAGTCCAGGGTGTCCAGGTATTCCGCTTCGTAGTTTTCTGTATCTAGGTGCCGGATGTGGAAGTTCAGGGTGTCCAGGTATTCCGGTCAGTAGTTTTCTGTATCTAGGTGCCGGATGTGGAAGTTCAGGGTGTCCAGGTATTCCGCTTCGTAGTTTTCTGTATCTAGGTGTCCGATGTGGAAGCCCAGGGTGTCCAGGTATTCCGCTTCGGAGTTTTCTGTATCTAGGTGTCGGATGTGGAAGTCCAGGGTGTCCAGGTATTCCGCTTCGTAGTTTTCTGTATCTAGGTGTCGGATGTGGAAGTCCAGGGTATCCAGGTATTCCGCTTCGTAGTTCTCTGTATCTAGGTGCCGGGTGTGGAAGTTCAGGGTGTCCAGTTATTCCGCTCCGTAATTTCTTGTATCTAGGTACTGGATGTGGAAGTCCAGGGTGTCCAGGTATTCCGCTTCGTAGTTCTTTGTATCTAGGTGTCGGATGTGGAATTCCAGGGTGTCCAGGTATTCCGCTACGTAGTTTTCTGTATCTAGGTGTCGGATGTGGAAGTCCAGGGTGTCCAGGTATTCCACTACGTAGTTTTCTGTATCTAGGTGTCGGATGTGAAAGTTCAGGGTGCCCAGGTGTTCCGCTTCGTAGTTTTCTGTATCTAGGTGTCGGATGTGGAAGTCCAGAGTGTCCAGGTATTCCGCTTCGTAGTTTTCTGTATCTAGGTGTCGGATGTGGAAGTCCAGGGTGTCCAGGTATTCCGCTTCGTAGTTTTCTGTATCTAGGTGTCGGATGTGGAAGTCCAGGGTTTCCAGGTATTCCGCTTCGTAGTTTTCTGTATCTAGGTGTAGTTTCCTGTGTCCAGGTGTCGGATGTGGAAGTTCAGGGTGTCCAGGTATTCCGCTTCGTAGTTTTCTGTATCTAGGTGTCGGATGTGGAAGTCCAGGGTGTCCAGGTATTCCGCTTCGTAGTTTTCTGTATCTAGGTGTCGGATGTGGAAGTCCAGGGTGTCCAGGTATTCCGCTTCGTAGTTTTCTGTATCTAGGTGCCGGATGTGGAAGTTCAGAGTGTCCAGGGATTCCGGTCCGTAGTTTTCTGTATCTAGGTGTCGGATGTGGAAGTCCAGGGTGTCCAGGTATTCCGCTTCGTAGTTTTCTGTATCTAGGTGTCGGATGTGGAAGTCCAGGGTGTCCAGGTATTCCGCTTCGTAGTTTTCTGTATCTAGGTGTCGGATGTGGAAGTCCAGGGTATCCAGGTATTCCGCTTCGTAGTTTTCTGTATCTAGGTGCCGGATGTGGAAGTCCAGGGTGTCCAGGTATTTCGCTTCGTAGTTTTCTGTATCTAGGTGTCGGATGTGGAAGTCCAGGGTGTCCAGGTATTCCGCTTCGTAGTTTTCTGTATCTAGGTGCCGGATGTGGAAGTTCAGGGTGTCCAGGTATTCCGGTCAGTAGTTTTCTGTATCTAGGTGCCGGATGTGGAAGTTCAGGGTGTCCAGGTATTCCGCTTCGTAGTTTTCTGTATCTAGGTGTCCGATGTGGAAGCCCAGGGTGTCCAGGTATTCCGCTTCGTAGTTTTCTGTATCTAGGTGTCCGATGTGGAAGTCCAGGGTGTCCAGGTATTCCGCTTCGTAGATTTCTGTATCTAGGTGTCGGATGTGGAAGTCCAGGGTATCCAGGTATTCCGCTTCGTAGTTTTCTGTATCTAGGTGCCGGATGTGGAAGTCCAGGGTGTCCAGGTATTCCGCTTCGTAGTTTTCTGTATCTAGGTGTCGGATGTGGAAGTCCAGGGTTTCCAGGTATTCCGCTTCGTAGTTTTCTGTATCTAGGTGTCGGACGTAGAAGTCCAGGGTGTCCAGCCATTCCGCTTCGTAGTTTCCTGTGTCCAGGTGTCGGATGTGGAAGTTCAGGGTGTCCAGGTATTCCGCTTCGTAGTTTTCTGTATCTAGGTGTCGGATGTGGAAGTCCAGGGTGTCCAGGTATTCCGCTTCGTAGTTTTCTGTATCTAGGTGTCGGATGTGGAAGTCCAGGGTGTCCAGGTATTCCGCTTCGTAGTTTTCTGTATCTAGGTGCCGGATGTGGAAGTTCAGGGTGTCCAGGTATTCCGGTCCGTAGTTTTCTGTATCTAGGTGTCCGATGTGGAAGCCCAGGGTGTCCAGGTATTCCGCTTCGTAGATTTCTGTATCTAGGTGTCGGGTGTGGAAGTCCAGGGTGTCCAGGTATTCCGCTTCGTAGTTTTCTGTATCTAGGTGCCGGATGTGGAAGTTCAGGGTGTCCAGGTATTCCGGTCCGTAGTTTTCTGTATCTAGGTGCCGGATGTGGAAGTTCAGGGTGTCCAGGTATTCCGCTTCGTAGTTTTCTGTATCTAGGTGTCCGATGTGGAAGCCCAGGGTGTCCAGGTATTCCGCTTCGTAGATTTCTGTATCTAGGTGTCGGATGTGGAAGTCCAGGGTGTCCAGGTATTCCGCTTCGTAGTTTTCTGTATCTAGGTGTCGGATGTGGAAGTCCAGGGTGTCCAGGTATTCCGCTTCGTAGTTCTTTGTATCTAGGTGTCGGATGTGGAAGTCCAGGGTGTCCAGGTATTCCGCTTCGTAGTTTTCTGTATCTAGGTGCCGGATGTGGAAGTACAGGGTGTCCAGGTATTCCGGTCCGTAGTTTTCTGTATCTAGGTGCCGGATGTGGAAGTTCAGGGTGTCCAGGTATTCCGCTTCGTAGTTTTCTGTATCTAGGTGTCGGATGTGGAAGTCCAGGGTGTCCAGGTATTCCGCTTCGTAGTTTTCTGTATCTAGGTGCCGGATGTGGAAGTTCAGGGTGTCCAGGTATTCCGGTCAGTAGTTTTCTGTATCTAGGTGCCGGATGTGGAAGTTCAGGGTGTCCAGGTATTCCGCTTCGTAGTTTTCTGTATCTAGGTGTCCGATGTGGAAGCCCAGGGTGTCCAGGTATTCCGCTTCGGAGTTTTCTGTATCTAGGTGTCGGATGTGGAAGTCCAGGGTGTCCAGGTATTCCGCTTCGTAGTTTTCTGTATCTAGGTGTCGGATGTGGAAGTCCAGGGTATCCAGGTATTCCGCTTCGTAGTTCTCTGTATCTAGGTGCCGGGTGTGGAAGTTCAGGGTGTCCAGTTATTCCGCTCCGTAATTTCTTGTATCTAGGTACTGGATGTGGAAGTCCAGGGTGTCCAGGTATTCCGCTTCGTAGTTCTTTGTATCTAGGTGTCGGATGTGGAATTCCAGGGTGTCCAGGTATTCCGCTACGTAGTTTTCTGTATCTAGGTGTCGGATGTGGAAGTCCAGGGTGTCCAGGTATTCCACTACGTAGTTTTCTGTATCTAGGTGTCGGATGTGAAAGTTCAGGGTGCCCAGGTGTTCCGCTTCGTAGTTTTCTGTATCTAGGTGTCGGATGTGGAAGTCCAGAGTGTCCAGGTATTCCGCTTCGTAGTTTTCTGTATCTAGGTGTCGGATGTGGAAGTCCAGGGTGTCCAGGTATTCCGCTTCGTAGTTTTGTGTATCTAGGTGCCGGATGTGGAAGTTCAGGGTGTCCAGGTATTCCGCTTCGTAGTTTTCTGTATCTAGGTGTCCGATGTGGAAGCCCAGGGTGTCCAGGTATTCCGCTTCGTAGATTTCTGTATCTAGGTGTCGGGTGTGGAAGTCCAGGGTGTCCAGGTATTCCGCTTCGTAGTTTTCTGTATCTAGGTGCCGGATGTGGAAGTTCAGGGTGTCCAGGTATTCCGGTCCGTAGTTTTCTGTATCTAGGTGCCGGATGTGGAAGTTCAGGGTGTCCAGGTATTCCGCTTCGTAGTTTTCTGTATCTAGGTGTCCGATGTGGAAGCCCAGGGTGTCCAGGTATTCCGCTTCGTAGATTTCTGTATCTAGGTGTCGGATGTGGAAGTCCAGGGCGTCCAGGTATTCCGCTTCGTAGTTTTCTGTATCTAGGTGTCGGATGTGGAAGTCCAGGGTGTCCAGGTATTCCGCTTCGTAGTTCTTTGTATCTAGGTGTCGGATGTGGAAGTCCAGGGTGTCCAGGTATTCCGCTTCGTAGTTTTCTGTATCTAGGTGCCGGATGTGGAAGTTCAGGGTGTCCAGGTATTCCGGTCAGTAGTTTTCTGTATCTAGGTGCCGGATGTGGAAGTTCAGGGTGTCCAGGTATTCCGCTTCGTAGTTTTCTGTATCTAGGTGTCCGATGTGGAAGCCCAGGGTTGTCCAGGTATTCCGCTTCCGAGTTTTCTGTATCTAGGTGTCGGATGTGGAAGTCCAGGGTGTCTAGGTATTCCGCTTCGTAGTTTTCTGTATCTAGGTGTCGGATGTGGAAGTCAACGGTATCCAGGTATTCCGCTTCGTAGTTTTCTGTATCTAGGTGCCGGGTGTGGAAGTTCAGGGTGTCCAGTTATTCCGCTCCGTAATTTCTTGTATCTAGGTACTGGATGTGGAAGTCCAGGGTGTCCAGGTATTCCGCTTCGTAGTTCTTTGTATCTAGGTGTCGGATGTGGAATTCCAGGGTGTCCAGGTATTCCGCTACGTAGTTTTCTGTATCTAGGTGTCGGATGTGGAAGTCCAGGGTGTCCAGGTATTCCACTACGTAGTTTTCTGTATCTAGGTGTCGGATGTGAAAGTTCAGGGTGCCCAGGTGTTCCGCTTCGTAGTTTTCTGTATCTAGGTGTCGGATGTGGAAGTCCAGAGTGTCCAGGTATTCCGCTTCGTAGTTTCCTGTATCTAGGTGTCGGATGTGGAAGTCCAGGGTGTCCAGGTATTCCGCTTCGTAGTTTTGTGTATCTAGGTGCCGGATGTGGAAGTTCAGGGTGTCCAGGTATTCCGGTCAGTAGTTTTCTGTATCTAGGTGCCGGATGTGGAAGTTCAGGGTGTCCAGGTATTCCGCTTCGTAGTTTTCTGTATCTAGGTGTCCGATGTGGAAGCCCAGGGTTGTCCAGGTATTCCGCTTCCGAGTTTTCTGTATCTAGGTGTCGGATGTGGAAGTCCAGGGTGTCTAGGTATTCCGCTTCGTAGTTTTCTGTATCTAGGTGTCGGATGTGGAAGTCAACGGTATCCAGGTATTCCGCTTCGTAGTTTTCTGTATCTAGGTGCCGGGTGTGGAAGTTCAGGGTGTCCAGTTATTCCGCTCCGTAATTTCTTGTATCTAGGTACTGGATGTGGAAGTCCAGGGTGTCCAGGTATTCCGCTTCGTAGGTCTTTGTATCTAGGTGTCGGATGTGGAATTCCAGGGTGTCCAGGTATTCCGCTACGTAGTTTTCTGTATCTAGGTGTCGGATGTGGAAGTCCAGGGTGTCCAGGTATTCCACTACGTAGTTTTCTGTATCTAGGTGTCGGATGTGAAAGTTCAGGGTGCCCAGGTGTTCCGCTTCGTAGTTTTCTGTATCTAGGTGTCGGATGTGGAAGTCCAGAGTGTCCAGGTATTCCGCTTCGTAGTTTCCTGTATCTAGGTGTCGGATGTGGAAGTCCAGGGTGTCCAGGTATTCCGCTTCGTAGTTTTGTGTATCTAGGTGCCGGATGTGGAAGTTCAGGGTGTCCAGGTATTCCGGTCAGTAGTTTTCTGTATCTAGGTGCCGGATGTGGAAGTTCAGGGTGTCCAGGTATTCCGCTTCGTAGTTTTCTGTATCTAGGTGTCCGATGTGGAAGCCCAGGGTGTCCAGGTATTCCGCTTCGGAGTTTTCTGTATCTAGGTGTCGGATGTGGAAGTCCAGGGTGTCCAGGTATTCCGCTTCGTAGTTTTCAGTATCTAGGTGTCGGATGTGGAAGTCCAGGGTATCCAGGTATTCCGCTTCGTAGTTTTCTGTATCTAGGTGCCGGGTGTGGAAGTTCAGGGTGTCCAGTTATTCCGCTCCGTAATTTCTTGTATCTAGGTACTGGATGTGGAAGTCCAGGGTGTCCAGGTATTCCGCTTCGTAGTTCTTTGTATCTAGGTGTCGGATGTGGAATTCCAGGGTGTCCAGGTATTCCGCTACGTAGTTTTCTGTATCTAGGTGTCGGATGTGGAAGTCCAGGGTGTCCAGGTATTCCACTACGTAGTTTTCTGTATCTAGGTGTCGGATGTGAAAGTTCAGGGTGTCCAGGTATTCCGCTTCGTAGTTTTCTGTATCTAGGTGTCCGATGTGGAAGCCCAGGGTGTCCAGGTATTCCGCTTCGTAGATTTCTGTATCTAGGTGTCGGATGTGGAAGTCCAGGGTGTCCAGGTATTCCGCTTCGTAGTTTTCTGTATCTAGGTGTCGGATGTGGAAGTCCACGGTATCCAGGTATTCCGCTTCGTAGTTTTCTGTATCTAGGTGCCGGGTGTGGAAGTTCAGGGTGTCCAGTTATTCCGCTCCGTAATTTCTTGTATCTAGGTACTGGATGTGGAAGTCCAGGGTGTCCAGGTATTCCGCTTCGTAGTTCTTTGTATCTAGGTGTCGGATGTGGAATTCCAGGGTGTCCAGGTATTCCGCTACGTAGTTTTCTGTATCTAGGTGTCGGATGTGGAAGTCCAGGGTGTCCAGGTATTCCACTACGTAGTTTTCTGTATCTAGGTGTCGGATGTGAAAGTTCAGGGTGCCCAGGTGTTCCGCTTCGTAGTTTTCTGTATCTAGGTGTCGGATGTGGAAGTCCAGAGTGTCCAGGTATTCCGCTTCGTAGTTTTCTGTATCTAGGTGTCGGATGTGGAAGTCCAGGGTGTCCAGGTATTTCGCTTCGTAGTTTTCTGTATCTAGGTGCCGGATGTGGAAGTCCAGGGTGTCCAGGTATTTCGCTTCGTAGTTTTCTGTATCCAGGTGTCGGATGTGGAAGTCCAGGGTGTCCAGGTATTCCGCTTCGTAGTTTTCTGTATCTAGGTGCCGGATGTGGAAGTTCAGGGTGTCCAGGTATGCCGGTCAGTAGTTTTCTGTATCTAGGTGCCGGATGTGGAAGTTCAGGGTGTCCAGGTATTCCGCTTCGTAGTTTTCTGTATCTAGGTGTCCGATGTGGAAGCCCAGGGTGTCCAGGTATTCCGCTTCGTAGTTTTCTGTATCTAGGTTCGGACGTGGAAGTCCAGGGTGTCCAGGTATTCCGCTTCGTAGTTTTCTGTATCTAGGTGTCCGATGTGGAAGTCCAGGGTGTCCAGGTATTCCGCTTCGTAGATTTCTGTATCTAGGTGTCGGATGTGGAAGTCCAGGGTGTCCAGGTATTCCGCTTCGTAGTTTTCTGTATCTAGGTGTCGGATGTGGAAGTCCAGGGTGTCCAGGTATTCCGCTTCGTAGTTCTTTGTATCTAGGTGTCGGATGTGGAAGTCCAGGGTGTCCAGGTATTCCGCTTCGTAGTTTTCTGTATCTAGGTGCCGGATGTGGAAGTCCAGGGTGTCCAGGTATTCCGCTTCGTAGTTTTCTGTATCTAGGTGTCCGATGTGGAAGCCCAGGGTGTCCAGGTATTCCGCTTCGTAGATTTCTGTATCTAGGTGTCGGGTGTGGAAGTCCAGGGTGTCCAGGTATTCCGCTTCGTAGTTTTCTGTATCTAGGTGTCGGATGTGGAAGTCCAGGGTATCGTGGTATTCCGCTTCGTAGTTTTGTGTATCTAGGTGCCGGATGTGGAAGTTCAGGGTGTCCAGGTATTCCGCTTCGTAGTTTTCTGTATCTAGGTGTCCGATGTGGAAGCCCAGGGTGTCCAGGTATTCCGCTTCGTAGTTTTCTGTATCTAGGTGTCGGATGTGGAAGTCCAGGGTGTCCAGGTATTCCGCTTCGTAGTTTTCTGTATCTAGGTGTCGGATGTGGAAGTCCAGGGTATCCAGGTATTCCGCTTCGTAGTTTTCTGTATCTAGGTGCCGGATATGGAAGTCCAGGGTGTCCAGGTATTCCGCTTCGTAGTTTTCTGTATCTAGGTGTCGGACGTAGAAGTCCAGGGTGTCCAGCCATTCCGCTTCGTAGTTTCCTGTGTCCAGGTGTCGGATGTGGAAGTTCAGGGTGTCCAGGTATTCCGCTTCGTAGTTTTCTGTATCTAGGTGTCGGATGTGGAAGTCCAGGGTGTCCAGGTATTCCGCTTCGTAGTTTTCTGTATCTAGGTGTCGGATGTGGAAGTCCAGGGTGTCCAGGTATTCCGCTTCGTATTTTTCTGTATCTAGGTGCCGGATGTGGAAGTTCAGAGTGTCCAGGGATTCCGGTCCGTAGTTTTCTGTATCTAGGTGTCGGATGTGGAAGTCCAGGGTGTCCAGGTATTCCGCTTCGTAGTTTTCTGTATCTAGGTGTCGGATGTGGAAGTCCAGGGTGTCCAGGTATTCCGCTTCGTAGTTTTCTGTATCTAGGTGTCGGATGTGGAAGTCCAGGGTATCCAGGTATTCCGCTTCGTAGTTTTCTGTATCTAGGTGCCGGATGTGGAAGTCCAGGGTGTCCAGGTATTTCGCTTCGTAGTTTTCTGTATCTAGGTGTCGGATGTGGAAGTCCAGGGTGTCCAGGTATTCCGCTTCGTAGTTTTCTGTATCTAGGTGCCGGATGTGGAAGTTCAGGGTGTCCAGGTATTCCGGTCAGTAGTTTTCTGTATCTAGGTGCCGGATGTGGAAGTTCAGGGTGTCCAGGTATTCCGCTTCGTAGTTTTCTGTATCTAGGTGTCCGATGTGGAAGCCCAGGGTGTCCAGGTATTCCGCTTCGTAGTTTTCTGTATCTAGGTTCGGATGTGGAAGTCCAGGGTGTCCAGGTATTCCGCTTCGTAGTTTTCTGTATCTAGGTGTCCGATGTGGAAGTCCAGGGTGTCCAGGTATTCCGCTTCGTAGATTTCTGTATCTAGGTGTCGGATGTGGAAGTCCAGGGTGTCCAGGTATTCCGCTTCGTAGTTTTCTGTATCTAGGTGTCGGATGTGGAAGTCCAGGGTGTCCAGGTATTCCGCTTCGTAGTTCTTTGTATCTAGGTGTCGGATGTGGAAGTCCAGGGTGTCCAGGTATTCCGCTTCGTAGTTTTCTGTATCTAGGTGCCGGATGTGGAAGTCCAGGGTGTCCAGGTATTCCGCTTCGTAGTTTTCTGTATCTAGGTGTCCGATGTGGAAGCCCAGGGTGTCCAGGTATTCCGCTTCGTAGATTTCTGTATCTAGGTGTCGGGTGTGGAAGTCCAGGGTGTCCAGGTATTCCGCTTCGTAGTTTTCTGTATCTAGGTTCCGGATGTGGAAGTTCAGGGTGTCCAGGTATTCCGGTCCGTAGTTTTCTGTATCTAGGTGCCGGATGTGGAAGTTCAGGGTGTCCAGGAATTCCGCTTCGTAGTTTTCTGTATCTAGGTGTCCGATGTGGAAGCCCAGGGTGTCCAGGTATTCCGCTTCGTAGATTTCTGTATCTAGGTGTCGGATGTGGAAGTCCAGGGTGTCCAGGTATTCCGCTTCGTAGTTTTCTGTATCTAGGTGTCGGATGTGGAAGTCCAGGGTGTCCAGGTATTCCGCTTCGTAGTTCTTTGTATCTAGGTGTCGGATGTGGAAGTCCAGGGTGTCCAGGTATTCCGCTTCGTAGTTTTCTGTATCTAGGTGCCGGATGTGGAAGTTCAGGGTGTCCAGGTATTCCGGTCCGTAGTTTTCTGTATCTAGGTGCCGGATGTGGAAGTTCAGGGTGTCCAGGTATTCCGCTTCGTAGTTTTCTGTATCTAGGTGTCGGATGTGGAAGTCCAGGGTGTCCAGGTATTCCGCTTCGTAGTTTTCTGTATCTAGGTGCCGGATGTGGAAGTTCAGGGTGTCCAGGTATTCCGGTCAGTAGTTTTCTGTATCTAGGTGCCGGATGTGGAAGTTCAGGGTGTCCAGGTATTCCGCTTCGTAGTTTTCTGTATCTAGGTGTCCGATGTGGAAGCCCAGGGTGTCCAGGTATTCCGGTCCGTAGTTTTCTGTATCTAGGTGTCGGATGTGGAAGTCCAGGGTGTCCAGGTATTCCGCTTCGTAGTTTTCTGTATCTAGGTGTCGGATGTGGAAGTCCAGGGTGTCCAGGTATTCCGCTTCGTAGTTTTCTGTATCTAGGTGTCGGATGTGGAAGTCCAGGGTATCCAGGTATTCCGCTTCGTAGTTTTCTGTATCTAGGTGCCGGATGTGGAAGTCCAGGGTGTCCAGGTATTTCGCTTCGTAGTTTTCTGTATCTAGGTGTCGGATGTGGAAGTCCAGGGTGTCCAGGTATTCCGCTTCGTAGTTTTCTGTATCTAGGTGCCGGATGTGGAAGTTCAGGGTGTCCAGGTATTCCGGTCAGTAGTTTTCTGTATCTAGGTGCCGGATGTGGAAGTTCAGGGTGTCCAGGTATTCCGCTTCGTAGTTTTCTGTATCTAGGTGTCGGGTGTGGAAGTCCAGGGTGTCCAGGTATTCCGCTTCGTAGTTTTCTGTATCTAGGTTCCGGATGTGGAAGCCCAGGGTGTCCAGGTATTCCGCTTCGTAGATTTCTGTATCTAGGTGTCGGATGTGGAAGTCCAGGGTGTCCAGGTATTCCGCTTCGTAGTTTTCTGTATCTAGGTGTCGGATGTGGAAGTCCAGGGTGTCCAGGTATTCCGCTTCGTAGTTCTTTGTATCTAGGTGTCGGATGTGGAAGTCCAGGGTGTCCAGGTATTCCGCTTCGTAGTTTTCTGTATCTAGGTGCCGGATGTGGAAGTTCAGGGTGTCCAGGTATTCCGGTCCGTAGTTTTCTGTATCTAGGTGCCGGATGTGGAAGTTCAGGGTGTCCAGGTATTCCGCTTCGTAGTTTTCTGTATCTAGGTGTCGGATGTGGAAGTCCAGGGTGTCCAGGTATTCCGCTTCGTAGTTTTCTGTATCTAGGTGCCGGATGTGGAAGTTCAGGGTGTCCAGGTATTCCGGTCAGTAGTTTTCTGTATCTAGGTGCCGGATGTGGAAGTTCAGGGTGTCCAGGTATTCCGCTTCGTAGTTTTCTGTATCTAGGTGTCCGATGTGGAAGCCCAGGGTGTCCAGGTATTCCGGTCCGTAGTTTTCTGTATCTAGGTGTCGGATGTGGAAGTCCAGGGTGTCCAGGTATTCCGCTTCGTAGTTTTCTGTATCTAGGTGTCGGATGTGGAAGTCCAGGGTGTCCAGGTATTCCGCTTCGTAGTTTTCTGTATCTAGGTGTCGGATGTGGAAGTCCAGGGTATCCAGGTATTCCGCTTCGTAGTTTTCTGTATCTAGGTGCCGGATGTGGAAGTCCAGGGTGTCCAGGTATTTCGCTTCGTAGTTTTCTGTATCTAGGTGTCGGATGTGGAAGTCCAGGGTGTCCAGGTATTCCGCTTCGTAGTTTTCTGTATCTAGGTGCCGGATGTGGAAGTTCAGGGTGTCCAGGTATTCCGGTCAGTAGTTTTCTGTATCTAGGTGCCGGATGTGGAAGTTCAGGGTGTCCAGGTATTCCGCTTCGTAGTTTTCTGTATCTAGGTGTCGGGTGTGGAAGTCCAGGGTGTCCAGGTATTCCGCTTCGTAGTTTTCTGTATCTAGGTTCCGGATGTGGAAGTTCAGGGTGTCCAGGTATTCCGGTCCGTAGTTTTCTGTATCTAGGTGCCGGATATGGAAGTTCAGGGTGTCCAGGAATTCCGCTTCGTAGTTTTCTGTATCTAGGTGTCCGATGTGGAAGCCCAGGGTGTCCAGGTATTCCGCTTCGTAGATTTCTGTATCTAGGTGTCGGATGTGGAAGTCCAGGGTGTCCAGGTATTCCGCTTCGTAGTTCTTTGTATCTAGGTGTCGGATGTGGAAGTCCAGGGTGTCCAGGTATTCCGCTTCGTAGTTTTCTGTATCTAGGTGCCGGATGTGGAAGTTCAGGGTGTCCAGATATTCCGGTCCGTAGTTTTCTGTATCTAGGTGCCGGATGTGGAAGTTCAGGGTGTCCAGGTATTCCGCTTCGTAGTTTTCTGTATCTAGGTGTCGGATGTGGAAGTCCAGGGTGTCCAGGTATTCCGCTTCGTAGTTTTCTGTATCTAGGTGCCGGATGTGGAAGTTCAGGGTGTCCAGGTATTCCGGTCAGTAGTTTTCTGTATCTAGGTGCCGGATGTGGAAGTTCAGGGTGTCCAGGTATTCCGCTTCGTAGTTTTCTGTATTTAGGTGTCCGATGTGGAAGCCCAGGGTGTCCAGGTATTCCGCTTCGTAGTTTTCTGTATCTAGGTGCCGGATGTGGAAGTTCAGGGTGTCCAGGTATTCCGGTCAGTAGTTTTCTGTATCTAGGTGCCGGATGTGGAAGTTCAGGGTGTCCAGGTATTCCGCTTCGTAGTTTTCTGTATCTAGGTGTCCGATGTGGAAGCCCAGGGTGTCCAGGTATTCCGGTCCGTAGTTTTCTGTATCTAGGTGTCGGATGTGGAAGTCCAGGGTGTCCAGGTATTCCGCTTCGTAGTTTTCTGTATCTAGGTGTCGGATGTGGAAGTCCAGGGTGTCCAGGTATTCCGCTTCGTAGTTTTCTGTATCTAGGTGTCGGATGTGGAAGTCCAGGGTATCCAGGTATTCCGCTTCGTAGTTTTCTGTATCTAGGTGCCGGATGTGGAAGTCCAGGGTGTCCAGGTATTTCGCTTCGTAGTTTTCTGTATCTAGGTGTCGGATGTGGAAGTCCAGGGTGTCCAGGTATTCCGCTTCGTAGTTTTCTGTATCTAGGTGCCGGATGTGGAAGTTCAGGGTGTCCAGGTATTCCGGTCAGTAGTTTTCTGTATCTAGGTGCCGGATGTGGAAGTTCAGGGTGTCCAGGTATTCCGCTTCGTAGTTTTCTGTATCTAGGTGTCGGGTGTGGAAGTCCAGGGTGTCCAGGTATTCCGCTTCGTAGTTTTCTGTATCTAGGTTCCGGATGTGGAAGCCCAGGGTGTCCAGGTATTCCGCTTCGTAGATTTCTGTATCTAGGTGTCGGATGTGGAAGTCCAGGGTGTCCAGGTATTCCGCTTCGTAGTTTTCTGTATCTAGGTGTCGGATGTGGAAGTCCAGGGTGTCCAGGTATTCCGCTTCGTAGTTCTTTGTATCTAGGTGTCGGATGTGGAAGTCCAGGGTGTCCAGGTATTCCGCTTCGTAGTTTTCTGTATCTAGGTGCCGGATGTGGAAGTTCAGGGTGTCCAGGTATTCCGGTCCGTAGTTTTCTGTATCTAGGTGCCGGATGTGGAAGTTCAGGGTGTCCAGGTATTCCGCTTCGTAGTTTTCTGTATCTAGGTGTCGGATGTGGAAGTCCAGGGTGTCCAGGTATTCCGCTTCGTAGTTTTCTGTATCTAGGTGCCGGATGTGGAAGTTCAGGGTGTCCAGGTATTCCGGTCAGTAGTTTTCTGTATCTAGGTGCCGGATGTGGAAGTTCAGGGTGTCCAGGTATTCCGCTTCGTAGTTTTCTGTATCTAGGTGTCCGATGTGGAAGCCCAGGGTGTCCAGGTATTCCGGTCCGTAGTTTTCTGTATCTAGGTGTCGGATGTGGAAGTCCAGGGTGTCCAGGTATTCCGCTTCGTAGTTTTCTGTATCTAGGTGTCGGATGTGGAAGTCCAGGGTGTCCAGGTATTCCGCTTCGTAGTTTTCTGTATCTAGGTGTCGGATGTGGAAGTCCAGGGTATCCAGGTATTCCGCTTCGTAGTTTTCTGTATCTAGGTGCCGGATGTGGAAGTCCAGGGTGTCCAGGTATTTCGCTTCGTAGTTTTCTGTATCTAGGTGTCGGATGTGGAAGTCCAGGGTGTCCAGGTATTCCGCTTCGTAGTTTTCTGTATCTAGGTGCCGGATGTGGAAGTTCAGGGTGTCCAGGTATTCCGGTCAGTAGTTTTCTGTATCTAGGTGCCGGATGTGGAAGTTCAGGGTGTCCAGGTATTCCGCTTCGTAGTTTTCTGTATCTAGGTGTCGGGTGTGGAAGTCCAGGGTGTCCAGGTATTCCGCTTCGTAGTTTTCTGTATCTAGGTTCCGGATGTGGAAGTTCAGGGTGTCCAGGTATTCCGGTCCGTAGTTTTCTGTATCTAGGTGCCGGATATGGAAGTTCAGGGTGTCCAGGAATTCCGCTTCGTAGTTTTCTGTATCTAGGTGTCCGATGTGGAAGCCCAGGGTGTCCAGGTATTCCGCTTCGTAGATTTCTGTATCTAGGTGTCGGATGTGGAAGTCCAGGGTGTCCAGGTATTCCGCTTCGTAGTTCTTTGTATCTAGGTGTCGGATGTGGAAGTCCAGGGTGTCCAGGTATTCCGCTTCGTAGTTTTCTGTATCTAGGTGCCGGATGTGGAAGTTCAGGGTGTCCAGATATTCCGGTCCGTAGTTTTCTGTATCTAGGTGCCGGATGTGGAAGTTCAGGGTGTCCAGGTATTCCGCTTCGTAGTTTTCTGTATCTAGGTGTCGGATGTGGAAGTCCAGGGTGTCCAGGTATTCCGCTTCGTAGTTTTCTGTATCTAGGTGCCGGATGTGGAAGTTCAGGGTGTCCAGGTATTCCGGTCAGTAGTTTTCTGTATCTAGGTGCCGGATGTGGAAGTTCAGGGTGTCCAGGTATTCCGCTTCGTAGTTTTCTGTATTTAGGTGTCCGATGTGGAAGCCCAGGGTGTCCAGGTATTCCGGTCCGTAGTTTTCTGTATCTAGGTGTCGGATGTGGAAGTCCAGGGTGTCCAGGTATTCCGCTTCGTAGTTTTCTGTATCTAGGTGTCGGATGTGGAAGTCCAGGGTGTCCAGGTATTCCGCTTCGTAGTTTTCTGTATCTAGGTGTCGGATGTGGAAGTCCAGGGTATCCAGGTATTCCGCTTCGTAGTTTTCTGTATCTAGGTGCCGGATGTGGAAGTCCAGGGTGTCCAGGTATTTCGCTTCGTAGTTTTCTGTATCTAGGTGTCGGATGTGGAAGTCCAGGGTGTCCAGGTATTCCGCTTCGTAGTTTTCTGTATCTAGGTGCCGGATGTGGAAGTTCAGGGTGTCCAGGTATTCCGGTCAGTAGTTTTCTGTATCTAGGTGCCGGATGTGGAAGTCCAGGGTGTCCAGGTATTTCGCTTCGTAGTTTTCTGTATCTAGGTGTCGGATGTGGAAGTCCAGGGTGTCCAGGTATTCCGCTTCGTAGTTTTCTGTATCTAGGTGCCGGATGTGGAAGTTCAGGGTGTCCAGGTATTCCGGTCAGTAGTTTTCTGTATCTAGGTGCCGGATGTGGAAGTTCAGGGTGTCCAGGTATTCCGCTTCGTAGTTTTCTGTATCTAGGTGTCGGGTGTGGAAGTCCAGGGTGTCCAGGTATTCCGCTTCGTAGTTTTCTGTATCTAGGTTCCGGATGTGGAAGTTCAGGGTGTCCAGGTATTCCGGTCCGTAGTTTTCTGTATCTAGGTGCCGGATGTGGAAGTTCAGGGTGTCCAGGAATTCCGC
This sequence comes from Cephus spinipes, assembly GCA_963971525.1. NCBI lineage: Eukaryota > Metazoa > Arthropoda > Insecta > Hymenoptera > Cephidae > Cephus > Cephus spinipes. The sequence continues at coordinate 10,855,613 of OZ020572.1, read as the reverse complement.
TTCGTAGTTTTCTGTATCTAGGTGTCCGATGTGGAAGCCCAGGGTGTCCAGGTATTCCGCTTCGTAGATTTCTGTATCTAGGTGTCGGATGTGGAAGTCCAGGGTGTCCAGGTATTCCGCTTCGTAGTTTTCTGTATCTAGGTGTCGGATGTGGAAGTCCAGGGTGTCCAGGTATTCCGCTTCGTAGTTCTTTGTATCTAGGTGTCGGATGTGGAAGTCCAGGGTGTCCAGGTATTCCGCTTCGTAGTTTTCTGTATCTAGGTGCCGGATGTGGAAGTTCAGGGTGTCCAGGTATTCCGGTCCGTAGTTTTCTGTATCTAGGTGCCGGATGTGGAAGTTCAGGGTGTCCAGGTATTCCGCTTCGTAGTTTTCTGTATCTAGGTGTCGGATGTGGAAGTCCAGGGTGTCCAGGTATTCCGCTTCGTAGTTTTCTGTATCTAGGTGCCGGATGTGGAAGTTCAGGGTGTCCAGGTATTCCGGTCAGTAGTTTTCTGTATCTAGGTGCCGGATGTGGAAGTTCAGGGTGTCCAGGTATTCCGCTTCGTAGTTTTCTGTATCTGGGTGTCCGATGTGGAAGCCCAGGGTGTCCAGGTATTCCGGTCCGTAGTTTTCTGTATCTAGGTGTCGGATGTGGAAGTCCAGGGTGTCCAGGTATTCCGGTCCGTAGTTTTCTGTATCTAGGTGTCGGATGTGGAAGTCCAGGGTGTCCAGGTATTCCGCTTCGTAGTTTTCTGTATCTAGGTGTCGGATGTGGAAGTCCAGGGTGTCCAGGTATTCCGCTTCGTAGTTTTCTGTATCTAGGTGTCGGATGTGGAAGTCCAGGGTATCCAGGTATTCCGCTTCGTAGTTTTCTGTATCTAGGTGCCGGATGTGGAAGTCCAGGGTGTCCAGGTATTTCGCTTCGTAGTTTTCTGTATCTAGGTGTCGGATGTGGAAGTCCAGGGTGTCCAGGTATTCCGCTTCGTAGTTTTCTGTATCTAGGTGCCGGATGTGGAAGTTCAGGGTGTCCAGGTATTCCGGTCAGTAGTTTTCTGTATCTAGGTGCCGGATGTGGAAGTTCAGGGTGTCCAGGTATTCCGCTTCGTAGTTTTCTGTATCTAGGTGTCGGGTGTGGAAGTCCAGGGTGTCCAGGTATTCCGCTTCGTAGTTTTCTGTATCTAGGTTCCGGATGTGGAAGCCCAGGGTGTCCAGGTATTCCGCTTCGTAGATTTCTGTATCTAGGTGTCGGATGTGGAAGTCCAGGGTGTCCAGGTATTCCGCTTCGTAGTTTTCTGTATCTAGGTGTCGGATGTGGAAGTCCAGGGTGTCCAGGTATTCCGCTTCGTAGTTCTTTGTATCTAGGTGTCGGATGTGGAAGTCCAGGGTGTCCAGGTATTCCGCTTCGTAGTTTTCTGTATCTAGGTGCCGGATGTGGAAGTTCAGGGTGTCCAGGTATTCCGGTCCGTAGTTTTCTGTATCTAGGTGCCGGATGTGGAAGTTCAGGGTGTCCAGGTATTCCGCTTCGTAGTTTTCTGTATCTAGGTGTCGGATGTGGAAGTCCAGGGTGTCCAGGTATTCCGCTTCGTAGTTTTCTGTATCTAGGTGCCGGATGTGGAAGTTCAGGGTGTCCAGGTATTCCGGTCAGTAGTTTTCTGTATCTAGGTGCCGGATGTGGAAGTTCAGGGTGTCCAGGTATTCCGCTTCGTAGTTTTCTGTATCTAGGTGTCCGATGTGGAAGCCCAGGGTGTCCAGGTATTCCGGTCCGTAGTTTTCTGTATCTAGGTGTCGGATGTGGAAGTCCAGGGTGTCCAGGTATTCCGCTTCGTAGTTTTCTGTATCTAGGTGTCGGATGTGGAAGTCCAGGGTGTCCAGGTATTCCGCTTCGTAGTTTTCTGTATCTAGGTGTCGGATGTGGAAGTCCAGGGTATCCAGGTATTCCGCTTCGTAGTTTTCTGTATCTAGGTGCCGGATGTGGAAGTCCAGGGTGTCCAGGTATTTCGCTTCGTAGTTTTCTGTATCTAGGTGTCGGATGTGGAAGTCCAGGGTGTCCAGGTATTCCGCTTCGTAGTTTTCTGTATCTAGGTGCCGGATGTGGAAGTCCAGGGTGTCCAGGTATTCCGCTTCGTAGTTTTCTGTATCTAGGTTCCGGATGTGGAAGTTCAGGGTGTCCAGGTATTCCGGTCCGTAGTTTTCTGTATCTAGGTGCCGGATATGGAAGTTCAGGGTGTCCAGGAATTCCGCTTCGTAGTTTTCTGTATCTAGGTGTCCGATGTGGAAGCCCAGGGTGTCCAGGTATTCCGCTTCGTAGATTTCTGTATCTAGGTGTCGGATGTGGAAGTCCAGGGTGTCCAGGTATTCCGCTTCGTAGTTTTCTGTATCTAGGTGTCGGATGTGGAAGTCCAGGGTGTCCAGGTATTCCGCTTCGTAGTTCTTTGTATCTAGGTGTCGGATGTGGAAGTCCAGGGTGTCCAGGTATTCCGCTTCGTAGTTTTCTGTATCTAGGTGCCGGATGTGGAAGTTCAGGGTGTCCAGATATTCCGGTCCGTAGTTTTCTGTATCTAGGTGCCGGATGTGGAAGTTCAGGGTGTCCAGGTATTCCGCTTCGTAGTTTTCTGTATCTAGGTGTCGGATGTGGAAGTCCAGGGTGTCCAGGTATTCCGCTTCGTAGTTTTCTGTATCTAGGTGCCGGATGTGGAAGTTCAGGGTGTCCAGGTATTCCGGTCAGTAGTTTTCTGTATCTAGGTGCCGGATGTGGAAGTTCAGGGTGTCCAGGTATTCCGCTTCGTAGTTTTCTGTATTTAGGTGTCCGATGTGGAAGCCCAGGGTGTCCAGGTATTCCGGTCCGTAGTTTTCTGTATCTAGGTGTCGGATGTGGAAGTCCAGGGTGTCCAGGTATTCCGCTTCGTAGTTTTCTGTATCTAGGTGTCGGATGTGGAAGTCCAGGGTGTCCAGGTATTCCGCTTCGTAGTTTACTGTATCTAGGTGTCGGATGTGGAAGTCCAGGGTATCCAGGTATTCCGCTTCGTAGTTTTCTGTATCTAGGTGCCGGATGTGGAAGTCCAGGGTGTCCAGGTATTTCGCTTCGTAGTTTTCTGTATCTAGGTGTCGGATGTGGAAGTCCAGGGTGTCCAGGTATTCCGCTTCGTAGTTTTCTGTATCTAGGTGCCGGATGTGGAAGTTCAGGGTGTCCAGGTATTCCGGTCAGTAGTTTTCTGTATCTAGGTGCCGGATGTGGAAGTCCAGGGTGTCCAGGTATTTCGCTTCGTAGTTTTCTGTATCTAGGTGTCGGATGTGGAAGTCCAGGGTGTCCAGGTATTCCGCTTCGTAGTTTTCTGTATCTAGGTGCCGGATGTGGAAGTTCAGGGTGTCCAGGTATTCCGGTCAGTAGTTTTCTGTATCTAGGTGCCGGATGTGGAAGTTCAGGGTGTCCAGGTATTCCGCTTCGTAGTTTTCTGTATCTAGGTGTCGGGTGTGGAAGTCCAGGGTGTCCAGGTATTCCGCTTCGTAGTTTTCTGTATCTAGGTTCCGGATGTGGAAGTTCAGGGTGTCCAGGTATTCCGGTCCGTAGTTTTCTGTATCTAGGTGCCGGATGTGGAAGTTCAGGGTGTCCAGGAATTCCGCTTCGTAGTTTTCTGTATCTAGGTGTCCGATGTGGAAGCCCAGGGTGTCCAGGTATTCCGCTTCGTAGATTTCTGTATCTAGGTGTCGGATGTGGAAGTCCAGGGTGTCCAGGTATTCCGCTTCGTAGTTTTCTGTATCTAGGTGTCGGATGTGGAAGTCCAGGGTGTCCAGGTATTCCGCTTCGTAGTTCTTTGTATCTAGGTGTCGGATGTGGAAGTCCAGGGTGTCCAGGTATTCCGCTTCGTAGTTTTCTGTATCTAGGTGCCGGATGTGGAAGTTCAGGGTGTCCAGGTATTCCGGTCCGTAGTTTTCTGTATCTAGGTGCCGGATGTGGAAGTTCAGGGTGTCCAGGTATTCCGCTTCGTAGTTTTCTGTATCTAGGTGTCGGATGTGGAAGTCCAGGGTGTCCAGGTATTCCGCTTCGTAGTTTTCTGTATCTAGGTGCCGGATGTGGAAGTTCAGGGTGTCCAGGTATTCCGGTCAGTAGTTTTCTGTATCTAGGTGCCGGATGTGGAAGTTCAGGGTGTCCAAGTATTCCGCTTCGTAGTTTTCTGTATCTGGGTGTCCGATGTGGAAGCCCAGGGTGTCCAGGTATTCCGGTCCGTAGTTTTCTGTATCTAGGTGTCGGATGTGGAAGTCCAGGGTGTCCAGGTATTCCGCTTCGTAGTTTTCTGTATCTAGGTGTCGGATGTGGAAGTCCAGGGTGTCCAGGTATTCCGCTTCGTAGTTCTTTGTATCTAGGTGTCGGATGTGGAAGTCCAGGGTGTCCAGGTATTCCGCTTCGTAGTTTTCTGTATCTAGGTGCCGGATGTGGAAGTTCAGGGTGTCCAGGTATTCCGGTCCGTAGTTTTCTGTATCTAGGTGCCGGATGTGGAAGTTCAGGGTGTCCAGGTATTCCGCTTCGTAGTTTTCTGTATCTAGGTGTCGGATGTGGAAGTCCAGGGTGTCCAGGTATTCCGCTTCGTAGTTTTCTGTATCTAGGTGCCGGATGTGGAAGTTCAGGGTGTCCAGGTATTCCGGTCAGTAGTTTTCTGTATCTAGGTGCCGGATGTGGAAGTTCAGGGTGTCCAGGTATTCCGCTTCGTAGTTTTCTGTATCTAGGTGTCCGATGTGGAAGCCCAGGGTGTCCAGGTATTCCGGTCCGTAGTTTTCTGTATCTAGGTGTCGGATGTGGAAGTCCAGGGTGTCCAGGTATTCCGCTTCGTAGTTTTCTGTATCTAGGTGTCGGATGTGGAAGTCCAGGGTGTCCAGGTATTCCGCTTCGTAGTTTTCTGTATCTAGGTGTCGGATGTGGAAGTCCAGGGTATCCAGGTATTCCGCTTCGTAGTTTTCTGTATCTAGGTGCCGGATGTGGAAGTCCAGGGTGTCCAGGTATTTCGCTTCGTAGTTTTCTGTATCTAGGTGTCGGATGTGGAAGTCCAGGGTGTCCAGGTATTCCGCTTCGTAGTTTTCTGTATCTAGGTGCCGGATGTGGAAGTTCAGGGTGTCCAGGTATTCCGGTCAGTAGTTTTCTGTATCTAGGTGCCGGATGTGGAAGTTCAGGGTGTCCAGGTATTCCGCTTCGTAGTTTTCTGTATCTAGGTGTCGGGTGTGGAAGTCCAGGGTGTCCAGGTATTCCGCTTCGTAGTTTTCTGTATCTAGGTTCCGGATGTGGAAGTTCAGGGTGTCCAGGTATTCCGGTCCGTAGTTTTCTGTATCTAGGTGCCGGATGTGGAAGTTCAGGGTGTCCAGGAATTCCGCTTCGTAGTTTTCTGTATCTAGGTGTCCGATGTGGAAGCCCAGGGTGTCCAGGTATTCCGCTTCGTAGATTTCTGTATCTAGGTGTCGGATGTGGAAGTCCAGGGTGTCCAGGTATTCCGCTTCGTAGTTTTCTGTATCTAGGTGTCGGATGTGGAAGTCCAGGGTGTCCAGGTATTCCGCTTCGTAGTTCTTTGTATCTAGGTGTCGGATGTGGAAGTCCAGGGTGTCCAGGTATTCCGCTTCGTAGTTTTCTGTATCTAGGTGCCGGATGTGGAAGTTCAGGGTGTCCAGGTATTCCGGTCCGTAGTTTTCTGTATCTAGGTGCCGGATGTGGAAGTTCAGGGTGTCCAGGTATTCCGCTTCGTAGTTTTCTGTATCTAGGTGTCGGATGTGGAAGTCCAGGGTGTCCAGGTATTCCGCTTCGTAGTTTTCTGTATCTAGGTGCCGGATGTGGAAGTTCAGGGTGTCCAGGTATTCCGGTCAGTAGTTTTCTGTATCTAGGTGCCGGATGTGGAAGTTCAGGGTGTCCAGGTATTCCGCTTCGTAGTTTTCTGTATCTGGGTGTCCGATGTGGAAGCCCAGGGTGTCCAGGTATTCCGGTCCGTAGTTTTCTGTATCTAGGTGTCGGATGTGGAAGTCCAGGGTGTCCAGGTATTCCGCTTCGTAGTTTTCTGTATCTAGGTGTCGGATGTGGAAGTCCAGGGTGTCCAGGTATTCCGCTTCGTAGTTCTTTGTATCTAGGTGTCGGATGTGGAAGTCCAGGGTGTCCAGGTATTCCGCTTCGTAGTTTTCTGTATCTAGGTGCCGGATGTGGAAGTTCAGGGTGTCCAGGTATTCCGGTCCGTAGTTTTCTGTATCTAGGTGCCGGATGTGGAAGTTCAGGGTGTCCAGGTATTCCGCTTCGTAGTTTTCTGTATCTAGGTGTCGGATGTGGAAGTCCAGGGTGTCCAGGTATTCCGCTTCGTAGTTTTCTGTATCTAGGTGCCGGATGTGGAAGTTCAGGGTGTCCAGGTATTCCGGTCAGTAGTTTTCTGTATCTAGGTGCCGGATGTGGAAGTTCAGGGTGTCCAGGTATTCCGCTTCGTAGTTTTCTGTATCTAGGTGTCCGATGTGGAAGCCCAGGGTGTCCAGGTATTCCGGTCCGTAGTTTTCTGTATCTAGGTGTCGGATGTGGAAGTCCAGGGTGTCCAGGTATTCCGCTTCGTAGTTTTCTGTATCTAGGTGTCGGATGTGGAAGTCCAGGGTGTCCAGGTATTCCGCTTCGTAGTTTTCTGTATCTAGGTGTCGGATGTGGAAGTCCAGGGTATCCAGGTATTCCACTTCGTAGTTTTCTGTATCTAGGTGCCGGATGTGGAAGTCCAGGGTGTCCAGGTATTTCGCTTCGTAGTTTTCTGTATCTAGGTGTCGGATGTGGAAGTCCAGGGTGTCCAGGTATTCCGCTTCGTAGTTTTCTGTATCTAGGTGCCGGATGTGGAAGTTCAGGGTGTCCAGGTATTCCGGTCAGTAGTTTTCTGTATCTAGGTGCCGGATGTGGAAGTTCAGGGTGTCCAGGTATTCCGCTTCGTAGTTTTCTGTATCTAGGTGTCCGATGTGGAAGCCCAGGGTGTCCAGGTATTCCGCTTCGTAGTTTTCTGTATCTAGGTGCCGGATGTGGAAGTCCAGGGTGTCCAGGTATTCCGCTTCGTAGTTTTCTGTATCTAGGTGTCCGATGTGGAAGCCCAGGGTGTCCAGGTATTCCGCTTCGTAGATTTCTGTATCTAGGTGTCGGGTGTGGAAGTCCAGGGTGTCCAGGTATTCCGCTTCGTAGTTTTCTGTATCTAGGTGCCGGATGTGGAAGTTCAGGGTGTCCAGGTATTCCGGTCCGTAGTTTTCTGTATCTAGGTGCCGGATGTGGAAGTTCAGGGTGTCCAGGTATTCCGCTTCGTAGTTTTCTGTATCTAGGTGTCCGATGTGGAAGCCCAGGGTGTCCAGGTATTCCGCTTCGTAGATTTCTGTATCTAGGTGTCGGATGTGGAAGTCCAGGGTGTCCAGGTATTCCGCTTCGTAGTTTTCTGTATCTAGGTGTCGGATGTGGAAGTCCAGGGTGTCCAGGTATTCCGCTTCGTAGTTCTTTGTATCTAGGTGTCGGATGTGGAAGTCCAGGGTGTCCAGGTATTCCGCTTCGTAGTTTTCTGTATCTAGGTGCCGGATGTGGAAGTTCAGGGTGTCCAGGTATTCCGCTTCGTAGTTTTCTGTATCTAGGTGTCGGGTGTGGAAGTCCAGGGTGTCCAGGTATTCCGCTTCGTAGTTTTCTGTATCTAGGTGTCGGATGTGGAAGTCCAGGGTGTCCTTCGTAGTTTTCTGTATCTAGGTGCCGGATGTGGAAGTTCAGGGTGTCCAGGTATTCCGGTCAGTAGTTTTCTGTATCTAGGTGCCGGATGTGGAAGTTCAGGGTGTCCAGGTATTCCGCTTCGTAGTTTTCTGTATCTAGGTGTCCGATGTGGAAGCCCAGGGTGTCCAGGTATTCCGGTCCGTAGTTTTCTGTATCTAGGTGTCGGATGTGGAAGTCCAGGGTGTCCAGGTATTCCGCTTCGTAGTTTTCTGTATCTAGGTGTCGGATGTGGAAGTCCAGGGTGTCCAGGTATTCCGCTTCGTAGTTTTCTGTATCTAGGTGTCGGATGTGGAAGTCCAGGGTATCCAGGTATTCCGCTTCGTAGTTTTCTGTATCTAGGTGCCGGATGTGGAAGTCCAGGGTGTCCAGGTATTTCGCTTCGTAGTTTTCTGTATCTAGGTGTCGGATGTGGAAGTCCAGGGTGTCCAGGTATTCCGCTTCGTAGTTTTCTGTATCTAGGTGCCGGATGTGGAAGTTCAGGGTGTCCAGGTATTCCGGTCAGTAGTTTTCTGTATCTAGGTGCCGGATGTGGAAGTTCAGGGTGTCCAGGTATTCCGCTTCGTAGTTTTCTGTATCTAGGAGTCCGATGTGGAAGCCCAGGGTGTCCAGGTATTCCGCTTCGTAGTTTTCTGTATCTAGGTTCGGATGTGGAAGTCCAGGGTGTCCAGGTATTCCGCTTCGTAGTTTTCTGTATCTAGGTGTCCGATGTGGAAGCCCAGGGTGTCCAGGTATTCCGCTTCGTAGATTTCTGTATCTAGGTGTCGGATGTGGAAGTCCAGGGTGTCCAGGTATTCCGCTTCGTAGTTTTCTGTATCTAGGTGTCGGATGTGGAAGTCCAGGGTGTCCAGGTATTCCGCTTCGTAGTTTTCTGTATCTAGGTGTCCGATGTGGAAGCCCAGGGTGTCCAGGTATTCCGCTTCGTAGATTTCTGTATCTAGGTGTCGGGTGTGGAAGTCCAGGGTGTCCAGGTATTCCGCTTCGTAGTTTTCTGTATCTAGGTGCCGGATGTGGAAGTTCAGGGTGTCCAGGTATTCCGGTCCGTAGTTTTCTGTATCTAGGTGCCGGATGTGGAAGTTCAGGGTGTCCAGGTATTCCGCTTCGTAGTTTTCTGTATCTAGGTGTCCGATGTGGAAGCCCAGGGTGTCCAGGTATTCCGCTTCGTAGATTTCTGTATCTAGGTGTCGGATGTGGAAGTCCAGGGTGTCCAGGTATTCCGCTTCGTAGTTCTTTGTATCTAGGTGTCGGATGTGGAAGTCCAGAGTGTCCAGGTATTCCGCTTCGTAGTTTTCTGTATCTAGGTGCCGGATGTGGAAGTTCAGGGTGTCCAGGTATTCCGGTCCGTAGTTTTCTGTATCTAGGTGCCGGATGTGGAAGTTCAGGGTGTCCAGGTATTCCGCTTCGTAGTTTTCTGTATCTAGGTGTCGGATGTGGAAGTCCAGGGTGTCCAGGTATTCCGCTTCGTTGTTTTCTGTATCTAGGTGCCGGATGTGGAAGTTCAGGGTGTCCAGGTATTCCGGTCAGTAGTTTTCTGTATCTAGGTGCCGGATGTGGAAGTTCAGGGTGTCCAGGTATTCCGCTTCGTAGTTTTCTGTATCTAGGTGTCCGATGTGGAAGCCCAGGGTGTCCAGGTATTCCGCTTCGGAGTTTTCTGTATCTAGGTGTCGGATGTGGAAGTCCAGGGTGTCCAGGTATTCCGCTTCGTAGTTTTCTGTATCTAGGTGTCGGATGTGGAAGTCCAGGGTATCCAGGTATTCCGCTTCGTAGTTTTCTGTATCTAGGTGCCGGATGTGGAAGTTCAGGGTGTCCAGGTATTCCGGTCAGTAGTTTTCTGTATCTAGGTGCCGGATGTGGAAGTTCAGGGTGTCCAGGTATTCCGCTTCGTAGTTTTCTGTATCTAGGTGTCGGATGTGGAAGTCCAGGGTGTCCTTCGTAGTTTTCTGTATCTAGGTGCCGGATGTGGAAGTTCAGGGTGTCCAGGTATTCCGGTCAGTAGTTTTCTGTATCTAGGTGCCGGATGTGGAAGTTCAGGGTGTCCAGGTATTCCGCTTCGTAGTTTTCTGTATCTAGGTGTCCGATGTGGAAGCCCAGGGTGTCCAGGTATTCCGGTCCGTAGTTTTCTGTATCTAGGTGTCGGATGTGGAAGTCCAGGGTGTCCAGGTATTCCGCTTCGTAGTTTTCTGTATCTAGGTGTCGGATGTGGAAGTCCAGGGTGTCCAGGTATTCCGCTTCGTAGTTTTCTGTATCTAGGTGTCGGATGTGGAAGTCCAGGGTATCCAGGTATTCCGCTTCGTAGTTTTCTGTATCTAGGTGCCGGATGTGGAAGTCCAGGGTGTCCAGGTATTTCGCTTCGTAGTTTTCTGTATCTAGGTGTCGGATGTGGAAGTCCAGGGTGTCCAGGTATTCCGCTTCGTAGTTTTCTGTATCTAGGTGCCGGATGTGGAAGTTCAGGGTGTCCAGGTATTCCGGTCAGTAGTTTTCTGTATCTAGGTGCCGGATGTGGAAGTTCAGGGTGTCCAGGTATTCCGCTTCGTAGTTTTCTGTATCTAGGAGTCCGATGTGGAAGCCCAGGGTGTCCAGGTATTCCGCTTCGTAGTTTTCTGTATCTAGGTTCGGATGTGGAAGTCCAGGGTGTCCAGGTATTCCGCTTCGTAGTTTTCTGTATCTAGGTGTCCGATGTGGAAGCCCAGGGTGTCCAGGTATTCCGCTTCGTAGATTTCTGTATCTAGGTGTCGGATGTGGAAGTCCAGGGTGTCCAGGTATTCCGCTTCGTAGTTTTCTGTATCTAGGTGTCGGATGTGGAAGTCCAGGGTGTCCAGGTATTCCGCTTCGTAGTTTTCTGTATCTAGGTGTCCGATGTGGAAGCCCAGGGTGTCCAGGTATTCCGCTTCGTAGATTTCTGTATCTAGGTGTCGGGTGTGGAAGTCCAGGGTGTCCAGGTATTCCGCTTCGTAGTTTTCTGTATCTAGGTGCCGGATGTGGAAGTTCAGGGTGTCCAGGTATTCCGGTCCGTAGTTTTCTGTATCTAGGTGCCGGATGTGGAAGTTCAGGGTGTCCAGGTATTCCGCTTCGTAGTTTTCTGTATCTAGGTGTCCGATGTGGAAGCCCAGGGTGTCCAGGTATTCCGCTTCGTAGATTTCTGTATCTAGGTGTCGGATGTGGAAGTCCAGGGTGTCCAGGTATTCCGCTTCGTAGTTCTTTGTATCTAGGTGTCGGATGTGGAAGTCCAGAGTGTCCAGGTATTCCGCTTCGTAGTTTTCTGTATCTAGGTGCCGGATGTGGAAGTTCAGGGTGTCCAGGTATTCCGGTCCGTAGTTTTCTGTATCTAGGTGCCGGATGTGGAAGTTCAGGGTGTCCAGGTATTCCGCTTCGTAGTTTTCTGTATCTAGGTGTCGGATGTGGAAGTCCAGGGTGTCCAGGTATTCCGCTTCGTTGTTTTCTGTATCAAGGTGCCGGATGTGGAAGTTCAGGGTGTCCAGGTATTCCGGTCAGTAGTTTTCTGTATCTAGGTGCCGGATGTGGAAGTTCAGGGTGTCCAGGTATTCCGCTTCGTAGTTTTCTGTATCTAGGTGTCCGATGTGGAAGCCCAGGGTGTCCAGGTATTCCGCTTCGGAGTTTTCTGTATCTAGGTGTCGGATGTGGAAGTCCAGGGTGTCCAGGTATTCCGCTTCGTAGTTTTCTGTATCTAGGTGTCGGATGTGGAAGTCCAGGGTATCCAGGTATTCCGCTTCGTAGTTTTCTGTATCTAGGTGCCGGATGTGGAAGTTCAGGGTGTCCAGGTATTCCGGTCAGTAGTTTTCTGTATCTAGGTGCCGGATGTGGAAGTTCAGGGTGTCCAGGTATTCCGCTTCGTAGTTTTCTGTATCTAGGTGTTCGATGTGGAAGCCCAGGGTGTCCAGGTATTCCGCTTCGTAGTTTTCTGTATCTAGGTTCGGATGTGGAAGTCCAGGGTGTCCAGGTATTCCGCTTCGTAGTTTTCTGTATCTAGGTGTCCGATGTGGAAGCCCAGGGTGTCCAGGTATTCCGCTTCGTAGATTTCTGTATCTAGGTGTCGGATGTGGAAGTCCAGGGTGTCCAGGTATTCCGCTTCGTAGTTCTTTGTATCTAGGTGTCGGATGTGGAAGTCCAGGGTGTCCAGGTATTCCGCTTCGTAGTTTTCTGTATCTAGGTGCCGGATGTGGAAGTCCAGGGTGTCCAGGTATTCCGCTTCGTAGTTTTCTGTATCTAGGTGTCGGATGTGGAAGTCCAGGGTGTCCAGGTATTCCGCTTCGTAGTTTTCTGTATCTAGGTGCCGGATGTGGAAGTTCAGAGTGTCCAGGGATTCCGGTCTGTAGTTTTCTGTATCTAGGTGTCGGATGTGGAAGTCCAGGGTGTCCAGGTATTCCGCTTCGTAGTTTTCTGTATCTAGGTGTCCGATGTGGAAGTCCAGGGTGTCCAGGTATTCCGCTTCGTAGATTTCTGTATCTAGGTGTCGGATGTGGAAGTCCAGGGTGTCCAGGGATTCCGCTTCGTAGTTCTTTGTATCTAGGTGTCGGATGTGGAAGTCCAGAGTGTCCAGGTATTCCGCTTCGTAGTTTTCTGTATCTAGGTGCCGGATGTGGAAGTTCAGGGTGTCCAGGTATTCCGGTCCGTAGTTTTCTGTATCTAGGTGCCGGATGTGGAAGTTCAGGGTGTCCAGGTATTCCGGTCAGTAGTTTTCTGTATCTAGGTGCCGGATGTGGAAGTTCAGGGTGTCCAGGTATTCCGCTTCGTAGTTTTCTGTATCTAGGTGTCCGATGTGGAAGCCCAGGGTGTCCAGGTATTCCGCTTCGGAGTTTTCTGTATCTAGGTGTCGGATGTGGAAGTCCAGGGTGTCCAGGTATTCCGCTTCGTAGTTTTCTGTATCTAGGTGTCGGATGTGGAAGTCCAGGGTATCCAGGTATTCCGCTTCGTAGTTTTCTGTATCTAGGTGCCGGATGTGGAAGTTCAGGGTGTCCAGGTATTCCGGTCAGTAGTTTTCTGTATCTAGGTGCCGGATGTGGAAGTTCAGGGTGTCCAGGTATTCCGCTTCGTAGTTTTCTGTATCTAGGTGTTCGATGTGGAAGCCCAGGGTGTCCAGGTATTCCGCTTCGTAGTTTTCTGTATCTAGGTTCGGATGTGGAAGTCCAGGGTGTCCAGGTATTCCGCTTCGTAGTTTTCTGTATCTAGGTGTCCGATGTGGAAGCCCAGGGTGTCCAGGTATTCCGCTTCGTAGATTTCTGTATCTAGGTGTCGGATGTGGAAGTCCAGGGTGTCCAGGTATTCCGCTTCGTAGTTTTCTGTATCTAGGTGTCGGATGTGGAAGTCCAGGGTGTCCAGGTATTCCGCTTCGTAGTTCTTTGTATCTAGGTGTCGGATGTGGAAGTCCAGGGTGTCCAGGTATTCCGCTTCGTAGTTTTCTGTATCTAGGTGCCGGATGTGGAAGTCCAGGGTGTCCAGGTATTCCGCTTCGTAGTTTTCTGTATCTAGGTGTCGGATGTGGAAGTCCAGGGTGTCCAGGTATTCCGCTTCGTAGTTTTCTGTATCTAGGTGTCGGATGTGGAAGTCCAGGGTGTCCAGGTATTCCGCTTCGTAGTTCTTTGTATCTAGGTGTCGGATGTGGAAGTCCAGGGTGTCCAGGTATTCCGCTTCGTAGTTTTCTGTATCTAGGTGCCGGATGTGGAAGTTCAGGGTGTCCAGGTATTCCGGTCCGTAGTTTTCTGTATCTAGGTGCCGGATGTGGAAGTTCAGGGTGTCCAGGTATTCCGCTTCGTAGTTTTCTGTATCTAGGTGTCGGATGTGGAAGTCCAGGGTATCCAGGTATTCCGCTTCGTAGTTTTCTGTATCTAGGTGTCCGATGTGGAAGCCCAGGGTGTCCAGGTATTCCGGTCCGTAGTTTTCTGTATCTAGGTGTCGGATGTGGAAGTCCAGGGTGTCCAGGTATTCCGCTTCGTAGTTTTCTGTATCTAGGTGTCGGATGTGGAAGTCCAGGGTGTCCAGGTATTCCGCTTCGTAGTTTTCTGTATCTAGGTGTCGGATGTGGAAGTCCAGGGTATCCAGGTATTCCGCTTCGTAGTTTTCTGTATCTAGGTGCCGGATGTGGAAGTCCAGGGTGTCCAGGTATTTCGCTTCGTAGTTTTCTGTATCTAGGTGTCGGATGTGGAAGTCCAGGGTGTCCAGGTATTCCGCTTCGTAGTTTTCTGTATCTAGGTGCCGGATGTGGAAGTTCAGGGTGTCCAGGTATTCCGGTCAGTAGTTTTCTGTATCTAGGTGCCGGATGTGGAAGTTCAGGGTGTCCAGGTATTCCGCTTCGTAGTTTTCTGTATCTAGGAGTCCGATGTGGAAGCCCAGGGTGTCCAGGTATTCCGCTTCGTAGTTTTCTGTATCTAGGTTCGGATGTGGAAGTCCAGGGTGTCCAGGTATTCCGCTTCGTAGTTTTCTGTATCTAGGTGTCCGATGTGGAAGCCCAGGGTGTCCAGGTATTCCGCTTCGTAGATTTCTGTATCTAGGTGTCGGATGTGGAAGTCCAGGGTGTCCAGGTATTCCGCTTCGTAGTTTTCTGTATCTAGGTGTCGGATGTGGAAGTCCAGGGTGTCCAGGTATTCCGCTTCGTAGTTTTCTGTATCTAGGTGTCCGATGTGGAAGCCCAGGGTGTCCAGGTATTCCGCTTCGTAGATTTCTGTATCTAGGTGTCGGGTGTGGAAGTCCAGGGTGTCCAGGTATTCCGCTTCGTAGTTTTCTGTATCTAGGTGCCGGATGTGGAAGTTCAGGGTGTCCAGGTATTCCGGTCCGTAGTTTTCTGTATCTAGGTGCCGGATGTGGAAGTTCAGGGTGTCCAGGTATTCCGCTTCGTAGTTTTCTGTATCTAGGTGTCCGATGTGGAAGCCCAGGGTGTCCAGGTATTCCGCTTCGTAGATTTCTGTATCTAGGTGTCGGATGTGGAAGTCCAGGGTGTCCAGGTATTCCGCTTCGTAGTTCTTTGTATCTAGGTGTCGGATGTGGAAGTCCAGAGTGTCCAGGTATTCCGCTTCGTAGTTTTCTGTATCTAGGTGCCGGATGTGGAAGTTCAGGGTGTCCAGGTATTCCGGTCCGTAGTTTTCTGTATCTAGGTGCCGGATGTGGAAGTTCAGGGTGTCCAGGTATTCCGCTTCGTAGTTTTCTGTATCTAGGTGTCGGATGTGGAAGTCCAGGGTGTCCAGGTATTCCGCTTCGTTGTTTTCTGTATCTAGGTGCCGGATGTGGAAGTTCAGGGTGTCCAGGTATTCCGGTCAGTAGTTTTCTGTATCTAGGTGCCGGATGTGGAAGTTCAGGGTGTCCAGGTATTCCGCTTCGTAGTTTTCTGTATCTAGGTGTCCGATGTGGAAGCCCAGGGTGTCCAGGTATTCCGCTTCGGAGTTTTCTGTATCTAGGTGTCGGATGTGGAAGTCCAGGGTGTCCAGGTATTCCGCTTCGTAGTTTTCTGTATCTAGGTGTCGGATGTGGAAGTCCAGGGTATCCAGGTATTCCGCTTCGTAGTTTTCTGTATCTAGGTGCCGGATGTGGAAGTTCAGGGTGTCCAGGTATTCCGGTCAGTAGTTTTCTGTATCTAGGTGCCGGATGTGGAAGTTCAGGGTGTCCAGGTATTCCGCTTCGTAGTTTTCTGTATCTAGGTGTTCGATGTGGAAGCCCAGGGTGTCCAGGTATTCCGCTTCGTAGTTTTCTGTATCTAGGTTCGGATGTGGAAGTCCAGGGTGTCCAGGTATTCCGCTTCGTAGTTTTCTGTATCTAGGTGTCCGATGTGGAAGCCCAGGGTGTCCAGGTATTCCGCTTCGTAGATTTCTGTATCTAGGTGTCGGATGTGGAAGTCCAGGGTGTCCAGGTATTCCGCTTCGTAGTTCTTTGTATCTAGGTGTCGGATGTGGAAGTCCAGGGTGTCCAGGTATTCCGCTTCGTAGTTTTCTGTATCTAGGTGCCGGATGTGGAAGTCCAGGGTGTCCAGGTATTCCGCTTCGTAGTTTTCTGTATCTAGGTGTCGGATGTGGAAGTCCAGGGTGTCCAGGTATTCCGCTTCGTAGTTTTCTGTATCTAGGTGCCGGATGTGGAAGTTCAGAGTGTCCAGGGATTCCGGTCTGTAGTTTTCTGTATCTAGGTGTCGGATGTGGAAGTCCAGGGTGTCCAGGTATTCCGCTTCGTAGTTTTCTATATCTAGGTGTCCGATGTGGAAGTCCAGGGTGTCCAGGTATTCCGCTTCGTAGATTTCTGTATCTAGGTGTCGGATGTGGAAGTCCAGGGTGTCCAGGGATTCCGCTTCGTAGTTCTTTGTATCTAGGTGTCGGATGTGGAAGTCCAGAGTGTCCAGGTATTCCGCTTCGTAGTTTTCTGTATCTAGGTGCCGGATGTGGAAGTTCAGGGTGTCCAGGTATTCCGGTCCGTAGTTTTCTGTATCTAGGTGCCGGATGTGGAAGTTCAGGGTGTCCAGGTATTCCGGTCAGTAGTTTTCTGTATCTAGGTGCCGGATGTGGAAGTTCAGGGTGTCCAGGTATTCCGCTTCGTAGTTTTCTGTATCTAGGTGTCCGATGTGGAAGCCCAGGGTGTCCAGGTATTCCGCTTCGGAGTTTTCTGTATCTAGGTGTCGGATGTGGAAGTCCAGGGTGTCCAGGTATTCCGCTTCGTAGTTCTTTGTATCTAGGTGTCGGATGTGGAAGTCCAGGGTGTCCAGGTATTCCGCTTCGTAGTTTTCTGTATCTAGGTGCCGGATGTGGAAGTCCAGGGTGTCCAGGTATTCCGCTTCGTAGTTTTCTGTATCTAGGTGTCGGATGTGGAAGTCCAGGGTGTCCAGGTATTCCGCTTCGTAGTTTTCTGTATCTAGGTGCCGGATGTGGAAGTTCAGAGTGTCCAGGGATTCCGGTCTGTAGTTTTCTGTATCTAGGTGTCGGATGTGGAAGTCCAGGGTGTCCAGGTATTCCGCTTCGTAGTTTTCTGTATCTAGGTGTCCGATGTGGAAGTCCAGGGTGTCCAGGTATTCCGCTTCGTAGATTTCTGTATCTAGGTGTCGGATGTGGAAGTCCAGGGTGTCCAGGGATTCCGCTTCGTAGTTCTTTGTATCTAGGTGTCGGATGTGGAAGTCCAGAGTGTCCAGGTATTCCGCTTCGTAGTTTTCTGTATCTAGGTGCCGGATGTGGAAGTTCAGGGTGTCCAGGTATTCCGGTCCGTAGTTTTCTGTATCTAGGTGCCGGATGTGGAAGTTCAGGGTGTCCAGGTATTCCGGTCAGTAGTTTTCTGTATCTAGGTGCCGGATGTGGAAGTTCAGGGTGTCCAGGTATTCCGCTTCGTAGTTTTCTGTATCTAGGTGTCCGATGTGGAAGCCCAGGGTGTCCAGGTATTCCGCTTCGGAGTTTTCTGTATCTAGGTGTCGGATGTGGAAGTCCAGGGTGTCCAGGTATTCCGCTTCGTAGTTTTCTGTATCTAGGTGTCGGATGTGGAAGTCCAGGGTATCCAGGTATTCCGCTTCGTAGTTTTCTGTATCTAGGTGCCGGATGTGGAAGTTCAGGGTGTCCAGGTATTCCGGTCAGTAGTTTTCTGTATCTAGGTGCCGGATGTGGAAGTTCAGGGTGTCCAGGTATTCCGCTTCGTAGTTTTCTGTATCTAGGTGTTCGATGTGGAAGCCCAGGGTGTCCAGGTATTCCGCTTCGTAGTTTTCTGTATCTAGGTTCGGATGTGGAAGTCCAGGGTGTCCAGGTATTCCGCTTCGTAGTTTTCTGTATCTAGGTGTCCGATGTGGAAGCCCAGGGTGTCCAGGTATTCCGCTTCGTAGATTTCTGTATCTAGGTGTCGGATGTGGAAGTCCAGGGTGTCCAGGTATTCCGCTTCGTAGTTTTCTGTATCTAGGTGTCGGATGTGGAAGTCCAGGGTGTCCAGGTATTCCGCTTCGTAGTTCTTTGTATCTAGGTGTCGGATGTGGAAGTCCAGGGTGTCCAGGTATTCCGCTTCGTAGTTTTCTGTATCTAGGTGCCGGATGTGGAAGTCCAGGGTGTCCAGGTATTCCGCTTCGTAGTTTTCTGTATCTAGGTGTCGGATGTGGAAGTCCAGGGTGTCCAGGTATTCCGCTTCGTAGTTTTCTGTATCTAGGTGCCGGATGTGGAAGTTCAGAGTGTCCAGGGATTCCGGTCTGTAGTTTTCTGTATCTAGGTGTCGGATGTGGAAGTCCAGGGTGTCCAGGTATTCCGCTTCGTAGATTTCTGTATCGAGGTGTCGGATGTGGAAGTCCAGGGTGTCCAGGTATTCCGCTTCGTAGTTCTTTGTATCTAGGTGTCGGATGTGGAAGTCCAGGGTGTCCAGGTATTCCGCTTCGTAGTTTTCTGTATCTAGGTGCCGGATGTGGAAGTTCAGGGTGTCCAGGTATTCCGGTCCGTAGTTTTCTGTATCTAGGTGCCGGATGTGGAAGTTCAGGGTGTCCAGGTATTCCGCTTCGTAGTTTTCTGTATCTAGGTGTCGGATGTGGAAGTCCAGGGTGTCCAGGTATTCCGCTTCGTTGTTTTCTGTATCTAGGTGCCGGATGTGGAAGTTCAGGGTGTCCAGGTATTCCGGTCAGTAGTTTTCTGTATCTAGGTGCCGGATGTGGAAGTTCAGGGTGTCCAGGTATTCCGCTTCGTAGTTTTCTGTATCTAGGTGTCCGATGTGGAAGCCCAGGGTGTCCAGGTATTCCGCTTCGGAGTTTTCTGTATCTAGGTGTCGGATGTGGAAGTCCAGGGTGTCCAGGTATTCCGCTTCGTAGTTTTCTGTATCTAGGTGTCGGATGTGGAAGTCCAGGGTATCCAGGTATTCCGCTTCGTAGTTTTCTGTATCTAGGTGCCGGATGTGGAAGTTCAGGGTGTCCAGGTATTCCGGTCAGTAGTTTTCTGTATCTAGGTGCCGGATGTGGAAGTTCAGGGTGTCCAGGTATTCCGCTTCGTAGTTTTCTGTATCTAGGTGTTCGATGTGGAAGCCCAGGGTGTCCAGGTATTCCGCTTCGTAGTTTTCTGTATCTAGGTTCGGATGTGGAAGTCCAGGGTGTCCAGGTATTCCGCTTCGTAGTTTTCTGTATCTAGGTGTCCGATGTGGAAGCCCAGGGTGTCCAGGTATTCCGCTTCGTAGATTTCTGTATCTAGGTGTCGGATGTGGAAGTCCAGGGTGTCCAGGTATTCCGCTTCGTAGTTTTCTGTATCTAGGTGCCGGATGTGGAAGTTCAGGGTGTCCAGGTATTCCGGTCAGTAGTTTTCTGTATCTAGGTGCCGGATGTGGAAGTTCAGGGTGTCCAGGTATTCCGCTTCGTAGTTTTCTGTATCTAGGAGTCCGATGTGGAAGCCCAGGGTGTCCAGGTATTCCGCTTCGTAGTTTTCTGTATCTAGGTTCGGATGTGGAAGTCCAGGGTGTCCAGGTATTCCGCTTCGTAGTTTTCTGTATCTAGGTGTCCGATGTGGAAGCCCAGGGTGTCCAGGTATTCCGCTTCGTAGATTTCTGTATCTAGGTGTCGGATGTGGAAGTCCAGGGTGTCCAGGTATTCCGCTTCGTAGTTTTCTGTATCTAGGTGTCGGATGTGGAAGTCCAGGGTGTCCAGGTATTCCGCTTCGTAGTTTTCTGTATCTAGGTGTCCGATGTGGAAGCCCAGGGTGTCCAGGTATTCCGCTTCGTAGATTTCTGTATCTAGGTGTCGGGTGTGGAAGTCCAGGGTGTCCAGGTATTCCGCTTCGTAGTTTTCTGTATCTAGGTGCCGGATGTGGAAGTTCAGGGTGTCCAGGTATTCCGGTCCGTAGTTTTCTGTATCTAGGTGCCGGATGTGGAAGTTCAGGGTGTCCAGGTATTCCGCTTCGTAGTTTTCTGTATCTAGGTGTCCGATGTGGAAGCCCAGGGTGTCCAGGTATTCCGCTTCGTAGATTTCTGTATCTAGGTGTCGGATGTGGAAGTCCAGGGTGTCCAGGTATTCCGCTTCGTAGTTCTTTGTATCTAGGTGTCAGATGTGGAAGTCCAGAGTGTCCAGGTATTCCGCTTCGTAGTTTTCTGTATCTAGGTGCCGGATGTGGAAGTTCAGGGTGTCCAGGTATTCCGGTCCGTAGTTTTCTGTATCTAGGTGCCGGATGTGGAAGTTCAGGGTGTCCAGGTATTCCGCTTCGTAGTTTTCTGTATCTAGGTGTCGGATGTGGAAGTCCAGGGTGTCCAGGTATTCCGCTTCGTTGTTTTCTGTATCTAGGTGCCGGATGTGGAAGTTCAGGGTGTCCAGGTATTCCGGTCAGTAGTTTTCTGTATCTAGGTGCCGGATGTGGAAGTTCAGGGTGTCCAGGTATTCCGCTTCGTAGTTTTCTGTATCTAGGTGTCGGATGTGGAAGTCCAGGGTGTCCAGGTATTCCGCTTCGTTGTTTTCTGTGTCTAGGTACCGGATGTGGAAGTTCAGGGTGTCCAGGTATTCCGGTCAGTAGTTTTCTGTATCTAGGTGCCGGATGTGGAAGTTCAGGGTGTCCAGGTATTCCGCTTCGTAGTTTTCTGTATCTAGGTGTCCGATGTGGAAGCCCAGGGTGTCCAGGTTTTCCGCTTCGGAGTTTTCTGTATCTAGGTGTCGGATGTGGAAGTCCAGGGTGTCCAGGTATTCCGCTTCGTAGTTTTCTGTATCTAGGTGTCGGATGTGGAAGTCCAGGGTATCCAGGTATTCCGCTTCGTAGTTTTCTGTATCTAGGTGCCGGATGTGGAAGTTCAGGGTGTCCAGGTATTCCGGTCAGTAGTTTTCTGTATCTAGGTGCCGGATGTGGAAGTTCAGGGTGTCCAGGTATTCCGCTTCGTAGTTTTCTGTATCTAGGTGTTCGATGTGGAAGCCCAGGGTGTCCAGGTATTCCGCTTCGTAGTTTTCTGTATCTAGGTTCGGATGTGGAAGTCCAGGGTGTCCAGGTATTCCGCTTCGTAGTTTTCTGTATCTAGGTGTCCGATGTGGAAGCCCAGGGTGTCCAGGTATTCCGCTTCGTAGATTTCTGTATCTAGGTGTCGGATGTGGAAGTCCAGGGTGTCCAGGTATTCCGCTTCGTAGTTTTCTGTATCTAGGTGTCGGATGTGGAAGTCCAGGGTGTCCAGGTATTCCGCTTCGTAGTTCTTTGTATCTAGGTGTCGGATGTGGAAGTCCAGGGTGTCCAGGTATTCCGCTTCGTAGTTTTCTGTATCTAGGTGCCGGATGTGGAAGTCCAGGGTGTTCAGGTATTCCGCTTCGTAGTTTTCTGTATCTAGGTGTCGGATGTGGAAGTCCAGGGTGTCCAGGTATTCCGCTTCGTAGTTTTCTGTATCTAGGTGTCGGATGTGGAAGTCCAGGGTGTCCAGGTATTCCGCTTCGTAGTTCTTTGTATCTAGGTGTCGGATGTGGAAGTCCAGGGTGTCCAGGTATTCCGCTTCGTAGTTTTCTGTATCTAGGTGCCGGATGTGGAAGTCCAGGGTGTCCAGGTATTCCGCTTCGTAGTTTTCTGTATCTAGGTGTCGGATGTGGAAGTCCAGGGTGTCCAGGTATTCCGCTTCGTAGTTTTCTGTATCTAGGTGCCGGATGTGGAAGTTCAGAGTGTCCAGGGATTCCGGTCTGTAGTTTTCTGTATCTAGGTGTCGGATGTGGAAGTCCAGGGTGTCCAGGTATTCCGCTTCGTAGTTTTCTGTATCTAGGTGTCGGATGTGGAAGTCCAGGGTGTCCAGGTATTCCGCTTCGTAGTTTTCTGTATCTAGGTGTCGGATGTGGAAGTCCAGGGTGTCCAGGTATTCCGCTTCGTAGTTTTCTGTATCTAGGTGCCGGATGTGGAAGTCCAGGGTGTCCAGGTATTCCGCTTCGTAGTTTTCTGTATCTAGGTGTCGGATGTGGAAGTCCAGGGTGTCCAGGTATTCCGCTTCGTAGATTTCTGTATCTAGGTGTCGGATGTGGAAGTCCAGGGTGTCCAGGGATTCCGCTTCGTAGTTCTTTGTATCTAGGTGTCGGATGTGGAAGTCCAGAGTGTCCAGGTATTCCGCTTCGTAGTTTTCTGTATCTAGGTGCCGGATGTGGAAGTTCAGGGTGTCCAGGTATTCCGGTCCGTAGTTTTCTGTATCTAGGTGCCGGATGTGGAAGTTCAGGGTGTCCAGGTATTCCGGTCAGTAGTTTTCTGTATCTAGGTGCCGGATGTGGAAGTTCAGGGTGTCCAGGTATTCCGCTTCGTAGTTTTCTGTATCTAGGTGTCCGATGTGGAAGCCCAGGGTGTCCAGGTATTCCGCTTCGGAGTTTTCTGTATCTAGGTGTCGGATGTGGAAGTCCAGGGTGTCCAGGTATTCCGCTTCGTAGTTTTCTGTATCTAGGTGTCGGATGTGGAAGTCCAGGGTATCCAGGTATTCCGCTTCGTAGTTTTCTGTATCTAGGTGCCGGATGTGGAAGTTCAGGGTGTCCAGGTATTCCGGTCAGTAGTTTTCTGTATCTAGGTGCCGGATGTGGAAGTTCAGGGTGTCCAGGTATTCCGCTTCGTAGTTTTCTGTATCTAGGTGTTCGATGTGGAAGCCCAGGGTGTCCAGGTATTCCGCTTCGTAGTTTTCTGTATCTAGGTTCGGATGTGGAAGTCCAGGGTGTCAGGTATTCCGCTTCGTAGTTTTCTGTATCTAGGTGTCCGATGTGGAAGCCCAGGGTGTCCAGGTATTCCGCTTCGTAGATTTCTGTATCTAGGTGTCGGATGTGGAAGTCCAGGGTGTCGAGGTATTCCGCTTCGTAGTTTTCTGTATCTAGGTGTCGGATGTGGAAGTCCAGGGTGTCCAGGTATTCCGCTTCGTAGTTCTTTGTATCTAGGTGTCGGATGTGGAAGTCCAGGGTGTCCAGGTATTCCGCTTCGTAGTTTTCTGTATCTAGGTGCCGGATGTGGAAGTCCAGGGTGTCCAGGTATTCCGCTTCGTAGTTTTCTGTATCTAGGTGTCGGATGTGGAAGTCCAGGGTGTCCAGGTATTCCGCTTCGTAGTTTTCTGTATCTAGGTGCCGGATGTGGAAGTTCAGAGTGTCCAGGGATTCCGGTCTGTAGTTTTCTGTATCTAGGTGTCGGATGTGGAAGTCCAGGGTGTCCAGGTATTCCGCTTCGTAGTTTTCTGTATCTAGGTGTCGGATGTGGAAGTCCAGGGTGTCCAGGTATTCCGCTTCGTAGATTTCTGTATCTAGGTGTCGGATGTGGAAGTCCAGGGTGTCCAGGGATTCCGGTCTGTAGTTTTCTGTATCTAGGTGTCGGATGTGGAAGTCCAGGGTGTCCAGGTATTCCGGTCCGTAGTTTTCTGTATCTAGGTGCCGGATGTGGAAGTTCAGGGTGTCCAGGTATTCCGCTTCGTAGTTTTCTGTATCTAGGTGTCCGATGTGGAAGCCCAGGGTGTCCAGGTATTCCGCTTCGTAGATTTCTGTATCTAGGTGTCGGATGTGGAAGTCCAGGGTGTCCAGGTATTCCGCTTCGTAGTTCTTTGTATCTAGGTGTCGGATGTGGAAGTCCAGGGTGTCCAGGTGTTCCGCTTCGTAGTTTTCTGTATCTAGGTGCCGGATGTGGAAGTTCAGGGTGTCCAGGTATTCCGGTCCGTAGTTTTCTGTATCTAGGTGCCGGATGTGGAAGTTCAGGGTGTCCAGGTATTCCGCTTCGTAGTTTTCTGTATCTAGGTGTCGGATGTGGAAGTCCAGGGTGTCCAGGTATTCCGCTTCGTTGTTTTCTGTATCTAGGTGCCGGATGTGGAAGTTCAGGGTGTCCAGGTATTCCGGTCAGTAGTTTTCTGTATCTAGGTGCCGGATGTGGAAGTTCAGGGTGTCCAGGTATTCCGCTTCGTAGTTTTCTGTATCTAGGTGTCCGATGTGGAAGCCCAGGGTGTCCAGGTATTCCGCTTCGGAGTTTTCTGTATCTAGGTGTCGGATGTGGAAGTCCAGGGTGTCCAGGTATTCCGCTTCGTAGTTTTCTGTATCTAGGTGTCGGATGTGGAAGTCCAGGGTATCCAGGTATTCCGCTTCGTAGTTTTCTGTATCTAGGTGCCGGATGTGGAAGTTCAGGGTGTCCAGGTATTCCGGTCAGTAGTTTTCTGTATCTAGGTGCCGGATGTGGAAGTTCAGGGTGTCCAGGTATTCCGCTTCGTAGTTTTCTGTATCTAGGTGTTCGATGTGGAAGCCCAGGGTGTCCAGGTATTCCGCTTCGTAGTTTTCTGTATCTAGGTTCGGATGTGGAAGTCCAGGGTGTCCAGGTATTCCGCTTCGTAGTTTTCTGTATCTAGGTGTCCGATGTGGAAGCCCAGGGTGTCCAGGTATTCCACTTCGTAGATTTCTGTATCTAGGTGTCGGATGTGGAAGTCCAGGGTGTCCAGGTATTCCGCTTCGTAGTTTTCTGTATCTAGGTGCCGGATGTGGAAGTTCAGGGTGTCCAGGTATTCCGGTCAGTAGTTTTCTGTATCTAGGTGCCGGATGTGGAAGTTCAGGGTGTCCAGGTATTCCGCTTCGTAGTTTTCTGTATCTAGGAGTCCGATGTGGAAGCCCAGGGTGTCCAGGTATTCCGCTTCGTAGTTTTCTGTATCTAGGTTCGGATGTGGAAGTCCAGGGTGTCCAGGTATTCCGCTTCGTAGTTTTCTGTATCTAGGTGTCCGATGTGGAAGCCCAGGGTGTCCAGGTATTCCGCTTCGTAGATTTCTGTATCTAGGTGTCGGATGTGGAAGTCCAGGGTGTCCAGGTATTCCGCTTCGTAGTTTTCTGTATCTAGGTGTCGGATGTGGAAGTCCAGGGTGTCCAGGTATTCCGCTTCGTAGTTTTCTGTATCTAGGTGTCCGATGTGGAAGCCCAGGGTGTCCAGGTATTCCGCTTCGTAGATTTCTGTATCTAGGTGTCGGGTGTGGAAGTCCAGGGTGTCCAGGTATTCCGCTTCGTAGTTTTCTGTATCTAGGTGCCGGATGTGGAAGTTCAGGGTGTCCAGGTATTCCGGTCCGTAGTTTTCTGTATCTAGGTGCCGGATGTGGAAGTTCAGGGTGTCCAGGTATTCCGCTTCGTAGTTTTCTGTATCTAGGTGTCCGATGTGGAAGCCCAGGGTGTCCAGGTATTCCGCTTCGTAGATTTCTGTATCTAGGTGTCGGATGTGGAAGTCCAGGGTGTCCAGGTATTCCGCTTCGTAGTTCTTTGTATCTAGGTGTCGGATGTGGAAGTCCAGAGTGTCCAGGTATTCCGCTTCGTAGTTTTCTGTATCTAGGTGCCGGATGTGGAAGTTCAGGGTGTCCAGGTATTCCGGTCCGTAGTTTTCTGTATCTAGGTGCCGGATGTGGAAGTTCAGGGTGTCCAGGTATTCCGCTTCGTAGTTTTCTGTATCTAGGTGTCGGATGTGGAAGTCCAGGGTGTCCAGGTATTCCGCTTCGTTGTTTTCTGTATCTAGGTGCCGGATGTGGAAGTTCAGGGTGTCCAGGTATTCCGGTCAGTAGTTTTCTGTATCTAGGTGCCGGATGTGGAAGTTCAGGGTGTCCAGGTATTCCGCTTCGTAGTTTTCTGTATCTAGGTGTCGGATGTGGAAGTCCAGGGTGTCCAGGTATTCCGCTTCGTTGTTTTCTGTATCTAGGTGCCGGATGTGGAAGTTCAGGGTGTCCAGGTATTCCGGTCAGTAGTTTTCTGTATCTAGGTGCCGGATGTGGAAGTTCAGGGTGTCCAGGTATTCCGCTTCGTAGTTTTCTGTATCTAGGTGTCCGATGTGGAAGCCCAGGGTGTCCAGGTATTCCGCTTCGGAGTTTTCTGTATCTAGGTGTCGGATGTGGAAGTCCAGGGTGTCCAGGTATTCCGCTTCGTAGTTTTCTGTATCTAGGTGTCGGATGTGGAAGTCCAGGGTATCCAGGTATTCCGCTTCGTAGTTTTCTGTATCTAGGTGCCGGATGTGGAAGTTCAGGGTGTCCAGGTATTCCGGTCAGTAGTTTTCTGTATCTAGGTGCCGGATGTGGAAGTTCAGGGTGTCCAGGTATTCCGCTTCGTAGTTTTCTGTATCTAGGTGTTCGATGTGGAAGCCCAGGGTGTCCAGGTATTCCGCTTCGTAGTTTTCTGTATCTAGGTTCGGATGTGGAAGTCCAGGGTGTCCAGGTATTCCGCTTCGTAGTTTTCTGTATCTAGGTGTCCGATGTGGAAGCCCAGGGTGTCCAGGTATTCCGCTTCGTAGATTTCTGTATCTAGGTGTCGGATGTGGAAGTCCAGGGTGTCCAGGTATTCCGCTTCGTAGTTTTCTGTATCTAGGTGTCGGATGTGGAAGTCCAGGGTGTCCAGGTATTCCGCTTCGTAGTTCTTTGTATCTAGGTGTCGGATGTGGAAGTCCAGGGTGTCCAGGTATTCCGCTTCGTAGTTTTCTGTATCTAGGTGCCGGATGTGGAAGTCCAGGGTGTCCAGGTATTCCGCTTCGTAGTTTTCTGTATCTAGGTGTCGGATGTGGAAGTCCAGGGTGTCCAGGTATTCCGCTTCGTAGTTTTCTGTATCTAGGTGTCGGATGTGGAAGTCCAGGGTGTCCAGGTATTCCGCTTCGTAGTTCTTTGTATCTAGGTGTCGGATGTGGAAGTCCAGGGTGTCCAGGTATTCCGCTTCGTAGTTTTCTGTATCTAGGTGCCGGATGTGGAAGTCCAGGGTGTCCAGGTATTCCGCTTCGTAGTTTTCTGTATCTAGGTGTCGGATGTGGACGTCCAGGGTGTCCAGGTATTCCGCTTCGTAGTTTTCTGTATCTAGGTGCCGGATGTGGAAGTTCAGAGTGTCCAGGGATTCCGGTCTGTAGTTTTCTGTATCTAGGTGTCGGATGTGGAAGTCCAGGGTGTCCAGGTATTCCGCTTCGTAGTTTTCTGTATCTAGGTGTCGGATGTGGAAGTCCAGGGTGTCCAGGTATTCCGCTTCGTATATTTCTGTATCTAGGTGTCGGATGTGGAAGTCCAGGGTATCCAGGTATTCCGCTTCGTAGTTTTCTGTATCTAGGTGCCGGATGTGGAAGTCCAGGGTGTCCAGGTATTTCGCTTCGTAGTTTTCTGTATCTAGGTGTCGGATGTGGAAGTCCAGGGTGTCCAGGTATTCCGCTTCGTAGTTTTCTGTATCTAGGTGCCGGATGTGGAAGTTCAGGGTGTCCAGGTATTCCGGTCAGTAGTTTTCTGTATCTAGGTGCCGGATGTGGAAGTTCAGGGTGTCCAGGTATTCCGCTTCGTAGTTTTCTGTATCTAGGTGTCCGATGTGGAAGCCCAGGGTGTCCAGGTATTCCGCTTCGTAGTTTTCTGTATCTAGGTTCGGATGTGGAAGTCCAGGGTGTCCAGGTATTCCGCTTCGTAGTTTTCTGTATCTAGGTGTCCGATGTGGAAGCCCAGGGTGTCCAGGTATTCCGCTTCGTAGATTTCTGTATCTAGGTGTCGGATGTGGAAGTCCAGGGTGTCCAGGGATTCCGGTCTGTAGTTTTCTGTATCTAGGTGTCGGATGTGGAAGTCCAGGGTGTCCAGGTATTCCGGTCCGTAGTTTTCTGTATCTAGGTGCCGGATGTGGAAGTTCAGGGTGTCCAGGTATTCCGCTTCGTAGTTTTCTGTATCTAGGTGTCCGATGTGGAAGCCCAGGGTGTCCAGGTATTCCGCTTCGTAGATTTCTGTATCTAGGTGTCGGATGTGGAAGTCCAGGGTGTCCAGGTATTCCGCTTCGTAGTTCTTTGTATCTAGGTGTCGGATGTGGAAGTCCAGGGTGTCCAGGTATTCCGCTTCGTAGTTTTCTGTATCTAGGTGCCGGATGTGGAAGTTCAGGGTGTCCAGGTATTCCGGTCCGTAGTTTTCTGTATCTAGGTGCCGGATGTGGAAGTTCAGGGTGTCCAGGTATTCCGCTTCGTAGTTTTCTGTATCTAGGTGTCGGATGTGGAAGTCCAGGGTGTCCAGGTATTCCGCTTCGTTGTTTTCTGTATCTAGGTGCCGGATGTGGAAGTTCAGGGTGTCCAGGTATTCCGGTCAGTAGTTTTCTGTATCTAGGTGCCGGATGTGGAAGTTCAGGGTGTCCAGGTATTCCGCTTCGTAGTTTTCTGTATCTAGGTGTCCGATGTGGAAGCCCAGGGTGTCCAGGTATTCCGCTTCGGAGTTTTCTGTATCTAGGTGTCGGATGTGGAAGTCCAGGGTGTCCAGGTATTCCGCTTCGTAGTTTTCTGTATCTAGGTGTCGGATGTGGAAGTCCAGGGTATCCAGGTATTCCGCTTCGTAGTTTTCTGTATCTAGGTGCCGGATGTGGAAGTTCAGGGTGTCCAGGTATTCCGGTCAGTAGTTTTCTGTATCTAGGTGCCGGATGTGGAAGTTCAGGGTGTCCAGGTATTCCGCTTCGTAGTTTTCTGTATCTAGGTGTTCGATGTGGAAGCCCAGGGTGTCCAGATATTCCGCTTCGTAGTTTTCTGTATCTAGGTTCGGATGTGGAAGTCCAGGGTGTCCAGGTATTCCGCTTCGTAGTTTTCTGTATCTAGGTGTCCGATGTGGAAGCCCAGGGTGTCCAGGTATTCCGCTTCGTAGATTTCTGTATCTAGGTGTCGGATGTGGAAGTCCAGGGTGTCCAGGTATTCCGCTTCGTAGTTTTCTGTATCTAGGTGTCGGATGTGGAAGTCCAGGGTGTCCAGGTATTCCGCTTCGTAGTTCTTTGTATCTAGGTGTCGGATGTGGAAGTCCAGGGTGTCCAGGTATTCCGCTTCGTAGTTTTCTGTATCTAGGTGCCGGATGTGGAAGTCCAGGGTGTCCAGGTATTCCGCTTCGTAGTTTTCTGTATCTAGGTGCCGGATGTGGAAGTTCAGAGTGTCCAGGGATTCCGGTCTGTAGTTTTCTGTATCTAGGTGTCGGATGTGGAAGTCCAGGGTGTCCAGGTATTCCGCTTCGTAGTTTTCTGTATCTAGGTGTCGGATGTGGAAGTCCAGGGTGTCCAGGTATTCCGCTTCGTAGTTTTCTGTATCTAGGTGTCGGATGTGGAATTCCAGGGTATCCAGGTATTCCGCTTCGTAGTTTTCTGTATCTAGGTGCCGGATGTGGAAGTCCAGGGTGTCCAGGTATTTCGCTTCGTAGTTTTCTGTATCTAGGTGTCGGATGTGGAAGTCCAGGGTGTCCAGGTATTCCGCTTCGTAGTTTTCTGTATCTAGGTGCCGGATGTGGAAGTCCAGGGTGTCCAGGTATTTCGCTTCGTAGTTTTCTGTATCTAGGTGTCGGATGTGGAAGTCCAGGGTGTCCAGGTATTCCGCTTCGTAGTTTTCTGTATCTAGGTGCCGGATGTGGAAGTTCAGGGTGTCCAGGTATTCCGGTCAGTAGTTTTCTGTATCTAGGTGCCGGATGTGGAAGTTCAGGGTGTCCAGGTATTCCGCTTCGTAGTTTTCTGTATCTAGGTGTCCGATGTGGAAGCCCAGGGTGTCCAGGTATTCCGCTTCGTAGTTTTCTGTATCTAGGTTCGGATGTGGAAGTCCAGGGTGTCCAGGTATTCCGCTTCGTAGTTTTCTGTATCTAGGTGTCCGATGTGGAAGCCCAGGGTGTCCAGGTATTCCGCTTCGTAGATTTCTGTATCTAGGTGTCGGATGTGGAAGTCCAGGGTGTCCAGGGATTCCGGTCTGTAGTTTTCTGTATCTAGGTGTCGGATGTGGAAGTCCAGGGTGTCCAGGTATTCCGCTTCGTAGTTTTCTGTATCTAGGTGTCGGATGTGGAAGTCCAGGGTGTCCAGGTATTCCGCTTCGTAGTTTTCTGTATCTAGGTGTCGGATGTGGAAGTCCAGGGTATCCAGGTATTCCGCTTCGTAGTTTTCTGTATCTAGGTGCCGGATGTGGAAGTCCAGGGTGTCCAGGTATTTCGCTTCGTAGTTTTCTGTATCTAGGTGTCGGATGTGGAAGTCCAGGGTGTCCAGGTATTCCGGTCAGTAGTTTTCTGTATCTAGGTGCCGGATGTGGAAGTTCAGGGTGTCCAGGTATTCCGCTTCGTAGTTTTCTGTATCTAGGTGTCCGATGTGGAAGCCCAGGGTGTCCAGGTATTCCGCTTCGTAGTTTTCTGTATCTAGGTTCGGATGTGGAAGTCCAGGGTGTCCAGGTATTCCGCTTCGTAGTTTTCTGTATCTAGGTGTCCGATGTGGAAGCCCAGGGTGTCCAGGTATTCCGCTTCGTAGATTTCTGTATCTAGGTGTCGGATGTGGAAGTCCAGGGTGTCCAGGTATTCCGCTTCGTAGTTTTCTGTATCTAGGTGTCGGATGTGGAAGTCCAGGGTGTCCAGGTATTCCGCTTCGTAGTTCTTTGTATCTAGGTGTCGGATGTGGAAGTCCAGGGTGTCCAGGTATTCCGCTTCGTAGTTTTCTGTATCTAGGTGCCGGATGTGGAAGTTCAGGGTGTCCAGGTATTCCGGTCCGTAGTTTTCTGTATCTAGGTGCCGGATGTGGAAGTTCAGGGTGTCCAGGTATTCCGCTTCGTAGTTTTCTGTATCTAGGTGTCGGATGTGGAAGTCCAGGGTGTCCAGGTATTCCGCTTCGTAGTTTTCTGTATCTAGGTGCCGGATGTGGAAGTTCAGGGTGTCCAGGTATTCCGGTCAGTAGTTTTCTGTATCTAGGTGCCGGATGTGGAAGTTCAGGGTGTCCAGGTATTCCGCTTCGTAGTTTTGTGTATCTAGGTGCCGGATGTGGAAGTTCAAGGTGTCCAGGTATTCCGCTTCGTAGTTTTCTGTATCTAGGTGTCCGATGTGGAAGCCCAGGGTGTCCAGGTATTCCGCTTCGTTGTTTTCTGTATCTAGGTGCCGGATGTGGAAGTTCAGGGTGTCCAGGTATTCCGGTCAGTAGTTTTCTGTATCTAGGTGCCGGATGTGGAAGTTCAGGGTGTCCAGGTATTCCGCTTCGTAGTTTTCTGTATCTAGGTGTCCGATGTGGAAGCCCAGGGTGTCCAGGTATTCCGCTTCGGAGTTTTCTGTATCTAGGTGTCGGATGTGGAAGTCCAGGGTGTCCAGGTATTCCGCTTCGTAGTTTTCTGTATCTAGGTGTCGGATGTGGAAGTCCAGGGTATCCAGGTATTCCGCTTCGTAGTTTTCTGTATCTAGGTGCCGGATGTGGAAGTTCAGGGTGTCCAGGTATTCCGCTTCGTAGTTTTCTGTATCTAGGTGTTCGATGTGGAAGCCCAGGGTGTCCAGGTATTCCGCTTCGTAGTTTTCTGTATCTAGGTTCGGATGTGGAAGTCCAGGGTGTCCAGGTATTCCGCTTCGTAGTTTTCTGTATCTAGGTGTCCGATGTGGAAGCCCAGGGTGTCCAGGTATTCCGCTTCGTAGATTTCTGTATCTAGGTGTCGGATGTGGAAGTCCAGGGTGTCCAGGTATTCCGCTTCGTAGTTTTCTGTATCTAGGTGTCGGATGTGGAAGTCCAGGGTGTCCAGGTATTCCGCTTCGTAGTTCTTTGTATCTAGGTGTCGGATGTGGAAGTCCAGGGTGTCCAGGTATTCCGCTTCGTAGTTTTCTGTATCTAGGTGCCGGATGTGGAAGTCCAGGGTGTCCAGGTATTCCGCTTCGTAGTTTTCTGTATCTAGGTGTCGGATGTGGAAGTCCAGGGTGTCCAGGTATTCCGCTTCGTAGTTTTCTGTATCTAGGTGCCGGATGTGGAAGTTCAGAGTGTCCAGGGATTCCGGTCTGTAGTTTTCTGTATCTAGGTGTCGGATGTGGAAGTCCAGGGTGTCCAGGTATTCCGCTTCGTAGTTTTCTGTATCTAGGTGTCGGATGTGGAAGTCCAGGGTGTCCAGGTATTCCGCTTCGTAGTTTTCTGTATCTAGGTGTCGGATGTGGAAGTCCAGGGTATCCAGGTATTCCGCTTCGTAGTTTTCTGTATCTAGGTGCCGGATGTGGAAGTCCAGGGTGTCCAGGTATTTCGCTTCGTAGTTTTCTGTATCTAGGTGTCGGATGTGGAAGTCCAGGGTGTCCAGGTATTCCGCTTCGTAGTTTTCTGTATCTAGGTGCCGGATGTGGAAGTTCAGGGTGTCCAGGTATTCCGGTCAGTAGTTTTCTGTATCTAGGTGCCGGATGTGGAAGTTCAGGGTGTCCAGGTATTCCGCTTCGTAGTTTTCTGTATCTAGGTGTCCGATGTGGAAGCCCAGGGTGTCCAGGTATTCCGCTTCGTAGTTTTCTGTATCTAGGTTCGGATGTGGAAGTCCAGGGTGTCCAGGTATTCCGCTTCGTAGTTTTCTGTATCTAGGTGTCCGATGTGGAAGCCCAGGGTGTCCAGGTATTCCGCTTCGTAGATTTCTGTATCTAGGTGTCGGATGTGGAAGTCCAGGGTGTCCAGGGATTCCGGTCTGTAGTTTTCTGTATCTAGGTGTCGGATGTGGAAGTCCAGGGTGTCCAGGTATTCCGGTCCGTAGTTTTCTGTATCTAGGTGCCGGATGTGGAAGTTCAGGGTGTCCAGGTATTCCGCTTCGTAGTTTTCTGTATCTAGGTGTCCGATGTGGAAGCCCAGGGTGTCCAGGTATTCCGCTTCGTAGATTTCTGTATCTAGGTGTCGGATGTGGAAGTCCAGGGTGTCCAGGTATTCCGCTTCGTAGTTCTTTGTATCTAGGTGTCGGATGTGGAAGTCCAGGGTGTCCAGGTATTCCGCTTCGTAGTTTTCTGTATCTAGGTGCCGGATGTGGAAGTTCAGGGTGTCCAGGTATTCCGGTCCGTAGTTTTCTGTATCTAGGTGCCGGATGTGGAAGTCCAGGGTGTCCAGGTATTCCGCTTCGTAGTTTTCTGTATCTAGGTGTCGGATGTGGAAGTCCAGGGTGTCCAGGTATTCCGCTTCGTAGTTTTCTGTATCTAGGTGTCGGATGTGGAAGTCCAGGGTATCCAGGTATTCCGCTTCGTAGTTTTCTGTATCTAGGTGCCGGATGTGGAAGTCCAGGGTGTCCAGGTATTTCGCTTCGTAGTTTTCTGTATCTAGGTGTCGGATGTGGAAGTCCAGGGTGTCCAGGTATTCCGCTTCGTAGTTTTCTGTATCTAGGTGCCGGATGTGGAAGTTCAGGGTGTCCAGGTATTCCGGTCAGTAGTTTTCTGTATCTAGGTGCCGGATGTGGAAGTTCAGGGTGTCCAGGTATTCCGCTTCGTAGTTTTCTGTATCTAGGTGTCCGATGTGGAAGCCCAGGGTGTCCAGGTATTCCGCTTCGTAGTTTTCTGTATCTAGGTTCGGATGTGGAAGTCCAGGGTGTCCAGGTATTCCGCTTCGTAGTTTTCTGTATCTAGGTGTCCGATGTGGAAGCCCAGGGTGTCCAGGTATTCCGCTTCGTAGATTTCTGTATCTAGGTGTCGGATGTGGAAGTCCAGGGTGTCCAGGGATTCCGGTCTGTAGTTTTCTGTATCTAGGTGTCGGATGTGGAAGTCCAGGGTGTCCAGGTATTCCGCTTCGTAGTTTTCTGTATCTAGGTGTCGGATGTGGAAGTCCAGGGTGTCCAGGTATTCCGCTTCGTAGTTTTCTGTATCTAGGTGTCGGATGTGGAAGTCCAGGGTATCCAGGTATTCCGCTTCGTAGTTTTCTGTATCTAGGTGCCGGATGTGGAAGTCCAGGGTGTCCAGGTATTTCGCTTCGTAGTTTTCTGTATCTAGGTGTCGGATGTGGAAGTCCAGGGTGTCCAGGTATTCCGCTTCGTAGTTTTCTGTATCTAGGTGCCGGATGTGGAAGTTCAGGGTGTCCAGGTATTCCGGTCAGTAGTTTTCTGTATCTAGGTGCCGGATGTGGAAGTTCAGGGTGTCCAGGTATTCCGCTTCGTAGTTTTCTGTATCTAGGTGTCCGATGTGGAAGTCCAGGGTGTCCAGGTATTCCGCTTCGTAGTTTTCTGTATCTAGGTTCGGATGTGGAAGTCCAGGGTGTCCAGGTATTCCGCTTCGTAGTTTTCTGTATCTAGGTGTCCGATGTGGAAGCCCAGGGTGTCCAGGTATTCCGCTTCGTAGATTTCTGTATCTAGGTGTCGGATGTGGAAGTCCAGGGTGTCCAGGTATTCCGCTTCGTAGTTTTCTGTATCTAGGTGTCGGATGTGGAAGTCCAGGGTGTCCAGGTATTCCGCTTCGTAGTTCTTTGTATCTAGGTGTCGGATGTGGAAGTCCAGGGTGTCCAGGTATTCCGGTCAGTAGTTTTCTGTATCTAGGTGCCGGATGTGGAAGTTCAGGGTGTCCAGGTATTCCGCTTCGTAGTTTTGTGTATCTAGGTGCCGGATGTGGAAGTTCACGGTGTCCAGGTATTCCGCTTCGTAGTTTTCTGTATCTAGGTGTCCGATGTGGAAGCCCAGGGTGTCCAGGTATTCCGCTTCGTTGTTTTCTGTATCTAGGTGCCGGATGTGGAAGTTCAGGGTGTCCAGGTATTCCGGTCAGTAGTTTTCTGTATCTAGGTGCCGGATGTGGAAGTTCAGGGTGTCCAGGTATTCCGCTTCGTAGTTTTCTGTATCTAGGTGTCCGATGTGGAAGCCCAGGGTGTCCAGGTATTCCGCTTCGGAGTTTTCTGTATCTAGGTGTCGGATGTGGAAGTCCAGGGTGTCCAGGTATTCCGCTTCGTAGTTTTCTGTATCTAGGTGTCGGATGTGGAAGTCCAGGGTATCCAGGTATTCCGCTTCGTAGTTTTCTGTATCTAGGTGCCGGATGTGGAAGTTCAGGGTGTCCAGGTATTCCGGTCAGTAGTTTTCTGTATCTAGGTGCCGGATGTGGAAGTTCAGGGTGTCCAGGTATTCCGCTTCGTAGTTCTTTGTATCTAGGTGTCGGATGTGGAAGTCCAGGGTGTCCAGGTATTCCGCTTCGTAGTTTTCTGTATCTAGGTGCCGGATGTGGAAGTCCAGGGTGTCCAGGTATTCCGCTTCGTAGTTTTCTGTATCTAGGTGTCCGATGTGGAAGCCCAGGGTGTCCAGGTATTCCGCTTCGTAGATTTCTGTATCTAGGTGTCGGATGTGGAAGTCCAGGGTGTCCAGGTATTCCGCTTCGTAGTTTTCTGTATCTAGGTGTCGGATGTGGAAGTCCAGGGTGTCCAGGTATTCCGCTTCGTAGTTCTTTGTATCTAGGTGTCGGATGTGGAAGTCCAGGGTGTCCAGGTATTCCGCTTCGTAGTTTTCTGTATCTAGGTGCCGGATGTGGAAGTCCAGGGTGTCCAGGTATTCCGCTTCGTAGTTTTCTGTATCTAGGTGTCCGATGTGGAAGCCCAGGGTGTCCAGGTATTCCGCTTCGTAGATTTCTGTATCTAGGTGTCGGATGTGGAAGTCCAGGGTGTCCAGGTATTCCGCTTCGTAGTTTTCTGTATCTAGGTGTCGGATGTGGAAGTCCAGGGTGTCCAGGTATTCCGCTTCGTAGTTCTTTGTATCTAGGTGTCGGATGTGGAAGTCCAGGGTGTCCAGGTATTCCGGTCAGTAGTTTTCTGTATCTAGGTGCCGGATGTGGAAGTTCAGGGTGTCCAGGTATTCCGCTTCGTAGTTTTGTGTATCTAGGTGCCGGATGTGGAAGTTCAAGGTGTCCAGGTATTCCGCTTCGTAGTTTTCTGTATCTAGGTGTCCGATGTGGAAGCCCAGGGTGTCCAGGTATTCCGCTTCGTTGTTTTCTGTATCTAGGTGCCGGATGTGGAAGTTCAGGGTGTCCAGGTATTCCGGTCAGTAGTTTTCTGTATCTAGGTGCCGGATGTGGAAGTTCAGGGTGTCCAGGTATTCCGCTTCGTAGTTTTCTGTATCTAGGTGTCCGATGTGGAAGCCCAGGGTGTCCAGGTATTCCGCTTCGGAGTTTTCTGTATCTAGGTGTCGGATGTGGAAGTCCAGGGTGTCCAGGTATTCCGCTTCGTAGTTTTCTGTATCTAGGTGTCGGATGTGGAAGTCCAGGGTATCCAGGTATTCCGCTTCGTAGTTTTCTGTATCTAGGTGCCGGATGTGGAAGTTCAGGGTGTCCAGGTATTCCGGTCAGTAGTTTTCTGTATCTAGGTGCCGGATGTGGAAGTTCAGGGTGTCCAGGTATTCCGCTTCGTAGTTCTTTGTATCTAGGTGTCGGATGTGGAAGTCCAGGGTGTCCAGGTATTCCGCTTCGTAGTTTTCTGTATCTAGGTGCCGGATGTGGAAGTCCAGGGTGTCCAGGTATTCCGCTTCGTAGTTTTCTGTATCTAGGTGTCCGATGTGGAAGCCCAGGGTGTCCAGGTATTCCGCTTCGTAGATTTCTGTATCTAGGTGTCGGATGTGGAAGTCCAGGGTGTCCAGGTATTCCGCTTCGTAGTTTTCTGTATCTAGGTGTCGGATGTGGAAGTCCAGGGTGTCCAGGTATTCCGCTTCGTAGTTCTTTGTATCTAGGTGTCGGATGTGGAAGTCCAGGGTGTCCAGGTATTCCGCTTCGTAGTTTTCTGTATCTAGGTGCCGGATGTGGAAGTCCAGGGTGTCCAGGTATTCCGCTTCGTAGTTTTCTGTATCTAGGTGTCCGATGTGGAAGCCCAGGGTGTCCAGGTATTCCGCTTCGTAGATTTCTGTATCTAGGTGTCGGATGTGGAAGTCCAGGGTGTCCAGGTATTCCGCTTCGTAGTTTTCTGTATCTAGGTGTCGGATGTGGAAGTCCAGGGTGTCCAGGTATTCCGCTTCGTAGTTCTTTGTATCTAGGTGTCGGATGTGGAAGTCCAGGGTGTCCAGGTATTCCGCTTCGTAGTTTTCTGTATCTAGGTGCCGGATGTGGAAGTCCAGGGTGTCCAGGTATTCCGCTTCGTAGTTTTCTGTATCTAGGTGTCGGATGTGGAAGTCCAGGGTGTCCAGGTATTCCGCTTCGTAGTTTTCTGTATCTAGGTGCCGGATGTGGAAGTTCAGAGTGTCCAGGGATTCCGGTCTGTAGTTTTCTGTATCTAGGTGTCGGATGTGGAAGTCCAGGGTGTCCAGGTATTCCGCTTCGTAGTTTTCTGTATCTAGGTGTCGGATGTGGAAGTCCAGGGTGTCCAGGTATTCCGCTTCGTAGTTTTCTGTATCTAGGTGTCGGATGTGGAAGTCCAGGGTATCCAGGTATTCCGCTTCGTAGTTTTCTGTATCTAGGTGCCGGATGTGGAAGTCCAGGGTGTCCAGGTATTTCGCTTCGTAGTTTTCTGTATCTAGGTGTCGGATGTGGAAGTCCAGGGTGTCCAGGTATTCCGCTTCGTAGTTTTCTGTATCTAGGTGTCCGATGTGGAAGTTCAGGGTGTCCAGGTATTCCGCTTCGTAGTTTTCTGTATCTAGGTTCGGATGTGGAAGTCCAGGGTGTCCAGGTATTCCGCTTCGTAGTTTTCTGTATCTAGGTGTCCGATGTGGAAGCCCAGGGTGTCCAGGTATTCCGCTTCGTAGATTTCTGTATCTAGGTGTCGGATGTGGAAGTCCAGGGTGTCCAGGTATTCCGCTTCGTAGTTTTCTGTATCTAGGTGTCGGATGTGGAAGTCCAGGGTGTCCAGGTATTCCGGTCAGTAGTTTTCTGTATCTAGGTGCCGGATGTGGAAGTTCAGGGTGTCCAGGTATTCCGCTTCGTAGTTTTGTGTATCTAGGTGCCGGATGTGGAAGTTCAAGGTGTCCAGGTATTCCGCTTCGTAGTTTTCTGTATCTAGGTGTCCGATGTGGAAGCCCAGGGTGTCCAGGTATTCCGCTTCGTTGTTTTCTGTATCTAGGTGCCGGATGTGGAAGTTCAGGGTGTCCAGGTATTCCGGTCAGTAGTTTTCTGTATCTAGGTGCCGGATGTGGAAGTTCAGGGTGTCCAGGTATTCCGCTTCGTAGTTTTCTGTATCTAGGTGTCCGATGTGGAAGCCCAGGGTGTCCAGGTATTCCGCTTCGGAGTTTTCTGTATCTAGGTGTCGGATGTGGAAGTCCAGGGTGTCCAGGTATTCCGCTTCGTAGTTTTCTGTATCTAGGTGTCGGATGTGGAAGTCCAGGGTATCCAGGTATTCCGCTTCGTAGTTTTCTGTATCTAGGTGCCGGATGTGGAAGTTCAGGGTGTCCAGGTATTCCGGTCAGTAGTTTTCTGTATCTAGGTGCCGGATGTGGAAGTTCAGGGTGTCCAGGTATTCCGCTTCGTAGTTCTTTGTATCTAGGTGTCGGATGTGGAAGTCCAGGGTGTCCAGGTATTCCGCTTCGTAGTTTTCTGTATCTAGGTGCCGGATGTGGAAGTCCAGGGTGTCCAGGTATTCCGCTTCGTAGTTTTCAGTATCTAGGTGTCCGATGTGGAAGCCCAGGGTGTCCAGGTATTCCGCTTCGTAGATTTCTGTATCTAGGTG
The DNA here is from genome assembly GCA_963971525.1 of Cephus spinipes. Lineage (NCBI taxonomy): Eukaryota > Metazoa > Arthropoda > Insecta > Hymenoptera > Cephidae > Cephus > Cephus spinipes. The sequence goes on along the minus strand of OZ020572.1, from coordinate 10,817,775 downwards.
TCGGATGTGGAAGTCCAGGGTGTCCAGGTATTCCGCTTCGTAGTTTTCTGTATCTAGGTGTCGGATGTGGAAGTCCAGGGTGTCCAGGTATTCCGCTTCGTAGTTCTTTGTATCTAGGTGTCGGATGTGGAAGTCCAGGGTGTCCAGGTATTCCGCTTCGTAGTTTTCTGTATCTAGGTGCCGGATGTGGAAGTCCAGGGTGTCCAGGTATTCCGCTTCGTAGTTTTCTGTATCTAGGTGTCCGATGTGGAAGCCCAGGGTGTCCAGGTATTCCGCTTCGTAGATTTCTGTATCTAGGTGTCGGATGTGGAAGTCCAGGGTGTCCAGGTATTCCGCTTCGTAGTTTTCTGTATCTAGGTGTCGGATGTGGAAGTCCAGGGTGTCGAGGTATTCCGCTTCGTAGTTCTTTGTATCTAGGTGTCGGATGTGGAAGTCCAGGGTGTCCAGGTATTCCGCTTCGTAGTTTTCTGTATCTAGGTGTCGGATGTGGAAGTCCAGGGTGTCCAGGTATTCCGCTTCGTAGTTTTCTGTATCTAGGTGCCGGATGTGGAAGTTCAGAGTGTCCAGGGATTCCGGTCTGTAGTTTTCTGTATCTAGGTGTCGGATGTGGAAGTCCAGGGTGTCCAGGTATTCCGCTTCGTAGTTTTCTGTATCTAGGTGTCGGATGTGGAAGTCCAGGGTGTCCAGGTATTCCGCTTCGTAGTTTTCTGTATCTAGGTGTCGGATGTGGAAGTCCAGGGTATCCAGGTATTCCGCTTCGTAGTTTTCTGTATCTAGGTGCCGGATGTGGAAGTCCAGGGTGTCCAGGTATTTCGCTTCGTAGTTTTCTGTATCTAGGTGTCGGATGTGGAAGTCCAGGGTGTCCAGGTATTCCGCTTCGTAGTTTTCTGTATCTAGGTGCCGGATGTGGAAGTTCAGGGTGTCCAGGTATTCCGGTCAGTAGTTTTCTGTATCTAGGTGCCGGATGTGGAAGTTCAGGGTGTCCAGGTATTCCGCTTCGTAGTTTTCTGTATCTAGGTGTCCGATGTGGAAGCCCAGGGTGTCCAGGTATTCCGCTTCGTAGTTTTCTGTATCTAGGTTCGGATGTGGAAGTCCAGGGTGTCCAGGTATTCCGCTTCGTAGTTTTCTGTATCTAGGTGTCCGATGTGGAAGCCCAGGGTGTCCAGGTATTCCGCTTCGTAGATTTCTGTATCTAGGTGTCGGATGTGGAAGTCCAGGGTGTCCAGGGATTCCGGTCTGTAGTTTTCTGTATCTAGGTGTCGGATGTGGAAGTCCAGGGTGTCCAGGTATTCCGCTTCGTAGTTTTCTGTATCTAGGTGTCGGATGTGGAAGTCCAGGGTGTCCAGGTATTCCGCTTCGTAGTTTTCTGTATCTAGGTGTCGGATGTGGAAGTCCAGGGTATCCAGGTATTCCGCTTCGTAGTTTTCTGTATCTAGGTGCCGGATGTGGAAGTCCAGGGTGTCCAGGTATTTCGCTTCGTAGTTTTCTGTATCTAGGTGTCGGATGTGGAAGTCCAGGGTGTCCAGGTATTCCGCTTCGTAGTTTTCTGTATCTAGGTGCCGGATGTGGAAGTTCAGGGTGTCCAGGTATTCCGGTCAGTAGTTTTCTGTATCTAGGTGCCGGATGTGGAAGTTCAGGGTGTCCAGGTATTCCGCTTCGTAGTTTTCTGTATCTAGGTGTCCGATGTGGAAGTCCAGGGTGTCCAGGTATTCCGCTTCGTAGTTTTCTGTATCTATGTTCGGATGTGGAAGTCCAGGGTGTCCAGGTATTCCGCTTCGTAGTTTTCTGTATCTAGGTGTCCGATTTGGAAGCCCAGGGTGTCCAGGTATTCCGCTTCGTAGATTTCTGTATCTAGGTGTCGGATGTGGAAGTCCAGGGTGTCCAGGTATTCCGCTTCGTAGTTTTCTGTATCTAGGTGTCGGATGTGGAAGTCCAGGGTGTCCAGGTATTCCGCTTCGTAGTTCTTTGTATCTAGGTGTCGGATGTGGAAGTCCAGGGTGTCCAGGTATTCCGCTTCGTAGTTTTCTGTATCTAGGTGCCGGATGTGGAAGTTCAGGGTGTCCAGGTATTCCGGTCCGTAGTTTTCTGTATCTAGGTGCCGGATGTGGAAGTTCAGGGTGTCCAGGTATTCCGCTTCGTAGTTTTCTGTATCTAGGTGTCGGATGTGGAAGTCCAGGGTGTCCAGGTATTCCGCTTCGTAGTTTTCTGTATCTAGGTGCCGGATGTGGAAGTTCAGGGTGTCCAGGTATTCCGGTCAGTAGTTTTCTGTATCTAGGTGCCGGATGTGGAAGTTCAGGGTGTCCAGGTATTCCGCTTCGTAGTTTTGTGTATCTAGGTGCCGGATGTGGAAGTTCAAGGTGTCCAGGTATTCCGCTTCGTAGTTTTCTGTATCTAGGTGTCCGATGTGGAAGCCCAGGGTGTCCAGGTATTCCGCTTCGTAGTTTTCTGTATCTAGGTGTCGGATGTGGAAGTCCAGGGTGTCCAGGTATTCCGCTTCGTAGTTTTCTGTATCTAGGTGTCGGATGTGGAAGTCCAGGGTATCCAGGTATTCCGCTTCGTAGTTTTCTGTATCTAGGTGCCGGATATGGAAGTCCAGGGTGTCCAGGTATTCCGCTTCGTAGTTTTCTGTATCTAGGTGTCGGATGTGGAAGTCCAGGGTTTCCAGGTATTCCGCTTCGTAGTTTTCTGTATCTAGGTGTCGGACGTAGAAGTCCAGGGTGTCCAGCCATTCCGCTTCGTAGTTTCCTGTGTCCAGGTGTCGGATGTGGAAGTTCAGGGTGTCCAGGTATTCCGCTTCGTAGTTTTCTGTATCTAGGTGTCGGATGTGGAAGTCCAGGGTGTCCAGGTATTCCGCTTCGTAGTTTTCTGTATCTAGGTGTCGGATGTGGAAGTCCAGGGTGTCCAGGTATTCCGCTTCGTAGTTTTCTGTATCTAGGTGCCGGATGTGGAAGTTCAGAGTGTCCAGGTATTCCGGTCCGTAGTTTTCTGTATCTAGGTGTCGGATGTGGAAGTCCAGGGTGTCCAGGTATTCCGCTTCGTAGTTTTCTGTATCTAGGTGTCGGATGTGGAAGTCCAGGGTGTCCAGGTATTCCGCTTCGTAGTTTTCTGTATCTAGGTGTCGGATGTGGAAGTCCAGGGTATCCAGGTATTCCGCTTCGTAGTTTTCTGTATCTAGGTGCCGGATGTGGAAGTCCAGGGTGTCCAGGTATTTCGCTTCGTAGTTTTCTGTATCTAGGTGTCGGATGTGGAAGTCCAGGGTGTCCAGGTATTCCGCTTCGTCGTTTTCTGTATCTAGGTGCCGGATGTGGAAGTCCAGGGTGTCCAGGTATTCCGCTTCGTAGTTTTCTGTATCTAGGTGTCGGATGTGGAAGTCCAGGGTGTCCAGGTATTCCGCTTCGTAGTTTTCTGTATCTAGGTGTCGGATGTGGAAGTCCAGGGTATCCAGGTATTCCGCTTCGTAGTTTTCTGTATTTAGGTGCCGGATGTGGAAGTCCAGGGTGTCCAGGTATTTCGCTTCGTAGTTTTCTGTATCTAGGTGTCGGATGTGGAAGTCCAGGGTGTCCAGGTATTCCGCTTCGTAGTTTTCTGTATCTAGGTGCCGGATGTGGAAGTTCAGGGTGTCCAGGTATTCCGGTCAGTAGTTTTCTGTATCTAGGTGCCGGATGTGGAAGTTCAGGGTGTCCAGGTATTCCGCTTCGTAGTTTTCTGTATCTAGGTGTCCGATGTGGAAGCCCAGGGTGTCCAGGTATTCCGCTTCGTAGTTTTCTGTATCTAGGTTCGGATGTGGAAGTCCAGGGTGTCCAGGTATTCCGCTTCGTAGTTTTCTGTATCTAGGTGTCCGATGTGGAAGCCCAGGGTGTCCAGGTATTCCGCTTCGTAGATTTCTGTATCTAGGTGTCGGATGTGGAAGTCCAGGGTGTCCAGGGATTCCGGTCTGTAGTTTTCTGTATCTAGGTGTCGGATGTGGAAGTCCAGGGTGTCCAGGTATTCCGCTTCGTAGTTTTCTGTATCTAGGTGTCGGATGTGGAAGTCCAGGGTGTCCAGGTATTCCGCTTCGTAGTTTTCTGTATCTAGGTGTCGGATGTGGAAGTCCAGGGTATCCAGGTATTCCGCTTCGTAGTTTTCTGTATCTAGGTGCCGGATGTGGAAGTCCAGGGTGTCCAGGTATTTCGCTTCGTAGTTTTCTGTATCTAGGTGTCGGATGTGGAAGTCCAGGGTGTCCAGGTATTCCGCTTCGTAGTTTTCTGTATCTAGGTGCCGGATGTGGAAGTTCAGGGTGTCCAGGTATTCCGGTCAGTAGTTTTCTGTATCTAGGTGCCGGATGTGGAAGTTCAGGGTGTCCAGGTATTCCGCTTCGTAGTTTTCTGTATCTAGGTGTCCGATGTGGAAGTCCAGGGTGTCCAGGTATTCCGCTTCGTAGTTTTCTGTATCTATGTTCGGATGTGGAAGTCCAGGGTGTCCAGGTATTCCGCTTCGTAGTTTTCTGTATCTAGGTGTCCGATGTGGAAGCCCAGGGTGTCCAGGTATTCCGCTTCGTAGATTTCTGTATCTAGGTGTCGGATGTGGAAGTCCAGGGTGTCCAGGTATTCCGCTTCGTAGTTTTCTGTATCTAGGTGTCGGATGTGGAAGTCCAGGGTGTCCAGGTATTCCGCTTCGTAGTTCTTTGTATCTAGGTGTCGGATGTGGAAGTCCAGGGTGTCCAGGTATTCCGCTTCGTAGTTTTCTGTATCTAGGTGCCGGATGTGGAAGTTCAGGGTGTCCAGGTATTCCGGTCCGTAGTTTTCTGTATCTAGGTGCCGGATGTGGAAGTTCAGGGTGTCCAGGTATTCCGCTTCGTAGTTTTCTGTATCTAGGTGTCGGATGTGGAAGTCCAGGGTGTCCAGGTATTCCGCTTCGTAGTTTTCTGTATCTAGGTGCCGGATGTGGAAGTTCAGGGTGTCCAGGTATTCCGGTCAGTAGTTTTCTGTATCTAGGTGCCGGATGTGGAAGTTCAGGGTGTCCAGGTATTCCGCTTCGTAGTTTTGTGTATCTAGGTGCCGGATGTGGAAGTTCAAGGTGTCCAGGTATTCCGCTTCGTAGTTTTCTGTATCTAGGTGTCCGATGTGGAAGCCCAGGGTGTCCAGGTATTCCGCTTCGTAGTTTTCTGTATCTAGGTGTCGGATGTGGAAGTCCAGGGTGTCCAGGTATTCCGCTTCGTAGTTTTCTGTATCTAGGTGTCGGATGTGGAAGTCCAGGGTATCCAGGTATTCCGCTTCGTAGTTTTCTGTATCTAGGTGCCGGATATGGAAGTCCAGGGTGTCCAGGTATTCCGCTTCGTAGTTTTCTGTATCTAGGTGTCGGATGTGGAAGTCCAGGGTTTCCAGGTATTCCGCTTCGTAGTTTTCTGTATCTAGGTGTCGGACGTAGAAGTCCAGGGTGTCCAGCCATTCCGCTTCGTAGTTTCCTGTGTCCAGGTGTCGGATGTGGAAGTTCAGGGTGTCCAGGTATTCCGCTTCGTAGTTTTCTGTATCTAGGTGTCGGATGTGGAAGTCCAGGGTGTCCAGGTATTCCGCTTCGTAGTTTTCTGTATCTAGGTGTCGGATGTGGAAGTCCAGGGTGTCCAGGTATTCCGCTTCGTAGTTTTCTGTATCTAGGTGCCGGATGTGGAAGTTCAGAGTGTCCAGGTATTCCGGTCCGTAGTTTTCTGTATCTAGGTGTCGGATGTGGAAGTCCAGGGTGTCCAGGTATTCCGCTTCGTAGTTTTCTGTATCTAGGTGTCGGATGTGGAAGTCCAGGGTGTCCAGGTATTCCGCTTCGTAGTTTTCTGTATCTAGGTGTCGGATGTGGAAGTCCAGGGTATCCAGGTATTCCGCTTCGTAGTTTTCTGTATCTAGGTGCCGGATGTGGAAGTCCAGGGTGTCCAGGTATTTCGCTTCGTAGTTTTCTGTATCTAGGTGTCGGATGTGGAAGTCCAGGGTGTCCAGGTATTCCGCTTCGTCGTTTTCTGTATCTAGGTGCCGGATGTGGAAGTTCAGGGTGTCCAGGTATTCCGGTCAGTAGTTTTCTGTATCTAGGTGCCGGATGTGGAAGTTCAGGGTGTCCAGGTATTCCGCTTCGTAGTTTTCTGTATCTAGGTGTCCGATGTGGAAGCCCAGGGTGTCCAGGTATTCCGCTTCGTAGTTTTCTGTATCTAGGTTCGGATGTGGAAGTCCAGGGTGTCCAGGTATTCCGCTTCGTAGTTTTCTGTATCTAGGTGTCCGATGTGGAAGCCCAGGGTGTCCAGGTATTCCGCTTCGTAGATTTCTGTATCTAGGTGTCGGATGTTGAAGTCCAGGGTGTCCAGGTATTCCGCTTCGTAGTTTTCTGTATCTAGGTGTCGGATGTGGAAGTCCAGGGTGTCCAGGTATTCCGCTTCGTAGTTTTCTGTATCTAGGTGTCGGATGTGGAAGTCCAGGGTATCCAGGTATTCCGCTTCGTAGTTTTCTGTATCTAGGTGCCGGATATGGAAGTCCAGGGTGTCCAGGTATTCCGCTTCGTAGTTTTCTGTATCTAGGTGTCGGATGTGGAAGTCCAGGGTTTCCAGGTATTCCGCTTCGTAGTTTTCTGTATCTAGGTGTCGGACGTAGAAGTCCAGGGTGTCCAGCCATTCCGCTTCGTAGTTTCCTGTGTCCAGGTGTCGGATGTGGAAGTTCAGGGTGTCCAGGTATTCCGCTTCGTAGTTTTCTGTATCTAGGTGTCGGATGTGGAAGTCCAGGGTGTCCAGGTATTCCGCTTCGTAGTTTTCTGTATCTAGGTGTCGGATGTGGAAGTCCAGGGTGTCCAGGTATTCCGCTTCGTAGTTTTCTGTATCTAGGTGCCGGATGTGGAAGTTCAGAGTGTCCAGGTATTCCGGTCCGTAGTTTTCTGTATCTAGGTGTCGGATGTGGAAGTCCAGGGTGTCCAGGTATTCCGCTTCGTAGTTTTCTGTATCTAGGTGTCGGATGTGGAAGTCCAGGGTGTCCAGGTATTCCGCTTCGTAGTTTTCTGTATCTAGGTGTCGGATGTGGAAGTCCAGGGTATCCAGGTATTCCGCTTCGTAGTTTTCTGTATCTAGGTGCCGGATGTGGAAGTCCAGGGTGTCCAGGTATTTCGCTTCGTAGTTTTCTGTATCTAGGTGTCGGATGTGGAAGTCCAGGGTGTCCAGGTATTCCGCTTCGTAGTTTTCTGTATCTAGGTGTCGGATGTGGAAGTCCAGGGTGTCCAGGTATTCCGCTTCGTAGTTTTCTGTATCTAGGTGCCGGATGTGGAAGTTCAGGGTGTCCAGGTATTCCGGTCAGTAGTTTTCTGTATCTAGGTGCCGGATGTGGAAGTTCAGGGTGTCCAGGTATTCCGCTTCGTAGTTTTGTGTATCTAGGTGCCGGATGTGGAAGTTCAAGGTGTCCAGGTATTCCGCTTCGTAGTTTTCTGTATCTAGGTGTCCGATGTGGAAGCCCAGGGTGTCCAGGTATTCCGCTTCGTTGTTTCCTGTATCTAGGTGCCGGATGTGGAAGTTCAGGGTGTCCAGGTATTCCGGTCAGTAGTTTTCTGTATCTAGGTGCCGGATGTGGAAGTTCAGGGTGTCCAGGTATTCCGCTTCGTAGTTTTCTGTATCTAGGTGTCCGATGTGGAAGCCCAGGGTGTCCAGGTATTCCGCTTCGGAGTTTTCTGTATCTAGGTGTCGGATGTGGAAGTCCAGGGTGTCCAGGTATTCCGCTTCGTAGTTTTCTGTATCTAGGTGTCGGATGTGGAAGTCCAGGGTATCCAGGTATTCCGCTTCGTAGTTTTCTGTATCTAGGTGCCGGATGTGGAAGTTCAGGGTGTCCAGGTATTCCGGTCAGTAGTTTTCTGTATCTAGGTGCCGGATGTGGAAGTTCAGGGTGTCCAGGTATTCCGCTTCGTAGTTTTCTGTATCTAGGTGTTCGATGTGGAAGCCCAGGGTGTCCAGGTATTCCGCTTCGTAGTTTTCTGTATCTAGGTTCGGATGTGGAAGTCCAGGGTGTCCAGGTATTCCGCTTCGTAGTTTTCTGTATCTAGGTGTCCGATGTGGAAGCCCAGGGTGTCCAGGTATTCCGCTTCGTAGATTTCTGTATCTAGGTGTCGGATGTGGAAGTCCAGGGTGTCCAGGTATTCCGCTTCGTAGTTTTCTGTATCTAGGTGTCGGATGTGGAAGTCCAGGGTGTCCAGGTATTCCGCTTCGTAGTTTTCTGTATCTAGGTGCCGGATGTGGAAGTTCAGGGTGTCCAGGTATTCCGGTCAGTAGTTTTCTGTATCTAGGTGCCGGATGTGGAAGTTCAGGGTGTCCAGGTATTCCGCTTCGTAGTTTTGTGTATCTAGGTGCCGGATGTGGAAGTTCAAGGTGTCCAGGTATTCCGCTTCGTAGTTTTCTGTATCTAGGTGTCCGATGTGGAAGCCCAGGGTGTCCAGGTATTCCGCTTCGTTGTTTCCTGTATCTAGGTGCCGGATGTGGAAGTTCAGGGTGTCCAGGTATTCCGGTCAGTAGTTTTCTGTATCTAGGTGCCGGATGTGGAAGTTCAGGGTGTCCAGGTATTCCGCTTCGTAGTTTTCTGTATCTAGGTGTCCGATGTGGAAGCCCAGGGTGTCCAGGTATTCCGCTTCGGAGTTTTCTGTATCTAGGTGTCGGATGTGGAAGTCCAGGGTGTCCAGGTATTCCGCTTCGTAGTTTTCTGTATCTAGGTGTCGGATGTGGAAGTCCAGGGTATCCAGGTATTCCGCTTCGTAGTTTTCTGTATCTAGGTGCCGGATGTGGAAGTTCAGGGTGTCCAGGTATTCCGGTCAGTAGTTTTCTGTATCTAGGTGCCGGATGTGGAAGTTCAGGGTGTCCAGGTATTCCGCTTCGTAGTTTTCTGTATCTAGGTGTTCGATGTGGAAGCCCAGGGTGTCCAGGTATTCCGCTTCGTAGTTTTCTGTATCTAGGTTCGGATGTGGAAGTCCAGGGTGTCCAGGTATTCCGCTTCGTAGTTTTCTGTATCTAGGTGTCCGATGTGGAAGCCCAGGGTGTCCAGGTATTCCGCTTCGTAGATTTCTGTATCTAGGTGTCGGATGTGGAAGTCCAGGGTGTCCAGGTATTCCGCTTCGTAGTTTTCTGTATCTAGGTGTCGGATGTGGAAGTCCAGGGTGTCCAGGTATTCCGCTTCGTAGTTCTTTGTATCTAGGTGTCGGATGTGGAAGTCCAGGGTGTCCAGGTATTCCGCTTCGTAGTTTTCTGTATCTAGGTGCCGGATGTGGAAGTCCAGGGTGTCCAGGTATTCCGCTTCGTAGTTTTCTGTATCTAGGTGTCCGATGTGGAAGCCCAGGGTGTCCAGGTATTCCGCTTCGTAGATTTCTGTATCTAGGTGTCGGATGTGGAAGTCCAGGGTGTCCAGGTATTCCGCTTCGTAGTTTTCTGTATCTAGGTGTCGGATGTGGAAGTCCAGGGTGTCCAGGTATTCCGCTTCGTAGTTCTTTGTATCTAGGTGTCGGATGTGGAAGTCCAGGGTGTCCAGGTATTCCGCTTCGTAGTTTTCTGTATCTAGGTGCCGGATGTGGAAGTCCAGGGTGTCCAGGTATTCCGCTTCGTAGTTTTCTGTATCTAGGTGTCGGATGTGGAAGTCCAGGGTGTCCAGGTATTCCGCTTCGTAGTTTTCTGTATCTAGGTGCCGGAAGTGGAAGTTCAGAGTGTCCAGGGATTCCGGTCTGTAGTTTTCTGTATCTAGGTGTCGGATGTGGAAGTCCAGGGTGTCCAGGTATTCCGCTTCGTAGTTTTCTGTATCTAGGTGTCGGATGTGGAAGTCCAGGGTGTCCAGGTATTCCGCTTCGTAGTTTTCTGTATCTAGGTGTCGGATGTGGAAGTCCAGGGTATCCAGGTATTCCGCTTCGTAGTTTTCTGTATCTAGGTGCCGGATGTGGAAGTCCAGGGTGTCCAGGTATTTCGCTTCGTAGTTTTCTGTATCTAGGTGTCGGATGTGGAAGTCCAGGGTGTCCAGGTATTCCGCTTCGTAGTTTTCTGTATCTAGGTGCCGGATGTGGAAGTTCAGGGTGTCCAGGTATTCCGGTCAGTAGTTTTCTGTATCTAGGTGCCGGATGTGGAAGTTCAGGGTGTCCAGGTATTCCGCTTCGTAGTTTTCTGTATCTAGGTGTCCGATGTGGAAGCCCAGGGTGTCCAGGTATTCCGCTTCGTAGTTTTCTGTATCTAGGTTCGGATGTGGAAGTCCAGGGTGTCCAGGTATTCCGCTTCGTAGTTTTCTGTATCTAGGTGTCCGATGTGGAAGCCCAGGGTGTCCAGGTATTCCGCTTCGTAGATTTCTGTATCTAGGTGTCGGATGTGGAAGTCCAGGGTGTCCAGGGATTCCGGTCTGTAGTTTTCTGTATCTAGGTGTCGGATGTGGAAGTCCAGGGTGTCCAGGTATTCCGCTTCGTAGTTTTCTGTATCTAGGTGTCGGATGTGGAAGTCCAGGGTGTCCAGGTATTCCGCTTCGTAGTTTTCTGTATCTAGGTGTCGGATGTGGAAGTCCAGGGTATCCAGGTATTCCGCTTCGTAGTTTTCTGTATCTAGGTGCCGGATGTGGAAGTCCAGGGTGTCCAGGTATTTCGCTTCGTAGTTTTCTGTATCTAGGTGTCGGATGTGGAAGTCCAGGGTGTCCAGGTATTCCGCTTCGTAGTTTTCTGTATCTAGGTGCCGGATGTGGAAGTTCAGGGTGTCCAGGTATTCCGGTCAGTAGTTTTCTGTATCTAGGTGCCGGATGTGGAAGTTCAGGGTGTCCAGGTATTCCGCTTCGTAGTTTTCTGTATCTAGGTGTCCGATGTGGAAGTCCAGGGTGTCCAGGTATTCCGCTTCGTAGTTTTCTGTATCTAGGTTCGGATGTGGAAGTCCAGGGTGTCCAGGTATTCCGCTTCGTAGTTTTCTGTATCTAGGTGTCCGATGTGGAAGCCCAGGGTGTCCAGGTATTCCGCTTCGTAGATTTCTGTATCTAGGTGTCGGATGTGGAAGTCCAGGGTGTCCAGGTATTCCGCTTCGTAGTTTTCTGTATCTAGGTGTCGGATGTGGAAGTCCAGGGTGTCCAGGTATTCCGCTTCGTAGTTCTTTGTATCTAGGTGTCGGATGTGGAAGTCCAGGGTGTCCAGGTATTCCGCTTCGTAGTTTTCTGTATCTAGGTGCCGGATGTGGAAGTTCAGGGTGTCCAGGTATTCCGGTCCGTAGTTTTCTGTATCTAGGTGTCGGATGTGGAAGTTCAGGGTGTCCAGGTATTCCGCTTCGTAGTTTTCTGTATCTAGGTTCGGATGTGGAAGTCCAGGGTGTCCAGGTATTCCGCTTCGTAGTTTTCTGTATCTAGGTGCCGGATGTGGAAGTTCAGGGTGTCCAGGTATTCCGGTCAGTAGTTTTCTGTATCTAGGTGCCGGATGTGGAAGTTCAGGGTGTCCAGGTATTCCGCTTCGTAGTTTTGTGTATCTAGGTGCCGGATGTGGAAGTTCAAGGTGTCCAGGTATTCCGCTTCGTAGTTTTCTGTATCTAGGTGTCCGATGTGGAAGCCCAGGGTGTCCAGGTATTCCGCTTCGTAGTTTTCTGTATCTAGGTGTCGGATGTGGAAGTCCAGGGTGTCCAGGTATTCCGCTTCGTAGTTTTCTGTATCTAGGTGTCGGATGTGGAAGTCCAGGGTATCCAGGTATTCCGCTTCGTAGTTTTCTGTATCTAGGTGCCGGATATGGAAGTCCAGTGTGTCCAGGTATTCCGCTTCGTAGTTTTCTGTATCTAGGTGTCGGATGTGGAAGTCCAGGGTTTCCAGGTATTCCGCTTCGTAGTTTTCTGTATCTAGGTGTCGGACGTAGAAGTCCAGGGTGTCCAGCCATTCCGCTTCGTAGTTTCCTGTGTCCAGGTGTCGGATGTGGAAGTTCAGGGTGTCCAGGTATTCCGCTTCGTAGTTTTCTGTATCTAGGTGTCGGATGTGGAAGTCCAGGGTGTCCAGGTATTCCGCTTCGTAGTTTTCTGTATCTAGGTGTCGGATGTGGAAGTCCAGGGTGTCCAGGTATTCCGCTTCGTAGTTTTCTGTATCTAGGTGCCGGATGTGGAAGTTCAGAGTGTCCAGGTATTCCGGTCCGTAGTTTTCTGTATCTAGGTGTCGGATGTGGAAGTCCAGGGTGTCCAGGTATTCCGCTTCGTAGTTTTCTGTATCTAGGTGCCGGATGTGGAAGTTCAGGGTGTCCAGGTATTCCGGTCAGTAGTTTTCTGTATCTAGGTGCCGGATGTGGAAGTTCAGGGTGTCCAGGTATTCCGCTTCGTAGTTTTCTGTATCTAGGTGTCCGATGTGGAAGTCCAGGGTGTCCAGGTATTCCGCTTCGTAGTTTTCTGTATCTAGGTGTCGGATGTGGAAGTCCAGGGTGTCCAGGTATTCCGCTTCGTAGTTTTCTGTATCTAGGTGCCGGATGTGGAAGTTCAGGGTGTCCAGGTATTCCGGTCCGTAGTTTTCTGTATCTAGGTGTCGGATGTGGAAGTTCAGGGTGTCCAGGTATTCCGCTTCGTAGTTTTCTGTATCTAGGTGTCGGATGTGGAAGTCCAGGGTGTCCAGGTATTCCGCTTCGTAGTTTTCTGTATCTAGGTGCCGGATGTGGAAGTTCAGGGTGTCCAGGTATTCCGGTCAGTAGTTTTCTGTATCTAGGTGCCGGATGTGGAAGTTCAGGGTGTCCAGGTATTCCGCTTCGTAGTTTTGTGTATCTAGGTGCCGGATGTGGAAGTTCAAGGTGTCCAGGTATTCCGCTTCGTAGTTTTCTGTATCTAGGTGTCCGATGTGGAAGCCCAGGGTGTCCAGGTATTCCGCTTCGTAGTTTTCTGTATCTAGGTGTCGGATGTGGAAGTCCAGGGTGTCCAGGTATTCCGCTTCGTAGTTTTCTGTATCTAGGTGTCGGATGTGGAAGTCCAGGGTATCCAGGTATTCCGCTTCGTAGTTTTCTGTATCTAGGTGCCGGATATGGAAGTCCAGGGTGTCCAGGTATTCCGCTTCGTAGTTTTCTGTATCTAGGTGTCGGATGTGGAAGTCCAGGGTTTCCAGGTATTCCGCTTCGTAGTTTTCTGTATCTAGGTGTCGGACGTAGAAGTCCAGGGTGTCCAGCCATTCCGCTTCGTAGTTTCCTGTGTCCAGGTGTCGGATGTGGAAGTTCAGGGTGTCCAGGTATTCCGCTTCGTAGTTTTCTGTATCTAGGTGTCGGATGTGGAAGTCCAGGGTGTCCAGGTATTCCGCTTCGTAGTTTTCTGTATCTAGGTGTCGGATGTGGAAGTCCAGGGTGTCCAGGTATTCCGCTTCGTAGTTTTCTGTATCTAGGTGCCGGATGTGGAAGTTCAGAGTGTCCAGGTATTCCGGTCCGTAGTTTTCTGTATCTAGGTGTCGGATGTGGAAGTCCAGGGTGTCCAGGTATTCCGCTTCGTAGTTTTCTGTATCTAGGTGTCGGATGTGGAAGTCCAGGGTGTCCAGGTATTCCGCTTCGTAGTTTTCTGTATCTAGGTGTCGGATGTGGAAGTCCAGGGTATCCAGGTATTCCGCTTCGTAGTTTTCTGTATCTAGGTGCCGGATGTGGAAGTCCAGGGTGTCCAGGTATTTCGCTTCGTAGTTTTCTGTATCTAGGTGTCGGATGTGGAAGTCCAGGGTGTCCAGGTATTCCGCTTCGTCGTTTTCTGTATCTAGGTGCCGGATGTGGAAGTTCAGGGTGTCCAGGTATTCCGGTCAGTAGTTTTCTGTATCTAGGTGCCGGATGTGGAAGTTCAGGGTGTCCAGGTATTCCGCTTCGTAGTTTTCTGTATCTAGGTGTCCGATGTGGAAGCCCAGGGTGTCCAGGTATTCCGCTTCGTAGTTTTCTGTATCTAGGTTCGGATGTGGAAGTCCAGGGTGTCCAGGTATTCCGCTTCGTAGTTTTCTGTATCTAGGTGTCCGATGTGGAAGCCCAGGGTGTCCAGGTATTCCGCTTCGTAGATTTCTGTATCTAGGTGTCGGATGTTGAAGTCCAGGGTGTCCAGGTATTCCGCTTCGTAGTTTTCTGTATCTAGGTGTCGGATGTGGAAGTCCAGGGTGTCCAGGTATTCCGCTTCGTAGTTTTCTGTATCTAGGTGTCGGATGTGGAAGTCCAGGGTATCCAGGTATTCCGCTTCGTAGTTTTCTGTATCTAGGTGCCGGATATGGAAGTCCAGGGTGTCCAGGTATTCCGCTTCGTAGTTTTCTGTATCTAGGTGTCGGATGTGGAAGTCCAGGGTTTCCAGGTATTCCGCTTCGTAGTTTTCTGTATCTAGGTGTCGGACGTAGAAGTCCAGGGTGTCCAGCCATTCCGCTTCGTAGTTTCCTGTGTCCAGGTGTCGGATGTGGAAGTTCAGGGTGTCCAGGTATTCCGCTTCGTAGTTTTCTGTATCTAGGTGTCGGATGTGGAAGTCCAGGGTGTCCAGGTATTCCGCTTCGTAGTTTTCTGTATCTAGGTGTCGGATGTGGAAGTCCAGGGTGTCCAGGTATTCCGCTTCGTAGTTTTCTGTATCTAGGTGCCGGATGTGGAAGTTCAGAGTGTCCAGGTATTCCGGTCCGTAGTTTTCTGTATCTAGGTGTCGGATGTGGAAGTCCAGGGTGTCCAGGTATTCCGCTTCGTAGTTTTCTGTATCTAGGTGTCGGATGTGGAAGTCCAGGGTGTCCAGGTATTCCGCTTCGTAGTTTTCTGTATCTAGGTGTCGGATGTGGAAGTCCAGGGTATCCAGGTATTCCGCTTCGTAGTTTTCTGTATCTAGGTGCCGGATGTGGAAGTCCAGGGTGTCCAGGTATTTCGCTTCGTAGTTTTCTGTATCTAGGTGTCGGATGTGGAAGTCCAGGGTGTCCAGGTATTCCGCTTCGTAGTTTTCTGTATCTAGGTTCGGATGTGGAAGTCCAGGGTGTCCAGGTTTTCCGCTTCGTAGTTTTCTGTATCTAGGTGTCCGATGTGGAAGCCCAGGGTGTCCAGGTATTCCGCTTCGTAGATTTCTGTATCTAGGTGTCGGATGTTGAAGTCCAGGGTGTCCAGGTATTCCGCTTCGTAGTTTTCTGTATCTAGGTGTCGGATGTGGAAGTCCAGGGTGTCCAGGTATTCCGCTTCGTAGTTTTCTGTATCTAGGTGTCGGATGTGGAATTCCAGGGTGTCCAGGTATTCCGCTCCGTAGTTTTCTTTATCTAGGTGTCGGATGTGGAAGTCCAGGGTGTCCAGGTATTCCGCTACGTAGTTTTCTGTACCTAGGTGTCGGATGTGAAAGTTCAGGGTGTCCAGGTGTTCCGCTCCGTAGTTTCTTGTATCTAGGTGTCGGACGTAGAAGTCCAGAAAAGTGTGCAACGAGCTTTGGCGCTTCGCTCAAAGTATAGTATCCTCTTTGATGTTCGCACGGCCTGAGGTACAAGGCCTGAAATAATGCAGCACACTCTCCTCTCTTACGTTTACCACACAGCTTCAACAAGCTGGACACCATTAACGACGCTTATATGCATTGAAGATTACATTTTCTTTAAAAATTTGTACATGTCTTTATGCATTTCTGGAAAAAGGGACTTACAAATTAAATTTATGTGCCATTAAACATTTTCGACACCGCAATATATTTTTCTGATTAGCAACATCATAATGCATTTACATTTTATATCTGTGACAATATAGATTTCAGTGCTTAATACTGCTATGTCCCGTTGAACAACAAACACTTATGATATCCCCCAAAAAACACTTACGTGTAAAAAACTACGCCAAGTACAGGAGTGCTGTGTATTCCTCTAATAAAAAGTATTGATATCAGATTATTGAGGCCAAGTACATAAGTCACTACATGTTTGCCTATTATATGATCTAGCACTGACCCATCATTTTAATTGTATTTTCAAAATTTCCTATAACGTTTTCACTACTCTTTTACATTACTACTGTTTCTCGTAGTTGATTATGAATGAATGATTATTTAATAATTAATAAAACTTTAGCTGATTCCTTATCGAGTACTACTTGGCGGGTCCGTGCCAGTAATTCCAAAGTACTTACTTTGAACGTGCTAATAGTATCCTAAAATTATATGTTTGTTATTAAGATTTTACCGTGATTATTATTAACGAGTTATCGTTAATAAGCTCTATATAGAAAGTTGACATTGGTTTTGAGATTAATAACTGGCATAATGAACGCAAATTTATATCAAGAAATGCATGGACCCGCCAAGTAGTACTCGATAAGGAATCAGCTAAAGTTTTATTAATTATTAAATAGTCATTAATTCATAATCAACTACGAGAAACAGTAGTAATGTAAAAGAGTAGTGAAAACGTTATAGGAAATTTTGAAAATACAATTAAAATGATGGGCCAGTGCTAGATCATATAATAGGCAAACATGTAGTGACTTATGTACTTGGCCTCAATAATCTGATATCAATACTTTTTATTAGAGGAATACACAGCACTCCTGTACTTGGCGTAGTTTTTTACACGTAAGTGTTTTTTGGGGTTACTATTTTTCTTGATCCCCTGCCGAAAGTTCGTTAATAAATTATTGTTAGTTTTTAAATTAAAAGCAATATGTATTTACTATTCGTACCCGGATCGAAAAAACGATATTAAATTAGCTTACATCAATTGTTTTAACAGTCAGGTAACTTCATGTAAGTTAATTTTTTTCGATTCGGTATACTTTTACGGATTATGTTAGAACATTTTCCCGGTTATCTCGCGAAGTGGAGCGCACCCCGAGGCGAAGCCTAGGTTCTTGCTGGTCGGGGCGGGCATTAAAACACATACAAAATAAAATGCAAGAATAAAATGATTAAAAAAAAAATTATTATTAAAGACAATATTATTATTATTGTTATTAATATAATAATACATTTTATTTGGCTATTTTTCCTTTTTTTGCGCGTTATTTTTTTTCCTTACTGCAATTGCACATAGTTATGGTATTACCCGCTACGTTGAATAATGGGAACGCATCGACTACGGCACCTCTTGGATGATGTGGAAGCCCGCAGGTTGTCGTTGTTTATGCCTTTATTGTAATAAGATAAATAAATTAATTGGATATATTCTTTAATCTGTTAATCCAAATAGCAAAAGCACATTTTTTTTGGTAAAAAAATGCTCTCCATAGAGGGGTGTTCGAACCATAGATCTCCCGATTCGTAACCGGGTGCACTAGCCAGACGCCAAAATCACGTGTATGTTTTACTTGTTTCGGAAGTTGTATTTCTATAATTTCATCGTTTATTTAACTGCTTACTATTGTCGTTTCGCTTACTTTACATACAGGGCTAGTCAGTAGAAACGCACCAGGAGAAGTTGGCCGCAAGTGGCCGACACGGCAGTGTGGCCTCTTCAAAAAATGACATGTGACTGTGACCGATTCCCATAAGCGCAAACTGACAGTTCACATAGCAATAAGGTTATTGAAATATTTCAATAGTTAGGTTACTGAAATAATTCATTAATATTATAATGACAAAATGTAATATCAGTTAAGATTTATTTTCACAACAGATTGCAATTAAAATAATGTAAAGTTTAAAATATTAACAATTTTGATATTTCCAAGTAATGATCACAACTGCAATTCTGCAATACAATGCTGCAATTAATTTAAAAATCAATTAATTGAAATGTTTTTATAGCAAAAAAGTGCAGCAGAAAATCTGTTGTGAAAATAAATCTTAACTGACATTACATTTTGTCATTACAATATTAATTAATTATTTCAGTAACCTAACTATTGAAATATTTCAATAACCTTATTGCTATGTGAACTGTCAGTTTGCGCTTATGGGAATCGGTCACAGTCACATGTCAGTTTTTGAAGAGGCCACACTGCCGTGTCGGCCACTTGCGGCCAACTTCTCCTGGTGCGTTTCTACTGACTAGCCCTGTATAAGCAGAATAATATAAAGATGCACACCAGTTAAGAACTTGCGCGCCGCCCTTCTCCACGTGGACGAACAATTACAGACAGAGATAATGCTCATTTCCATATTTGCTTCTCAAGATTATTGATTCCAGGTAATGAAGTGAGCTAAGTATTTTCTCATAGTAAATCGTATTGAGTTTACACTGGGGGCTGGAACTGAAGATTGCAAATAAAAAAGTATTTACAAGATTATAAGAACCAGCGGCAGCAGTAACAGCAATCCCCAAAAAACACTTACGTGTAAAAAACTACGCCAAGTACAGGTGTGCTGTGTATTCCTCTAATAAAAAGTATTGATATCAGATTATTGAGGCCAAGTACATAAGTCACTACATGTTTGCCTATTATATGATCTAGCACTGGCCCATCATTTTAATTGTATTTTCAAAATTTCCTATAACGTTTTCACTACTCTTTTACATTACTACTGTTTCTCGTAGTTGATTATGAATTAATGGTTATTTAATAATTAATAAAACTTTAGCTGATTCCTTATCGAGTACTACTTGGCGGGTCCGTGCAATTCTTGATATAAATTTGCATTCATAATGCCAGTCATTAAACTCAAAACCAATGTCAACTTTCTATATAGAGCTTATTTACGATAACTCGTTAATAATAATCACGGTAAAATCTTAATAACAAACATATAATTTTAGGATACTATTAGTACGTTCAAAGTAAGTACTTTGGAATTTCTGGCACGGACCCGCCAAGTAGTACTCGATAAGGAATCAGCTAAAGTTTTATTAATTATTAAATAACCATTAATTCATAATCAACTACGAGAAACAGTAGTAATGTAAAAGAGTAGTGAAAACGTTATAGGAAATTTTGAAAATACAATTAAAATGATGGGCCAGTGCTAGATCATATAATAGGCAAACATGTAGTGACTTATGTACTTGGCCTCAATAATCTGATATCAATACTTTTTATTAGAGGAATACACAGCACACCTGTACTTGGCGTAGTTTTTTACACGTAAGTGTTTTTTGGGGATATCACAAGTTTTTGTTGTTCAACGGGACATAGACGCTCTAAGCACTGAAATCTATATTGTCACAGATATAAAATGTAAATGCATTATGATGTTGCTAATCAGAAAAATATATTGCGGTGTCGAAAATGTTTAATGGCATATAAATTTAATTTGTAAGTCCCTTTTTCTAGAAATGCATAAAGACATATACAAATTTTTAAAGAAAATGTAATCTTCAATGCATATAAGCGTCGTTAATGGTGTCCAGCTTGTTGAAGCCGTGTGGTAAATGTAAGAGAGGAGAGTATGCTGGATTATTTCAGGCCTTGTACCTTAGGCCGTGCGAACATCAAAGAGGATACTATAGTTTGAGCGAAGCGCCAAAGCTTGTTGCACACTTTTCTGGACTTCTACGTCCTACACTTAGGTACAAGAAACTACGGAGCGGAAAACCCTGGACTTCCACATCCAACACCTGGACACAGGAAACTACGGAGTGGAATACCTGGACACCCTGGACTTCTACATCCAGTACCTAGATACAAGAAACTACGGAGCGGAATACCTGTACACCCTGAATTTCCACATCCGACACCTAGATACAGAAAACTACGAAGCGGAATACCTGGACACCTTGGACTTCCACATCCGACACCTAGATACAGAAAACTACGAAGCGGAATACCTGGACACCCTGGACTTCCACATTCGACACCTAGATACAGAAAACTACGAAGCGGAATACCTGGACACTCTAGACTTCCACATCCAGTACCTAGATACAAGAAACTACGGAGCGGAACATCCGGACACCCTGGACTTCCACATCCGACACCTAGATGCAGAAAACTACGAAGCGGAATACCTGGACACCCTGAACTTCCACATCCGACACCTAGATACAGAAAACTACGAAGGGGAATGCCTGGATACCCTGGAATTCCACATCCAGTACCTAGATACAAGAAACTACGGAGCGGAACACCTGGACACCCTGGACTTCCACATCCAGTACCTAGATACAAGAAACTACGGAGCGGAATACCTGGACACCCTGGACTTCCACATCCAGTACCTAGATACAAGAAACTACGGAGCGGAATACCTGGACACCCTGGACTTCCATATTCGACAACTAGATGCAGAAAACTACGAAGCGGAATACCTGGACACCCTGAACTTCCACATCCGACACCTAGATACAGAAAACTACGAAGGGGAATGCCTGGATACCCTGGAATTCCAAATCCAGTACCTAGATACAAGAAACTACGGAGCGGAACACCTGGACACCCTGGACTTCCACATCCAGTACCTAGATACAAGAAACTACGGAGCGGAATACCTGGACACCCTGGACTTCCACATCCAGTACCTAGATACAAGAAACTACGGAGCGGAATACCTGGACACCCTGGACTTCCACATCCAGTACCTAGATACAAGAAACTACGGAGCGGAATACCTGGACACCCTGGACTTCCATATTCGACACCTAGATGCAGAAAACTACGAAGCGGAATACCTGGACACCCTGAACTTCCACATCCGACACCTAGATACAGAAAACTACGAAGGGGAATGCCTGGATACCCTGGAATTCCAAATCCAGTACCTAGATACAAGAAACTACGGAGCGGAACACCTGGACACCCTGGACTTCCACATCCAGTACCTAGATACAAGAAACTACGGAGCGGAATACCTGGACACCCTGAACTTCCACATCCAGTACCTAGATACAAGAAACTACGAAGCGGAATACCTGGACACCCTGGACTTCCACGTCGGCCATCTAGATATAGAAAACTACGAAGCAGAACAGTTGGACAATCTGTCACCTAAAATACGAGGAATTATGCCGAAGCACACATATACATACACCCATATACGCGCGCTGCACATGAATGCTATTAAAAACTGGATAATTCTATACTGTTGTGAAAGCACCCTTATACTAACTGGAAATTCGGTATGAACGGTAGCTTCACGTATAAAGTGTATTTGATTGTATTGTGTATTCGTAAATTACTACCACCATACAGAGTACAAATAGGTAAAGAAGGCACAGCAGTCAGCGCCATCTGTCGTGTAAAAAATGCGATGGACGTGCGAAGACGACGACGACGACGACGACGACGACGACGACGACGACGACGACGACGATGACGACGACGACGGAACTGAAATAAAATCATCTCGCTCGCCATCTCAATACACCCTGATCTCGTATACTAATCGTATTGAACGTGGGGGCAATCAATTCAGGACCCTCAATTCCTATAGTGAATGTATCAATAACTTTTTCTCATGTATAGCGGTTAATAAGATATTTCGTTCCAAACACAGGTATAAGAGTTGACTCAAGTAAAGAGTCTCGGCGAGCTGCGCCCTGTACAGCCGGTTGCCTGTACTTGGCGCGAGACTCGACCGAGTCTCTTGATAGCAGACCCCTCAGGGAGAGAGGACCCGCAATCGCTCAAGTCGCCGGTCGCGCGGCACGAGCGGGCGTTTAAAATATTAGTAGATTCTGTCATAGATAAAATTAAAAAAAAATATATATAAACTTAATAAAAGTTTGGGCATCCTAAAAAGGTTAAAAGAGAGGAACCTTGAACAATTTTTGTAGTAAAATGAAAAAAAAAGATGAAAAAAGAGTTCTTCATGGGGGATCGAACCCGTAACCAGCAGCGTTCGGTTGGACGGAAGACCTTGCTGCCCCACGTGTTTTTCAAGAACGGTTTGTGAGGGGCGGCAACTTTCTCCCCACCACCGAGCAATCCATTCATTTTCGCTGACTGCAATATCGACTGGAACGATGATCATGGCCCGCGCGGGACTCCATATGGTTAGCCCCTCATCTATAACGGATTTGAATGATTTTTTTTGCAATCGTTTGTAGATCGTTTGTAGGTGTTTGATATTGCATCCACGACGTTTGATAGTCCATCATTTATTTATAATATTAAAATTAATTTTCTAAGGAATTTTTCTTTTTTTTTAGCCCCTCATTAAAATATTTTATAAACTAATCGTGTTTTGCTGATATGCAATCGTTTGTAGGTCGTTTGTAGGTACTTTATATGTCATTGATGATATGAAATAATTGATTCTTTAATCGTAAATAATGAAATAAATTTAATCTAGGGAATTCCATAAACTGCATCTAGCGCGCATGCGTGAAGACTTCAATATGTTAAATCACATTTTACATGTACTCGTCTGTATATTATTATTAAATATTACAATCCGAGATATCAGATATTTATTAGTGCTATTTTCTTAGTTTTGAAATACTTACAATTGTACAGTTTCGTATTTACTATTTCATATTCGTTAAATTGTATAATTAAGTGGACGATTATAAAGAAAGGTCGAGCAGTACTCTTAAGGTTATATGATAAATGCAGCAAACGAATGACGATGGTGATAAGTGTGTCAGCAGAAATTTAGAATCTCTTCTGAATGCTGGTGATATTGAGGTAGAGTTTGAAGCAGTTATTATCTACAGAGAAGCAAATACTGTGTAATCTGTTCTTGGTTTTCTTATTCAAAAGGTAATTTTTCTTATCAATTTATTGAACTTGATTCACATAGCGTACAGCGTCATGCATAATTTGTATTTTTTTTACAGAAATGGATGGTCAAACAACGGATAAACATGTATCATCAATTGTTCTCGAAAAATAGACTCTGTTTTGGATGCTTAACATGAATGGAACGTTGCCCTTATCTCTACATAAATACTGTTACCTCCATCACAATTGTAAATACATATTTAATTTATTCTAGTACTTAAAAGTATACTCGGATAGTTATGTATTTATAGTATTTATTAATAAAATAATTTGTACAAAAAGGAAAAACGTCTTCTCCAAACTCTTATGTTGCGTAATATTAGATTTCTCCCTAAGCACCTTGAATTCTGCTCGTTTCTTTGCCAGAAGAGATACCGGTGTCCAGAGGTAATGCGTACAATCACCTACATAGCAGAAGGAAGAGTACTACTATTAAAAAAAAATTAATTGCTTCAATCTAAATAATAGCTGGCTTACGTTGGTAGAGAATTCCAATCAATTTAATGAATATGAAATAGTAAATACTAAACTGTACAATTCTAAGTATTTCAAAACTAAAAAAATAGCACTAATAAATATCTGATATCTCGGATTGTAATATTTAATAATTATATACAGACGAGTACATGCAAAATGTGATTTGACATATTGAAGTCTTCACGCATGCGCGCTAGATCCAGTTTATGGAATTCCCTAGATTAAATTTATTTCATTATTTACGATTAAAGAATCAATTATTTCATATCATCAATGACATATAAAGTACCTACAAACGACCTACAAACGATTGCATATGAGGAAAACACGATTAGTTTATAAAATATTTGGGTAAACTGCAGTATACGACTCCGAACTGAAGTTGGCTGCTAGTGACTCAGATTTTTAACGTAGCGCCATCTATCAAATGTAATGCGAATTGCATAGAATAGTGGCGCCTCCTGATCGGAAAAAAGCGCATCTATCTTTAAAAATTTGAAATGAATATATTTTTACTGTTATCATATATATTATCTTGTTATAAAAATATATTTTCACAAAATATGATCTAGTAATCGCAATATTCCATGTTTGGAGATTTTTTTCGTTTAATTTTCGTGCTACGCCACACAGGTTTGCACCTATTATGTATACATATATTTGGATATGAAGATATTATTACATATTTTTATATTAAATATGTGTATATTTAATTTATAAATAATATTATTTAAAAATATAAGTATGTATAAGTGCAAGCTCGTGATTGTACACTGGGCCACAGAAATGGTGTCAACGGTAGACGCCGTGCGGTGAGGTAAGAGAGGAGATTTGGGCGGCGCCTGCTCGCGTATCTGGGCCTGTGCGTGCGACGCAGAGAGCACTACGGTGCGAGTGAGACGCCAGAGCGTCGCTCGGTGCGTCCTTGTTGCACAGCACTAGTATAAGCGAGACGCCAACAAGGCCCCTCATTCGCAATAGGGAGCTTGGTGGGGGACCGCTCGTATTCGGGCGCACGCTTTCTCCCTCTCTCTCAGACTAACGCTCTATGACGAGGACAGCTAGTACCCCGCCAAGAATCGAGAAGGATCTATGGGACTTTCGGTAGTGGGAATGAGATAGACTTTTCGATTGTCCGTCCTCGTCAAACAGCGTTAGTGAGACAAAGAGAGATATATGCGACGTGGTGGCTAGGAACAAGTGTCCAGCGTCTAACCCATAGCTACCGTGCGCCCTATTCGCGCAGCATGAGTGGGGGCGAGACGGTGATAGGTCCCAGAGTTGGCACGCTAGCACCCTCGACCTATCGCCGTCTCGCCCCCACTCATGCTGCGCGAATAGGGCGCACGGTAGCTATGGGTTAGACGCTGGACACTTGTTCCTAGCCACCACGTCGCATATATCTGTCTTCGTCTTACTAACGCTGTTTGACGAGGACGGATAATCGAAAAGTCTATCTCATTCCCACTACCGAAAGTCCCATAGATCCTTCTCGTTTCTTGGCGGGGTACTAGCTGTCCTCGTCATAGAGCGTTAGTCTGAGAGAGAGGGAGAAAGCGTGCGCCCGAATACGAGCGGTCCCCCACCAAGCTCCCTATTGCGAATGAGGGGCCTTGTTGGCGTCTCGCTTATACTAGTGCTGTGCAACAAGGACGCACCGAGCGACGCTCTGGCGTCTCACTCGCACCGTAGTGCTCTCTGCGTCGCACGCACAGGCCCAGATACGCGAGCAGGCGCCGCCCAAATCTCCTCTCTTACCTCACCGCACGGCGTCTACCGTTGACACCATTTCTGTGGCCCAGTGTACATTGAGCATTAAATTTGATCTACTGCTTCGAGATTTTTTTGCTACAATGTATCGTCTGCTTTCGTGAAACATGTAGAAGCATGATTTTCGTTAGTAGCTCGCAAAGCATGTAACACAAGTTTGCTATTATTTCTTTTGCTTAAATTGGATTGTGTGTGATCGATTGCAATGGTGATACGGTTCGTAGATTTCTTCAAACTAGGTGAGAAACCTTCTATTGAAGTAATCACCTTTGCACAAAGATACGAACTCATAACTCGGACTTTCAAGTGTCCAGTGTGCAATAAGGACATGATTCTATGCACTGCTCCAAATGCACTATCCAAATATAGTTGGCAATGTCGTAGTTGCAATACAACGAGATCAGTGAGAACTGGTTCGTTTTTTGGCAAATCGAAGTTATCAATGATCGAAATCTTACAATTGACATATTTTTGGATTCATAAGTACACCCAGATTCAGGCTCAGTGGGAATTTCAATGTTCCCCGCACGCGATGGTCGACTGGTACTATTTCTGTCGGTTATGGTTAATTTTTTTTTCTAATAGGCGGCGTGTCTATTTCATGCGATTCACGTTATATCCGGCAGATGGCGCTCCCTCAAAAAACCTAAGTCACTAGCAGCCAACTTCAGTTCGGAGTCGTATACTGCAGTTTTACCAAATATTTTAATGAGGGGCTAAAAAAAAGAAAAATTCCCTAGAAAATTAATTTTAATATTATAAATAAATGATGGACTATCAAACGTCGTGGATGCAATATCAAACACCTACAAACGATTGCAAAAAAAATCATTCAAATCCGTTATAGATGAGGGGCTAACAACGTGGAGCCCCCGCGCGGCTACGCGAAATCTGTAACATCGACAGAGGCGATGAACACGAAATCCTACTCCCGGACTCGCCGCTACGATTTAGCGCCATGCTTTTGGTATCGCCTAAAACCGGAGCGTTGTGCATCTCCCCACTCATCTCTGACCTCCGTGAACTTGGCCGGCACACTTTGACTTTTTGAACTTTTTCTTTTGCAGATCGTTTGTAGGTCGTTTGTAGGTATTTGTTGGATTAATTAAAACATTTGTTGGTTAACGGTTTATTAAAAAAATCAAAAATAAAAAAGTACGTGAAGTTGGCCGTAATTTTTTTATTTTTTCATCTATCTTTGTTTTTAACGTGGCCAATCGATGCGGAATCGTTTGTAGGTCACAAATAATCCAATTAGTATATTTGTTGGATCGTTATTTCAATAAAATAAGCAAAAACCGTATTCGGTGCAATGTACGCAGGACGGTCATACGACCACGGGAAGTTGGCCGTAATTTTTTTATTTTTTCATCTATCTTTGTTTTTAACGTGGCCAATCGATGCGGAATCGTTTGTAGGTCACAAATAATCCAATTAGTATATTTGTTGGATCGTTATTTCAATAAAATAAGCAAAAACCGTATTCGGTGCAATGTACGCAGGACGGTCATACGACCACGGGAAGTTGGCCGTAATTTTTTTATTTTTTCATCTATCTTTGTTTTTAACGTGGCCAATCGATGCGGAATCGTTTGTAGGTCACAAATAATCCAATTAGTATATTTGTTGGATCGTTATTTCAATAAAATAAGCAAAAACCGTATTCGGTGCAATGTACGCAGGACGGTCATACGACCACGGGAAGTTGGCCGTAATTTTTTTATTTTCTCATCTATCTTTGTTTTTAACGTGGCCAATCGATGCGGAATCGTTTGTAGGTCACAAATAATCCAATTAGTATATTTGTTGGATCGTTATTTCAATAAAATAAGCAAAAACCGTATTCGGTGCAATGTACGCAGGACGGTCATACGACCACGGGAAGTTGGCCGTAATTTTTTTATTTTTTCATCTATCTTTGTTTTTAACGTGGCCAATCGATGCGGAATCGTTTGTAGGTCACAAATAATCCAATTAGTATATTTGTTGGATCGTTATTTCAATAAAATAAGCAAAAACCGTATTCGGTGCAATGTACGCAGGACGGTCATACGACCACGGGAAGTTGGCCGTAATTTTTTTATTTTTTCATCTATCTTTGTTTTTAACGTGGCCAATCGATGCGGAATCGTTTGTAGGTCACAAATAATCCAATTAGTATATTTGTTGGATCGTTATTTCAATAAAATAAGCAAAAACCGTATTCGGTGCAATGTACGCAGGACGGTCATACGACCACGGGAAGTTGGCCGTAATTTTTTTATTTTTTCATCTATCTTTGTTTTTAACGTGGCCAATCGATGCGGAATCGTTTGTAGGTCACAAATAATCCAATTAGTATATTTGTTGGATCGGTATTTCAATAAAATAAGCAAAAACCGTATTCGGTGCAATGTACGCAGGACGGTCATACGACCACGGGAAGTTGGCCGTAATTTTTTTATTTTTTCATCTATCTTTGTTTTTAACGTGGCCAATCGATGCGGAATCGTTTGTAGGTCACAAATAATCCAATTAGTATATTTGTTGGATCGTTATTTCAATAAAATAAGCAAAAACCGTATTCGGTGCAATGTACGCAGGACGGTCATACGACCACGGGAAGTTGGCCGTAATTTTTTTATTTTTTCATCTATCTTTGTTTTTAACGTGGCCAATCGATGCGGAATCGTTTGTAGGTCACAAATAATCCAATTAGTATATTTGTTGGATCGTTATTTCAATAAAATAAGCAAAAACCGTATTCGGTGCAATGTACGCAGGACGGTCATACGACCACGGGAAGTTGGCCGTAATTTTTTTATTTTTTCATCTATCTTTGTTTTTAACGTGGCCAATCGATGCGGAATCGTTTGTAGGTCACAAATAATCCAATTAGTATATTTGTTGGATCGTTATTTCAATAAAATAAGCAAAAACCGTATTCGGTGCAATGTACGCAGGACGGTCATACGACCACGGGAAGTTGGCCGTAATTTTTTTATTTTTTCATCTATCTTTGTTTTTAACGTGGCCAATCGATGCGGAATCGTTTGTAGGTCACAAATAATCCAATTAGTATATTTGTTGGATCGTTATTTCAATAAAATAAGCAAAAACCGTATTCGGTGCAATGTACGCAGGACGGTCATACGACCACGGGAAGTTGGCCGTAATTTTTTTATTTTTTCATCTATCTTTGTTTTTAACGTGGCCAATCGATGCGGAATCGTTTATAGGTACCGAATAAACTAATTAAAACATTTGTTAGATGACGATTTCGCTTAAAATAGCGAAAAACCATCTACCGTCTCGCTGGCCGGGAGTGGGGGTAACGCATGGAATATGCGATGTGAAGATAGCCGGAAATATAATTAAGAGGTCAAAAGTGCAAGCTAATGTTTTTTTAAAAAGAAAAACTAATACCTTAAGGTGTGACAGCATTGGAATTCTTAGCTAATCTAACCTAACTTAACCTAACAAATGTTTTTATTAGTTTATTCGGGACTAGCAAACAATTCCACATCGATTGGCCACGTGAAAAACAAAGATAGATGAAGAAATAAAAAAATTACGGCCAACTTCCCGTCGTCATATGACCGTCCTGCATACATTGCACCGAATACGTTTTTTGCTTATTTTATTGAAATAACGATCCAACAAATATACTAATTGGACTATTTGTGACCTACAAACGATTCCGCATCGATTGGCCACGTTAAAAACAAAGATAGATGAAAAAATAAAAAAATTACGGCCAACTTCCCGTGGTCATATGACCGTCCTGCGTACATTGCACCGAATACGGTTTTTGCTTATTTTATTGAAATAACGATCCAACAAATATACTAATTGGATTATTTGTGACCTACAAACGATTCCGCGTCGATCGGCCACGTTAAAAACAAAGATAGATGAAAAAATAAAAAAATTATGGCCAACTTCACGTACTTTTTTATTTTTGATTTTTTAAATAAACCGTTAACCAACAAATGTTTTAATTAATCCAACAAATACCTACAAACGACCTACAAACGATCTGCAAAAGAAAAAGTTCAGAAAGTCAAAGTGTGCCGGCCAAGTTCACGGAGGTTCATCTCTGGTGTATAGCACGGGAGTGCCGTATCTCCAATAAGTGGTCTGTGGTTTGTATTCAAACGGGCCATGGAGCCTAGAGTAGAGGAGGACAAACGTAATGCTATGCACAGAGATGAGTGGGGAGATGCACAACGCTCCGGTTTTAGGCGATACCAAAAGCATGGCGCTAAATCGTAGCGGCGAGTCCGGGAGTAGGATTTCGTGTTCATCGCCTCTGTCGATGTTACAGATTTCGCGTAGCTGCGCGGGCCATGATCATCGTTTCAGCCGATATTGCAGTCAGCGAAAATGAATGGATTGCTCGGTGGTGGGGAAAAAGTTGCCGCCCCTCACAAACCGTTCTTGAGAAACACGCGGGGCAGCAAGGTCTTCCGTCCAACCGAATGCTGCTGGTTACGGGTTCGATCCCCCATGAAGAACTCTTTTTTCATATTTTTTTTTTCATTTTACTACAAACATTGTTCAACGTTCTTCTCTTTTAAGGACGTTGTTCGGTGACAATCTCACCAAAAAGTTATACCGTACCGCTAGCATGAATGCCATTGCGCGTAGTACGACGAACGGTACAAACTTTTGTTTCGGATTGGTCTACGCACACGCACAAATGGTGTGCACCGACAAGCACATACTAATACGGTAAACGAGCTGGCAACATCAGACTGCCCGATTACGCTCAGCGGCCAAACAGACATATGTATATGTACACTGGGCCACAGGAATGGTGTCAACGGTGGACGCCGTGCGGTGAGGTAAGAGAGGAGATTTGGGCGGCGCCTGCTCGTCTATCTTGGCCTGTGCGTGCGCCGCAGAGAGCACTACGGTGCGAGCGAGACGCCAGAGCGTCGCTCGGTGCGTCCTTGTTGCACAGCACTAGTGTAAGCGAGACGCCAACAAGGCCCCTCATTCGCAATACGGAGCTTGGTGGGGGACCGCTCGTATTCGGACGCACGCTTTCTCCCTCTCTCTCAGACTAACGCTCTATGACGAGGACAGCTAGTACCCCGCCAAGAATCGAGAAGGATCTATGGGACTTTCGGTAGTTGGAATGAGATAGACTTTTCGATTATCCGTCCTCGTCAAACAGCGTTAGTGAGACAAAGAGAGATATATGCGACGTGGTGGCTAGGAACAAGTGTCCAGCGTCTAACCCATAGCTACCGTGCGCCCTATTCGCGCAGCATGAGTGGGGGCGAGACGGCGATAGGTCCCAGAGTTGGCACGCTAGCACCCCCGACCTATCGCCGTCTCGCCCGTCGCTCTGGCGTCTCGCTCGCACCGTAGTGCTCTCTGCGTCGCACGCACAGGCCCAGATACGCGAGCAGGCGCCGCCCAAATCTCCTCTCTTACCTCACCGCACGGCGTCCACCGTTGACACCATTCCTGTGGCCCAGTGTACAAGTAACGCGCTGTTCCCTCCGCCGACCCAGCTACGCTGTTGCCACGTCGCGAGCGTTCCCCCAACCACACATCTCATACTAAAAGTTGCCGCCCCTCACAAACCGTTCTTGAAAAACATGCGGGGCAGCAAGGTTTTCCGTCCAACCGAACGCTGCTGGTTACGGGTTCGATCCCCCATGAAGAACTCTTTTTTCATCTTTTTTTTTTCATTTTACTACAAAAATTGTTCAAGGTTCCTCTCTTTTAACCTTTTTAGGATGCCCAAACTTTTTTTTAAGCTTATATATATATTTTTTAATTTTATCTATGACAGAATCTACTATAATAATATTTTAAACGCCCGCTCGTGCCGCGCGACCGGCGACTTGAGCGATTGCGGGTCCTCTCTCCCTAAGGGGTCTGCTATTGCTGTTACTGCTGCCGCTGGTTCTTATAATCTTGTAAATACTTTTTTATTTGCAATCTTCAGTTCCAGCCCCCAGTGTAAACTCAATAAGATTTACTATGAGAAAATACTTAGCTCACTTCATTACCTGGAATCAATAATCTTGAGAAGCAAATATGGAAATGAGCATTATCTCTGTCTGTAATTGTTCGTCCACGCGGAGAAGGGTGGCGCGAAAGTTCTTAACTGGTGTGCATCTTTATATTATTCTGCTTATATGTAAAGTAAGCGAAACGACAATAGTAAGCAGTTGAATAAACGATGAAATTCTAGAAATACAACTTCCGAAACAAGTAAAACACCCAGATAGCACAACAGTCTAAAAGACTTCCACCAGACGTCAGTCTTCAGAGCTCTTCAAGACTTCAAAATTTAGAGTCTTTTAGACATCTTTTAAAGATTTTAATGGACTGTCTTAAAGACATCTTATATGTACTCTTAAATACGTTTTAAAGACATCTGAAACGTATATTTGTGATATCTTGAATTCAAAAATTTTAGACAATTTGAAGTCGTACAAATGTAATAGTACGCTCAAAATTTCTCTACGAGTATGTCTCGTCTCACTATGTTGCATGCAATTAAAAAACGTACTGAAAGTTACATTTACATCACTGGTCGTTTTTATTTTATATCATAAATCGACTCCCAATCAACTTATAGCTAATAGCTTATTGGTAGGGTCTAAGAGTTGCTTAGAGCTAACAGCTTATTGGTTGGGTCTAACAGAATTCTGTAATAGCATATAGTGTATCTAAGAGAAATGCGTCGGTTTGTGTCAAGCCGTAAAATAAAAACGGCCACTCTGACGCAGCCAATAAAACGGTGTATGACCAATATTTGAATTTCATACCAAACACGTGACGTGTAAGAGGTGCAAAAACGCATGTAGAGAATTATAAAAAAATGGCAAATAAACAGGTAAATAATTATATACTTCATTAGAATATTTTGAAAATGATTATTTTCATATTATTATAGTGATTCATGTAATATATATATATACGTTTTTTGTCTTTCCTATTTGCTCGACCTTTGTGTCGTGGAATAAGTGACATATGGGAATTAGTTGGGTTCTTCGTCCGTTCATTTTTCAATTACTTCTTCATAGGAGTTCTGTCAAGTTACTGCATAAGATTTAACAATATTTCTTAATAAAAATAATTTGTTAACAGCGCAAATGTTATTCAATGTTATCACAACGACAAGTTTACAGAAGACTTGCTCAACAATATCACAAAGAAATAATATCCTCAAGTGATGAGGAGTCAATACTTAATGATATGCTAGAAGTATCCTCAAATCTAGAAAGAAATGAAAGTAGTGCAGATAGTACCACTGAAGTGAAACTAAGAATAATTGATGAGCTTGAAAATAAAGGGAACGACGCCTTATTCAGCATTGGTAACATTGACGAGAGTTCTGATAGCAATGCAGAGATCTGTAACTACATTGATATAGAAAGTAATACAGTGGACAAGGATAATTTCAACTTAGCTGATGAACTGGCATCTTTAGTTTTAGAATGCAACATGAAGCATTGTCATATAAATAAATTATTATTATTACTAAGAAGAGTTGGCCACATGGATTTGCCAAATGATGCACGCACTTTGTTAAAAACACCACGAGATACTAATGTTGTACCATGTAAACCAGGCAACTATTTTCACTATGGTCTTGAAAGAGCAATTCGAGATCAATTGAAGTCCAATGGGCCAATCGAAGAATCAGAGCTACTCATCGACTTAAATATTGACGGCTTGCCCTTAGCCAAGTCTTCTAAAAGTCAAGTTTGGCCCATTTTAGGAAGAATTTGTCATAAAGATTTTAGTAAACCTTTTCTTATTGGTGCATATCATGGCTACGCAAAACCTGCAAGTACTGATGACTACCTTACATCACTAATAACAGAATACCGAAAATTGAATAGCATAGGATTTTGCACACAAGAAACAGAAAAGAAGTACACTGTAAGTATTCGATGTGTAATCTGTGATGCTCCTGCTCGAAGTTACATATCGCGTACGAAATCGCATAATGGATATTTTGGATGTAGCAAGTGTACCAACGAAGGCACATATGCACATAATCGCGTGCTCTATATATCTGAAGATTCTCCGTTACGAACAGACGACAGTTTTAAAAACAGAGAACAGGAAGAACATCATACTGGGACTTCACCTTTTGAGTCTCTATCATTGGGCATGGTATCCCACTTTATATTGGACTATATGCACCTAGTATGTTTGGGTGTTACAAAGAAGTTAGTATTACTGTGGCTACAAGGACATCAAGATACAAGGCTTAGTAGTCGTGATGTTACAAAATTATCTGATGCTTTAATTAGCCTTGCAAAATGGATTCCCATGGAATTTTGTCGGAAACCAAGAACTCTTGAAGAAGTTCATAGATGGAAAGCCACAGAATTTAGACTGTTCCTACTTTATTTGGGTCCGGTTGTGTTGCCTGATTTTCTTCCACCACAGAATATTATTCATTTCAATACATTAAACTGTGCAATAAGAATACTATGTGATCCAGTACAAAGTACCCAAAATAATCAATATGCAAAAGACTTATTGGTGTATTTTGTGAAAACTTTTAAAATACTGTATGGGGAGCAGAATATGACATACAATGTGCATAACTTAATTCATCTAAATGAAGATGTGAAGAAATGGGGACCCCTCGATACTATCAGTGCTTTTCCCTTTGAAAATTTTATGCAAAGCATAAAGAGTTTGCTCAGAAAGAGTGCTCAACCCCTACCACAACTTCATCGAAGAGTTTCAGAAATTGCTATGCTGCAGTCACTGAACAAGAAGAATGAAGATATTCATTATCCACTACTAGTTAAACCTATCAATGAAACTGTTGGGACAGAATACAGTAGATCTCACCGATTTTTAAAATTTTGCAATTTCAAATTGTCCAACAAAACACCAGATAACTGCTGCTACATGATAGATGGAAGTATCGTATTAATTGAAAATATTTGCTACAAAGATAATGTTCCTGTTGTACTTGGAAAGCAATTTCTACATGTCACAAATTTAATTGGATACCCTTGTGAATCACGACTCATGAATATATACTTGATGAGTATAGAAGTTTCAGCCCTTCGAATGTGGCCAGTAGAAAGTATCAAGTATAAGGCTGTTCTTCTATCTTACAGCAACAGAAATTACGTCATGCCTCTACTTCATCAGTAATTGAATCCGTTT
The DNA here is from genome assembly GCA_963971525.1 of Cephus spinipes. NCBI lineage: Eukaryota > Metazoa > Arthropoda > Insecta > Hymenoptera > Cephidae > Cephus > Cephus spinipes. The sequence goes on along the minus strand of OZ020572.1, from coordinate 10,783,908 downwards.
AATTATAAATTTTGCGACATCGGCTCGTGTTTGTAGATATACTACGTTGCATTCAGTGATAATTATTGCACTGTGATTTTGGAAGAATGGTTATGTCTGGAGACCACAACATTCTTATGGCCACCCAAAAGTAAAAGGAATCACAAAGCAGCTATGTTTTCTGGGATTCCAAATGAGACGTGGGTAAAAGCAAAATATCATAAACTTCTGGGCCCGTTTGGTAAGATACAGCATACAATAAAGTTTGAAACTGCAAATCTGTTGAATAATCAGTTACTTTTATTTATGCTCATTGCAGACAACTTTGAAATTGCCAATTCTGTAGAGAAGCACTGCACAGAAGTATCGACTTCGGAGGATACTGACGAAATATATAATTTCACTGTAAATAAGGACACCGTTTTACCTCAGAAACGATGTATAAAAAAAAAACAAATTTTATGACGAAACATACGAAGACGAGAAAAGTGAGTAATTGAATTTTAAATGTTTTCTTTAACTTCATATAATTTCTGCTTATTATGTAAATATTTCCTAGTACCCTCAGATTCACAAACAAAAAAGAGGGCATTTTCGAACCCACCATCAAATTTTAATACCGCGTTACGTAATAGACATCCAAAGAATTTGGAAAAAACCGTATCAACAATTACTTGCACACCGAATGAAGGTAAGGTATATTGTGTTGAAACACTTTGTATTTCTGCATTAGTTAAGAACAAAAATATGTTTTAGAAAATTCGGTTTTCGATAAAGTTTTCGAACACTCACTTGATTCAACAATGGAATCCGAATCTACAGAACTGTCTGGTAAGTTTACAAAGATAATGTTTCATACAAATCTATATAAATCGTGTAGATGTTTCACAAGTTAGACAAAAGGATAAATCTGTAACTGCATACTGTGCATAAAATTATTATGTAGCTTTCATATTTCCTTTAACATTACAACATTTCTTTTTAATAATAGAAAGTACTAATTGTGTAACTGAAGACGTCACCATAGAGCCAGAGGAATACCTCGAATCGACTAGTAGGTTCATCATTGAAAATTAAGATAGATCGATTGGTGAGTTATGATATACCGTGCAAATCACTTGCAAAAGCTTGGAGATTCATACTCAAGAAAGTAGTTGTGCAGCAAGTCCAATGAGAAACTGCTATTTCTTGTTGCAGGGCAACACTGTGCAAATAAATGTTTAACGGAGCAAAGATACTTGAAATACCACAAAATGGTAATGGGCAAGATGAACCGCATATTAAATCTACTAGAAACGGGGAACGGATGTCAGAGAACGTTGGATAAAGAAAACTGTTTGCTGCCACAGTTACCAATCTCAACGATCGCACAATTTGACGAGCTAGAATTAAAAGTTCAGCAAGACGCAGATGTGCGGAAGCAATATGTGGGTTATACAAGGCAAACATAAGCATTTACAATGACTTTAGATCATCTGATTCGCTACTCCGTTTTTAGATTCAAGGTATATCCAGTATTGGCGGGACCGATGGTCCCAATTTTATTAGAAATAGTATGGCCTGGCTGATGTCGGACGAATTAGGGTGCTTGTACTCTTGGACGGGGCAAAAAAGTGGCATAAGAATAAAGGATATGCTGTTAGCAAAAATTATGATCAGTAAGTTTAATACATTGTATTACCATCAGCTTTTCTTCTCACTGTAATGTTGTTGCAATCTTTTATGATATACAAGTTATAACACTACTGTATAAATTTCATTCAGAGAAAATAGTAATATATTCAGTATGGTCAACACTTGATACTCTTGGCTAATTCGTGTTTCAAAAACTGTTCATGAAAATATGCCCACCGAAAAGCTTATAGCTTTGGAAAAAGCTGTACGAGAGTGGCTTCATCATGCAGGAGATCGTGTGCGTTACTGGAAACGTAAAGGGGCCCAGGGAAAATAAAAATGTTTTTTGTTTATTTTATTGTTTTCTTGGTTTCGTTTATTATATAACTAATTTTAAAAAAATGTTAATTTATTGCATTAACGCAATAAACATGACGTTGAAGTTCTAATATATTCTTTTGTACCCCGCCAATAGCTTCATTGTTCCAGGAAATTAAAACTGTAGGATTACTGTACGTCTTCTACACACAGATCTGTAGTTCGCCAGCTTTCTATTACCTATGCATCTTGTACATGCAAGTAATAGTAAATTCTCACAAACTATAGACCTGTCTGTAGAAGGCTAATAGTAATCCTATTTGGAAAACTTCTTTCCCGCTACCTTTACGACATTTTTTAGACACAAAATGGACCACTTTTAGACGTTTATTCGACAATTTTAGGAAGTCTTTTGTCTTCATTTTCGGACATCTTCAAGATCTTGAAAAGACTGTTTCTAAGACATATTTGAGATGCCTTTAAGACATCTTGCATGGTGACATAAGAAGTCCCTTATTTGTCTTTCTGATATTTTCATAGACGTCTTGAAAGACTTCATAGATGTCTTAAAGGTGTCCTGTGGACATCTCTGTGTTATCTGGGCATACATGTGTTTTTGGCGTCTGGCTAGTGCACCCGGTTACGAATCGGGAGGTCTATGGTTCGAGGCCCCTGTATGGAGAGCACTTTCTTTTTACAAAAAAAAATGTGCTCTTGCAAATGGGATTAACAGATTAAAGAGTATATCCAATTAATTTATTTATCTTATTACAATAAAGGCATAAACAACGACAACCTGCGGGCTTCCACATCACCCAAGAGGTGCCGCAGTCGATGCGTTCCCATTATTTAACGTAGCGGGTCCCCAGTAGTCCTATACTACGATCGACGATATCAACATTACACAAACCATCTATTTAAGTAATTAAAGTATAAACGAATGGCAATAGGATATCAAAAGGTTTCGATTAGAAAATCTTAACAATATGAGTTCTGCACTCAAATATAAAGTTTCTTCATTGAAGATGATTACGACAATTATTTTACATTACATTTCACACAAACATGACGCGTGTAAAAATCTAAAAGTAAGAGAAATTGAGAAAAGGACAATTGGGAAGAATAGTATATCGGTCTATTGAGATCACGTACTGGCGACTCCAACACAACAGTCTAGGAATCTGACGGATCGAATCTGAGCGGGCGTCTGCAACAATGTTGCTAACTGTCGCGCGACTAGCAATACACATTGGGGCCTGCAGCGTCAGGTCGTTCACAGTCGTACAGGCAGCAGAGAGAGAATATTGTGAGTTAATAGAAAATGATTTTCGATCCCGATGACAACCTTTTTTTTTTAAATATTTTATATAAGCTTAAAGTAAAATTTGGGCAACCGAGAAAGTTTGAAAAAGAGGAGCCTTGAAAAATAGTATAGGCCGATCGTAGTATAGGCCTACTGGGGACCCGCTACGTTAAATAATGGGAACGCATCGACTGCGGCACCTCTTGGGTGATGTGGAAGCCCGCAGGTTGTCGTTGTTTATGCCTTTATTGTAATAAGATACATAAATTAATTGGATATATTCTTTAATCTGTTAATCCCATTTGCAAAAGTACATTTTTTTTTGTAAAAAGAAAATGCTCTCCATAGAGGGGTCTCGAACCACAGACCTCCAGATTCGTAACCGGGTGCACTAGCCAGACGCCAGAAACATCTATTTGTTTCACTTATTTCGGAAGTTGTATTTCTAGAGTTTGATCGTTTATTCAACTGCTTACTATTGTCGTTTTGCTTACTTTACATATAAGACACCCTTCTCCACGTGGACGAACAATTACAGACAGAGATAATGCTCATTTCCATATTTGCTTCTCAAGATTATTGATTCCAGATAATGAAGTGAGCTAATTATTTTCTCATAGTAAATCTTATTGAGTTTACACTGGGCACTGGAACTGAAGATTGCAAATAAAAAAGTATTTACAAGATTATAAGAACCAGCAGCAGCAGTAACAGCAATAGCAGAACCCTCAGGGAGAGAGGACCCGCAATCGCTCAAGTCGCCGGTCGCGCGGCACGAGCGGGCGTTTAAAATATTAGTAGATTCTGTCATAGATAAAATTTAAAAAAAATATATATATATAAACTTAAAAAAAAATTTGGGCAACCTAAAAAGGTTAAAAGAGAGGAACCTTGAACAATTTTTGTAGTAAAATGAAAAAAAAAGATGAAAAAAGAGTTCTTCATGGGGGATCGAACCCGTAACCAGCAGCGTTCGGTTGGACGGAAGACCTTGCTGCCCCACGTGTTTCTCAAGAACGGTTTGTGAGGGGCGGCAACTTTCTCCCCACCACCGAGCAATCCATTCATTTTCGCTGACTGCAATATCGGCTGGAACGATGATCATGGCCCGCGCAGCTACGCGAAATCTGTAACATCGACAGAGGCGATGAACACGAAATCCTACTCCCGAGCTCGCTGCTACGATTTAGCGCCATGCTTTTGGTATCGCATAAAACCGAAGCGTTGTGCATCTCCCCCATCGACATATAGTACTGGACTGCTCACTGTAGTCGCAGAAAGTGTACCAGGGAATAGAAAGAGAGCGCGAATCGTAAGGACCGTTCTGTCCTTTTCTATCATTTTTCTATTGGTCGAAAGGTTTCTGGATGGAAGGGGTTCAGGACTGTAATATGCAAAATAAGAACCATGTGAAAGATTACTCCGCACATCTAGAATGTATGTATGTTTTTACAGTCGAATCATGGAGACAAAAGCCTCCGTGAGTCAAATCTCAATTGTAGTGATTACTTTATTGTAGTTGAGTTTATCAAAATTCAATATTACTAAAAAAAATGGTGATTCGCTGTTGTAAGTGAGGGCTACCGCGAGACCTGTATTTTGAGCCCAATACGATAAGTTTTCACAACTAAGTAAAATGGTAAAATAACCTTAAATTTTATGATTCACATAAAATTAAATCAATTGTTCAACTTATAAAATATATAAATAAAGTTCATCGTGAAACGTACATTTCACTGCGCGGGGTTCCCTTATTCCTAATTCTGCTCCTGCCCAAGAGAAGGACAGAACGGTCCTTACGATTCGCGCTCTCTTTCTATTCCCTGGTACACTTTCTGCGACTACAGTGAGCAGTCCAGTACTATATGTCGATGATCTCCCCACTCATCTCTGCTATGCAAATAGTCTACGAAACGTGCTCCACTTGTTTCGACTGAAGCCGATAGAGGCGCGGCGACGGTAGCGACTACGAGAGAGACGGACTGAGAATAAAAAGAGACAGCGATCACTTGAAATTGCAGCGTAAGCAGGGATTTTCTACGATCGAATATACGTTCACTTCACTCTATCACCAAACGGTTACTTCACGCCAGTCTTTAAAGTTAACAGCGACGCTTGTGGTGAAATTTAGAACCCGATCTAAGTCAAGTTTCGTCGACCACATTTTTGTCACGTTAGCATTAAGCGTTTGTCCTCCTCTACTCCATGGTAGAAGTATACCAGGTATGTTCAGTTCATGGACACATTTTCGATCACTTCTGCGCAGCCCGAAGATTCCGCCATTTTTTATAACACTGAACTACACTGAAGACCACGGTCGTACATACAGGTCTTGCAACTCGCCCAATTTTCAGCGGTGGGGGTAGACGTGGATTTGAAGCACGAAACATTTTAAATTTTAGTCACAAGCGTCGCTGTGATCGAGCGACTCCATGTCTATCTCACTCTGCAGTCGGCTGTGGGAGAGAGAAATAAGAACAGGTCGCTTGATCGCAACGCCTCTTGTGGTCATGAAGCGAAATGAAAAATGCTTCAAAAAGAAGACTACCCCCTCCAAGGGAGTTGCAAGACCTGTATGTACGACCGTGCTGAAGACTCTATGTCGCGGTGTCCATGGAAACGAGACGCCAAGACTGGGAGCCTCATTGGCTAGACAAATTACGCGGCAACAATGGCGGAATCTTCGGGCAGCAGCTTATTGGTCCTCTACGACGGAGATGCGTCAGAACATACCTGGTATACTTCTACCATGCTCTACTCTAGGCTCCATGAAACGGGCGTTTGATGAATGTGCTGTGCTGGGTAAGTCCTTGTCGTATATTATTACGACTGATTATGACTCTCGTCTTTTCTGTTATGATTGTTACATTTATAAGGACATTAAATTTGTAGAAAATTAATTTCATTGTGGCTTTTGCCGAAGCTTGAAAGAAAGTATGGATTTCAATGAACAGAGTGCATTTGAAATGCTGAATATACTTCACAAAGGACATACTCTGGAAAAATGCAGAATATTAACCTACATTCGCAGGTAAATCAAATTATAGTTATAATATATATATAGCTAACCATATGTAACTCATACTTATGTGTATGTAATATATATACTTATAAATATGAGTTATCTAAAGGGTAGATTAAGGACAGCATAAAAATGGCTTCAATTACACCACAATCTACAATGGTTTTTCTAAAAAATTGGTATGTAGCAATGGCATTCTATGGTATCTTAATCTACCGTAATCATTAATAAGCCTATTACAACTCCAAGTGTCTAAATTGAAAAAATTGTTGGAAAACAATCTTTTAAATATTTATACACATACATACACACAAAGAAGTTACATTTATTCTATAAATAAATTTTGTTTATTTACTTATGTATAAACTTATACTAACTTGCAGTAATATGGATAGATTTAAAGCAACAGAGGCTCTCACAGATGATCAATATGGAGAACTTTGTGAATTGATAATTATTTTATTAACAAGTGATGATCAAGTATTATCTTCTAATGCTGGTATTACATTGAATAATATTCTTTGTACCCTGGAAACGCACAGTCTGCATTTTTTTCAAGCTGTTTTGCAATTAGGTAGAAAAAATAGGTGAGTTAAAATATAAATAAATTTGAAACACCTGTGAAACAATATTGTCATCGACTGTTATGATGTAGGTTAAGGATTTTTCAATTCTTGGAAGATGTTCAGGATAGTATTCTATTGACAGCAGTAAATGATATAATGGTTATTCCATTCTTCCATGACTGTATGTCCAGTATCCAATCTGACATCATGGAATGGATAAGAGAAAATATATCAACAGATAACTTTCAAATATTAACAGATGCTGAAAATAAAGAATTGTCTTATGTTGAACAAATTGAAGAAAGGATAATTGATTATGCACTTAATATGCTACAAAGACTATATAAACTATCCACTCGTGCATCTAATTGGGATGTCCATCAGGTAGCATTATTTGATTATTATAAAGTAGCTCCCCACGTAAACCAGATCAGTACAAGATGGATAACTCAAACAACCAGATTCCTCATTGGTAAAAATCAGTCGTCATGTGACTGTTTTATTGGATAACTTTATCGACATCACTGAATCTGAGCAATGAGGGATTTGGTTTTCCAAGTTATCAGTCTTGTACTACTAGATGGTTTGTTGTGGGGAGGTACCTTATAGATAGGTATACAGAAATATGATTACTTATTACACATAACATATCTTATTACATTTTTCTTTTCAGTTTGATTTATTGTTAATGAGTAAAGTAATAACTTTAGCATATATGGGTCATAAACGTCAACGAAGATCAGCAATAAGACTTTTACAGCAAGCAGTAGAAACTGATTTAGGAAATAACATACGTCACAACTTTTTAGATGTATGGCAAAGGTATAAAACAATGTTACAAAGTGTGTATTGCAAACGTATTGCTCTTTTGGTGGAAGTATCTGATCCAGATTGGGCTAGTTTGTGGAATATTAGTGTACAGTTACTTGGCACTGATCTTCATCATGGTGCTAATTTAATCAACAATTTACTTAGTGTGGAGGAAAAGGCTTTTAAATCTACTGATATTATCATTCGTAGGTGAATATCTTAAAATATATCATTTACACACAATATATTTTATATATACTAATTTTTACTTTGTATATTTATATAGGCAAGCTTTTGGATCATGGAAAATATTAATTGATAACTTTGCTCTAGATCTACAAGAGCTTGCAACTGCAAGAAGAATAAAACTTCTTTGTATTCCTTTAAACGCTAAAAATAGTAAAACTGAATTGATAACTATTACGAAATTAGAAGTTTGGTGGCATTTAATTGTTAAATTGTACAATGATCTTTCAAAATTTGTTAATTCTGTATTAGTACCATTTCTGAACTTTGCATTTGGACTACTTGGAGATACCCTATTACTTTCTCATAAATTAAATACAATCGCTTCTGCTGGAAAAAGGTTTTTAAAGACAAACGTTCTTGCCATTGATATTTTGCTACAATTACTAACTCCGACAGCGAAAGAATGTCAAATAATTGTTCCTACGTTAACGGAAAGACTTCTCCATGGCATTCCGAATTCAATTTTTCGGCAGAGCTACAAAAGTTTTATTCATAGTGTAGGTGAAGCTTCAATTATAGTCAACAACTTAAGCAATATGGATGTTGAAAGAAAACAAAACATTATTACGGCACTGTGGGCAAATTTGATATATCATGTCAAGGAACTTGACATGGACTTCCAGGTCTGTTACATTGCACAATTTGTAAACAATATTTCCACATATATACATAATATATATATTTACAGGCTTTGGCGTACAATGACATTATATTAATTTTGATGGAAATAGATGACCATGTTTCCAATAAACAGAACATACAAAGTTTGTTCGTCAATATAATTATGCCTAATGTCAGCAGCAATTCTACTAATTATATTTTTGCAACTAGTAAATTCATAAATTTTATGTTGAAGCTTCTAACTCCAGAAACATTCTTAAAAACTGACAAGTACGTATTACTCTTATTGGTGTAAACTAAACAATGATAAGTAAGGAAAAATAGTATATGTATAGTTGAATCAAAACGAGCGTAAAAATATACATATAATATATTTAGTATAATCATTTAAAACATAATAATTATTAGTATAGTCAAATTGACAAAAGACAATGTATTAGGTGAACCGGAAAGTAATGTCGTTTTTTTACATTAATTCAATGCGCAGAAACGACATTACTTTCCGGTCCACCTAATATATATTTTGTAACGCAAATTTTATAATTATAAATTTTCTAGAGAACCAATTTTGTACACTTTTTTGATGTTTAAACATTCACACCATTGATTTGATTTGAATGTTCAGAGTTTGTTTTGTTTATCAAAGAATACCTTATAAATTCACTTATTCAAATTTTTCGTTTAACTTTTCACTTATTAACAATTCCTGTTTATTTAGTCATTTTAAGTTTTTTTGTAAATAAATAGCACTCTTAAAAATATATCTGACTAAAAATTAAATTTAGTAAGTGTTTACCAACAAAACGTTTGTATTAAAATGACATCAATTATCGCAATTTAATGGCCATTATAAATATTCTGCATCAATTCAATCCATTAATTCTGATCATAAATATTTGCTAATAGAATTCATTCAATCGGTTTTTGGTGCATTTTTAATTAGTATCATATGAAAAAGAATTCGTTAAAATATATAATCTGAAGTATTTAATTTTTTGTAAAAATGTATACATTATGCATGAATATCCTGATGTTCAAATGATTTAAAAACATATGTAGCTGACTTTCATATGATGATGAATGATATTTTGGTTTTTTCTCATATTTGTAGTATTAAAAATGTATTATATAAGTTTTGTCCTCCTTATATAATTTTTACGAAATATGAAGTAATATCTAAGACAATTTTTATCTATAAATTGCTATTAACGAATTATATACACTGTTTATCGTCATTATTTTACTTCACATAATAGATAAACAATTCGCTATGTGCTTATCACAAAAAGGATGAATAGTGTGTAGTTATTGTTATTTAGGCAGATCCTGCTATCTTAATTAAATTAATGTAGATGGAAATATCTTGTTAAAGGAAACACTATGAAGCTATTAAACAACTGTTGTGGCAAGGTATAAAATCAAATACTTTATTACCGGACAAACCTAATACGCTTGAAATTATCAAAACAATTCACGATAAAATGGTTTCCCTAAAATTGGAGGCGTCTAACAGGTGTGTATGATTATATACTTTCTAAGTTGCTAAAATGTCAGTACAACTTACAGCATGATCATGTTTTCTAGCTTTGGCATATCAGAATTATGGTGTGCTGTAGCTGATGTTTTATCGCATTATGTTACGGATTCTCAATTTCACCAAGGCAATGTTGAAGAACATGCTTTCATAATAATAGAAAGTATACTCAATTTTCCATTCTCGTATATTGTCTTAAATGATCACACTCAGGTTAGTACAATAAACAAAATGATTTTTTAGTTCAGTACCCACATTGAGGGAGCTCACAGGAACTACGAGGTGGTTTTCGAATTCATCGTTTGGTAAACTTGCTAAAAACACACTCGCAGCTCTGTGTTCTCTCTCGTACTAATAGGTAAATGTGTATATAACTAACTGTTTCTAAGAGTGCGCTCAAAGCAAGTTTCCCATCGACACCTGTGTCTTTCCCCAAGTCACATTTTTTCTTCTAACATCTATAAGTTATTTCTGCCTGATTTTCTGGTAATCAGCGTAAATGAAGTTCTTCATTATTTTGCATGAGATGTCTTGAATACTATACAGTAACGTCCAATTGAAGTAGAACACTTGAATTTTTGTGTATTTCTGTGAGACTATGACTGATTTCAAAGAACCAAAGACATATTTTTTTAGGAAATTTTCTTCCCGTTCCAATGGTAAAGGCTTCATCCCAATCGGATACAAAATGGCCGAACGGCAGGGGTTGGAGTGAAATAGTGCATTTTGAGACTTTTTGAAAAGTGCGAGATCTAGTAGTTTCGGAAAGAAATTCATATTTCTAATTATGGCACGAGAGAGAGAAAGAGAGAGAGAGCATCCTTCGGCATTAACCCCCCCCCCCCCCCCCCCCCCCCCCCCGTAGCATCACTCTAGGATAAGCTACACCCATTTGAAGTGAAAATACTTAATTGGCCATAACTTCCGAACGCGCCGACCAATCTGGTTTAGTTTTTGCGTGATATCATCTTTAACAATACTGTAGATTCTCACAAAATTATTGTTTTCGGAGACGATCCCATGACGTAGATCTTGAGATATCGCAAGCGCACCCGAAGCTTCTCCGCCATTTTTTATTAGGAATGCGATGAAATGGAAGTTTCATATTTATTTTACTTTGTAGTTAAGATTGCAACGAATTAAACATGCTTTTAAACATCCAAAAATGAGTTTGTTAAGGGATTAAATTTGTCTTTTGAAAAAACGCCCAAATTTCGCGAGTTTCGCTCGAGGTACTCGGGTGATTACTACCCTGCCATGCGCGCCACCGATTGTCACCCAAGTACCGCGAGTGAAACTCACAAAATTGTTGTGACAGGCGTTTTTTCAAAAGAAACATTTAACCCCTTAAAAAACTCATTTTTGGATGTTTAAAAACGCGTTTTAATCGTTGCAATTTCAGCTACAACGTGGAATAAATAAGAAACTTCTATTTCATCGCATTCCTAATAAAAAATGATGGGGAAGCTTCGGGTGTGCTTGCGGTATCTCAAGATCTCCGTCATGGGATCGTCTCCGAAAACAATAATTTTGTGAGAACCTACAGTATTGTTAAAGATGATATCACGCAAAAACTAAACCAGATTGGCCGGCGCGTTCCGAAGTGATGGCCAATGAAGTGTTTTCATTTCAAGGGGGTGTAGCTCCCCCTAGAGTGATGCTACAGAGGTGCAATGGGAGTGTTTTTTGACTGCCGAAGAATACTCTTTCTCGTGCCATAATTATAAATAAAAATTTCCTTCCGGAACTACTAGTTCTCGAACTTTTAAGAAAGTCCCAAAATGCACTATTTTACTCCAACCACTACCGTTCGGCCATTTCGTATCCAATTGGGATAAAACCTTTACCATTCGAATGGGAAGAAAATTTCCTAAAAAAGATTTCTTTGGTTCTTCGAAATCGGTCATAGTCTCACAGAAATACACAAAAATTCAAGTGTTCCACTTCAATTGGACGTTATTGTATATCTTTCTGTGTCCCGCGCATGCACACTCACTCACGGTTTGTCGCACTCTCCTCAACGTACCTCATATTCGTACGCACACGCACTCTCTTACGCTCCGCGTGAGGCGCTCGTGCCAGGGTTCTCTATCGTGCACGCTGTCAACTCGATCGCGGAATCGCGGGATTTTTAACTATCAGCTATCCTACTGTCGACTCGTCCTCGAGACGTAACGCGGCAGTTTCAAAAACGCTCCTTTCGTTCCTAGTCCATTTCACGCATTCCATAGTCACTCACACCGCACTCTTACATTTTTTTGCAAATAACAATTACTTTTCGAGTAGTAACGCTTAATATTATGAACGATCAATATAATTAACGTATAACATACCTAACGGTTAACGTATTGAACACTTGATGCCTAGTATTATTAAGGTTTAATTAATTTCACGCGTAACATACTTAACTTAACGGTGAACATATTTATCACTTAACGTCTATAGCCCGTATTCAGAACTCGCTTTTATGGTCACACCTAAGGTCACTAACAGCTAATAGCGCGCTATTAGCGAAAAAGCCTGTTCAGAACCGCTTTTAACCGTTTCGCTACGGCAGTCCGTTCCGCGGGAGTAGCGCCACTGAACGGGGCACCGCGCTGCGCAGTGTGCACTCCCGCGGAAAGTTCGCACTTTTTAAGAGTTATGTAACAACTGTTTCGTCATATTATATAGAAAAACATAAAAATGAATATATTGTGAGTATTCAGAAATTTACATATTAACAAAATAGTAGATTCTGTTTTACCAACGAAGTCAGCGTAGGTGGTCTCGCGGCCGCCAACTATAGTCGGTGTCCGTAGCGAAAGGGTTAAGCATTAAACAGCGCGCTATTAGGCACCATCTTGGGACTAACAGCGAGCTATTCGAAGATGTGGGCAGGGGCATGTTTTAAGTGACAGGTCGCTCAAACATAACGGACCAAATGGAGGCTATTGCCGACATAGATGAAGTCCGCGAAGTTAATGAAATGAGAGTAAGAAATCCGCAAGTTTTTCGAGAGAGACGTGATCCGTTTGGTTAGTGACGTCATCCTTAGGCATTTCGACCGTGTTGAATGCTCAGAGGCTATCAGATTTGTGGGGATCTTCATCCTCCACCAAATTTTCCAGGCAAATTTTATTGATTTTGAAATCGAGCCCAGAAGGTTCTGAGAGAGTAGAACCTCCACCTGTACCACTCGCACGCTTGCGATAGCAAGAAATAGTCTTCTTTGCTGTGAGTTTCCACCGCTGCTATGCATCTCTTATACCTTTCCATTCCCTCTTAATTCCAGTCGCTGCCATTTTTTCTATTAGTCTCATTCATTTGTCTCTTCTACTCTTTTGCAATCAAGCATTATTTGCTTTATTCTCTAGTATATCAGGATTGTCGCTTACAAATTGTATGACTAATGCTTTTTCTTCGACGATGAAATTCTCCTTTCGTTCCATGATGATCTACAACCACTTATTTTTTTTTTCATTTTCATGTAATGCCTGTCTTATAATAGTTTTAACGTATTAATTGAATATTAATAGCTTGGCTTCAAGAAAGGGAAATCTTTAATTTCGTATTTCAAATATGGCTGCAGTTTTCACCAAATATGAAGTTGGCGCTTTCCGAATGCCACCGAATACTCCCGGACATAATCGAATATGCCGAGAATCGATAAATCAAATCTTTCCGAATGATTCCGAACGCGATTGAAAGTACATGTTACAAGACGCTGCTCCCTGTTAGCATACCTTTAGCTAAAAGCGGCTTAAAAGCGAGTTCTGAATACGATCACTAACATCTCGGCGCAGTCACTTTTAACTAATAGTGTTGTGGACTCAAATCAGCGGGGAAACGAACAATATACGGGTAACTGTTTATTTTTCGATATCTTGGGGGTATTACAGAGCGAACACTATAACAATAATACTAAACTAATATGCGCACGACCGTCCCTTTTTATCCCCGGCCCGGATAACGGGATTCTCCCCCGTCGTGGCATCGCCCCCTTCCGCTCGCTCCCTTCCCCTCGTTCGGCCGCCGGCTCGTCGCCGCGCGCCGAAATCTCCCTTAGCCGCCGGGCGATTCCCGCGCTAATTCCCCCTGTCTTCCTTTCGGTCGCCGGGTAAATCATCGGCACACGAATCGCAGATCGCGTTACCCACGTGGTAAATCGGACATCCTTTCCGGGTAGACCCCATCGTCAACAGAATAATGAATACAAAAATAGAATACAACAATAGAACCTTGAACACAACAATGAATACAACAATAGAATCTTGACTACAACAATAGAATAATTATTCATCTAACATATTTGAGGGACCGAGGGTCCGTTCCTTAACATCCCCCCCCCCCCGTGCGGAGTTTCGCTGCTCCGTACCTCGTTCGCGCCCGTAATCTTGACGAGCTTCGCCACGGGCCTCACAAGAGATCCGAATGCAGTCCGCACCTCCGCTACACGCACGCGTTTGTCCATTCCGGGCCAAACCTTTTCCACGATTCCCTTCCGCCAGGCGTTCCGGGGTGATTGGTAATCCAGAACTAACACCATGTCTCCCACCTCCAGCGATTCCGTTTCGCTTCTCCACTTGCACCTCGGCAGCAAGGTTGGAAGATACTCCCGCAACCATCGTTTGCAAAACGCGTCCGGAAGCGACTGCGACACCCGCCATTGTTCCCTCGTACATCCCCCCTGGGTTTCTTATCTGGTTATCACGTTGCCACTAGAAGAAGTCCCTATCAGGAAGTGGTTCAGCGTTAGGGCTTCTTGGTCCCGCGGATCCGGCGACACATGAGTGAGAGGGCATGAGTTCACAGAATGCTCTGCCTCGGCCAGCAGGGTAAGCAACACTTCCTCCTTTGGTGCCCGCTCCTTGAGAACAGCACGCAAAGCTACCTTCACCGAACGCACGAGTCGCTCCCATGCCCCACCCATGTGGGGTGCAGCTGGAGGGATAAAGCGCCATTCCATGCGGTTTTCGACCGCGAACTTGCGCTGTTTCTCGCAGTCCAGGCTCTTGACGGCGTCTCGTAGTTCGGGGTCCGCACCTACGAAATTGGTTCCATGATCGGAAAACATCACGGCCGGCATCCCTCTCCTTGCCGCCATTCGTCGAATCGCCATTATCGCGGAATCCGTGTTCAAGTGGTGCGTCAACTCGAGGTGGACGGCTCTGGTCGTGAGACAAGTGAAGAGGACCCCCTAACGCTTTTCTTGGCGTCTGCCGATTGTTACCAGCATCGGACCGAAATAGTCGACTCCGCTATGGCTGAACGGTCGTTGGTGGTACGCTACGCGGGACTTCGGCAGGTCTCCCATAATGGGTACTCTCGGTTTCGCTCGCCACATCCGACAGATGACGCACTTACTTGCAATCCAGTGCAACGTGTTTCGCAGGTGGAGGATCCAATACCGTTGTCGTATTTCGTTCACTACCGTCTCATTACTGCCATGTTTCATGTGGAGGTGAAAGTCACTGACAATCAATCGGCTGACCGGGTGCCTGCCGTCCAATATGACTGGTCGACTATTGAAATTCGGTCCTTCGAACTCATTGACCCGTCCCCGGACGCGCATTACGCCATTCTCGTCCATCACCGGGGTAAGGTCCTTGACACGGCTCTTGACGGGTTGCTCGTGGTTGGAACGTACTGCCATCATCTCCTCGGGGAAGCTTTCCAGCTGTATACACCGATGCCAGCGGTTTTCAGCCTCCCTCAAGTGTTTGACGGTCAGTTCGGGCCCCGTCTTCCTCACCCAGCGGTCCACAACTAGTAGTAGGCGTGCAGTGGCGTATAGCAATCGTTTCCAGGAGGAGAAGTTCACCGGATTCGGCAAGCATTCGGTCGTAATTTCCATAGTCAAGCCGCAGCAGTCTCTCTTTCTCTCCGCCTCGGTAACGTCGTCGAAAGCCGCGGTTCCGTGAATGTCCTCAACCGGCCAACTGGTCTCATCGTTGTTAAGGAATTCGGGTCCATCACGCCACTGATCAGCTTTGCTGAGAAACCCTGAGGAGTCCCTTGTCGCACCATCAGCTGGGTTTAAGCCAGAGGGGACCCACCAACCCCTTTCTAGCCGTGCCGTTATTTCCCGGATCTCTCCCAATCGTTGCGCCACAAACGTATGGTATCGACGCGGATCCGATCGTATCCAATGGAGCACCGTCGTTGAATCTGACCAAAAGGACCGTTTCTCTATTTTATAGTCATGCTCTTGCTCAATTGTTCTCGCGAGTCGACTAGCCATCAGCGCGGCCTGCAGTTCGAGACGCGGAATCGACATAGGTTTGAGGGGGGCCACTCGACTTTTCCCAGCGATCACGCTGGTTCGAAAAGAGCCGTCCTTGAACTGTAACCTCCAATACGCTACGGCTGCGTACGCCCTCACACTGGCGTCGCAAAATACGTGCAACTCGGCCCGCGACATGTCCGCCGAGGTTCGACCGTTCATGTAACACCTTGGGATAAAATGCCGATCGACCTCGGGCAGTTCCTTCAACCAAACCTCCCATTTCGCAAACTCGTTATCGAGCAATGCCTCGTTCCATCCGATACCGCTTATCCACACGTCTTGCATAAGTATTTTTGACCTTGTAGTGAACGGTGTCAGGAATCCGAGAGGGTCGAAAACCGACATAATTGTTCTCAAGAACTCTCTCTTGGTTGGTTTATTATATCCACTGACTAACTTCGACGGAATCTTTCGGATACCCACGTTGAATTTGAGAACGTCAGACTCCGTGTCCCATTGTAAGCCCAAAGCCTTTTCGGTTTTTGGTGTAAGGCTATCTGGTTCTAGGCTGACTTTTCCAAACTTCGCGCGTTTTGTGGGCACCAGCCGAGCCACCTGGTTATTGTTACTCACCCAGTCATTCACGCTGAAACCCCCCTGGCGATTTATGTCCGTGACTTGTCCAACCATTCTTACGGCCGTTTCCACAGTCTCATGACTGTCCAGAAAATCATCCATGTAGCAATTGTTGACAATGCTTGCTACGGCTTCCGGCATTGAACTTTCGAATCGTTTGGCGTTCCGGTTCTTTATGTACAGGGCGCTGCAGGGCGATGATTTTGCACCGAAGATCAAGGTTGACATCACGCACTCGTCAGGCGGTGCCTGTCTATCCGCCCCACGTCATAGGAAGCGTTGCGCGTCTTGACCTTCTTCCCTCAATTTCACCCTTAGAAACATATCCCTGATGTCTCCTTTCACCGCAATTGGATGTTGTCGTAAGCGCATTAGGACCCCTAGCAACGATTTCAACAGGTCAGGCCCGGGCAATAGGTGATCGTTGAGGCTCGCTCCTTCAGACCGTGCAGCCGCGTCAAATACTAACCTGATTCTGTTGGGTCTATTCGGGCTTATCACCCTCTTCGAATAGCCTATTCATTTCAGCGTAGTACAGCGCGGCATAATACGGGTCGCGGTCGAGCTTCCTTTCCTTCCTCATCAAGCGGCTCCGAGCGGTATCTCTACTGTTTGGGAATCCGTCGTATTCTCGTCTCCACAGCAGCCCGGTCTCCCATGAGTCGTTTCGTTGGTGACTAGTCCTTTCCAATATTTCCATTGCCCTTTCGTCATCCGGACTGGCGGTGTTGCCCGCGTGAATGCCCATCGCATCCAACTGGAAATATTGTCGGACCAGAACATCTAATTCGCCGTCGTTCCAAGGCAACTCCTGGGTCTTATTCGCCGGTTCATCCTTGGTAGTTAATGCAACAAGCCGCGGACGGGTTCGCTGAGTGGGACCGTGTACTACCCAGCCCAGTTTCGTACGTGAGGTCGCCGGGGCGTTGTCACTGGCGTCAATGATGTCTCGCGAAACGATGAGATCGTAGTTGTCCTGACCGATGAGGATATTGGGCACAGCGTCTGCGAAGGGTTTCAAACCGAGGCTCCTCAAGCGTGTGGACCCGGCCAGCAGACTGATCTAAGGTCTGTGGCGGTAGCTCAAGATCGTGTACAGTGCGCGCCCCTCGGAGCCTATGTCTACCAAATTGACCTTGAATCTCTATCGCAACCTTCTCACTGCTTGTCTTCACTCCTTCCGGATTGACTATTCCCTTCAGAGTGAACCAGATGCGTGGTCCTTCCGCACCAATTTCGCACGCTGTCTGCGCGCGCAACAAGGTTACCGTCGACCCTTCGTCCAAAAGGACGAAAGTGTCGATCGAGCCGGTTTTGCCTATTATCTTTACGGGAAGTATCTTGAGCAGCGTTTGACGTCCTAGTCATGCGTCCGCGCGATTTCGATTCGCTTCATCTTTTTCCCGACGCTCTCCTCTGTCGTTTCGTGCAGAAGTTTATGGTGCGATCCACGGCAGTTTCGCACTTCGCACCCCTCGGCTGGGCATTGGAGACGCCGATGATCCTTCCCCAAGCATTTAAAACACAAGCTTCGTTTCCTGTCCCAATTCCAACGCTGCGCGACTGTTTCGTTGGAAAGTTTCTCGCACCGCTCGGTTTTATGCCCTTCTGACCCGCAATACTCGCATGCCTCACCTGGTCCACGGGCCCCCTCCCTGGACGTGGAGGGCTCGACCCTATCCGTGGTTCTCCCCCTAGACGACGTCGCGTATACATTGTGCGTTCTGAGACGCGTACCCCTATCTTCTTGTCTTCGACCTCTCGAGTGATCCCGATTATCACTAAATCGCGGGGTACCCGCGGCGCACGACAGTTCGGCTTCTCTGTACAAAAATTCGGCCAACGATACCAAGCGCGGAGTGTCTCCGGGAATGTCTGTCGCGTAGTGATTATACCCATACACTAGTGCCGACGGCATCTTTCTAATTATATCCCGGATTACGTCCGGACTATGAAGGTAACCTACGTGCTTTATGGCCTTCAACGCGGCAACGCAGTTCCTAACCTTCGTGGCGAAAGTTATCAGGTCGCCTCCGTCTTGCTGCATCTTCGGCAGGTTTCTTATCTCCCGCACGATCCTCTCCACTATCCTATCCGGGTTGCCAAATCTCAATTCAAGGGACTTCATGACTATGCGAGAATCGCTAGCGGTCATCATCAAGGCTTCCACCGCGTCTTTCGCCTCCCCTTTCAGGGCCTCATATAAGCGCATGACATTCTCTCTGTCCGAGTATCCTCCCAATTCCGACGAAAGTTCGAAAGCTTGCTTAAAGCGAAGCCAGTCCAGACAATCCCAGAAAAGGATGGCAGGCCTCTAGCCGCAGTCAGCCTGTTCACCAGCCTATATTCGTTCCTTCGAGTCGGCGATCCTTTACTTTCGCCCTGAGCGGTCACGGAAACACGCGCGGGGCTCGCAATCATAGTGTTTTCGCGCCCACTCCGCGCCATTCCCCATGTGTCCTGGCACTGTTGCGCAGAATACTCCGAGGCACGCTCGACCCAGGCGGCCATGCCGGCTCTACGGCTTTGCTCGTCCACCACGGTGCCTGAAAATCGCGAACGCGGGGAGGAATCGCCACTCCCCAGCCGAGCCGCTAATCTTTCGCTGACTAACTGCAACTCCACCTCCTCTCTTCTCGCAATCGCGGTTCTTCGGATGTCAGCGCGCTCTTCGGCGGCTTCCTTCAAGAGACGCCTCGCGCGTTCACTCATGCCGGACACCGTTGTTTCTGCCCTTGCCCTGACGTGCGACTCACCCGGGGTTGGTTCTCCTTCTTCTGGCGGTAGGCGGCCCTGGTCCTGTTGGTCGACATTCTCCGACCGGGAGCTGGGGTCGGCCCGCGCACCTTGGGCTGCCGTCTCCATGTCGATTGGGCGTCCGCCATCGTCCCTCCTTTCTGCCGTGGAATCGTCGGTCTTCCGTCTTTTGTCAGCGCCGGCATGCTTTGGGGGGCGGCCGCGTCTCTTCGAGGCTATCGGGTCCGACCCTGACGGTTGAACGCGATCCTTTTTCTGTCGTTTACCTCCCCCAGCCATGATTTCCACACACTTCACTTATTCGAGGGTTATTAATTGTTAACTACGTTCTACGAAGCCTGCTCTTTGCTTTCCCTCTCCCGGTATATGAGTTCCCGGGTTTCAGCACCAATTTGTTGGGGACTCAAATGAGCGGGGCAACGAACAATATACGGGTAACTGTTTATTTTTCGATATCTTGAGGGTATTTCAGAGCGAACACTATAACAATAATACTAAACTAATATGCGCACGACCGTCCCTTTTTATCCCCGGCCCCGGATAACGGGATTCTCCCCCGTCGTGGCTTCGCCCCCTTCCCCTCGTTCGGCCGCTGGATCGTCGCCGCGCGCCGAAATCTCCCTTAGCCGCCGGGCGATTCCCGCGCTAATTCCCCATGTCTTCCTTTCGGTCGCCGGGTAAATCATCGGCACACGAAACGCAGGTCGCGTTACCCACGTGGTAAATCGGACGTCCTTTCCGGGTAGACGCTATCGCCAACAGAATAATGAATACAAAAATAGAATACAACAATAGAACCTTGAACACAATAATGAATACAACAATAGAATCTTGACTACAACAATAGAATAATTATTCATCTAACATATTTGAGGGACCGAGGGCCCGTTCCTTAACAAATAGTGACTCTCTTAGTGACCTTAAGAGCGAGTTCTGAATACGGACTGATAGGTTTAACTCTTAATGCAGTTATATTTGGGCCAGAGCGCGTTTTCTGGGCCTTCCGGGACTATTTGGTCGTTTCGTATCAGGCGTCGCGATCTCGCACGGTGAATTATCGCATTGTTTGAGATCATCGTTACTTTTCGCTCGGTAATAGCTTTCTCATGTATCTTCGTTCGTTTATTCTTTCGTTACGGGGTCGTTGTCGCTATGCTTGCCGTTTTCGATGATTCTTGGCGCACTTTTCCTTCCTGTTTTTCTTCCGATTCTTTTCTCGCATCTCACCGTGTTTTGTACTCGGTTCGACCCCGTACATGGAAATGAGGATCTGATAGAAGTTGCTAAGCCATGAAAGTAAAATCTACAAAGGTAGCATGATACAGCAGCGCTACCAGAGGACATATTGGAAGTCTTCCAATACCATAGGAATTTTTACCGAACCAAAATAGTAATTTTTCCGTAACATAATTTTTTGTTCCTTCCCGTAGACAATGTAGACAAACAATTAAGTATTTTATGAGCTAATTACGATTCGAGAGGAAACAAGTATAATATCCCATTCAAACAAATATTTTCTCTGAAATAGTAATTAACGGCGTGTTTCGTATACGATTGAGGTTAAGAGGTTAGAGTTTCCAAATGTCAATACTTATCGATATAATACTTAATCTTATGTAAAATTTTGATATTATACAATATGATATTATTGTTAATACTTACATTCATAGATAGAATTTCAATAAATTGTTAAAAACGGAGAAGGCCGAAGCGCCGCACATAATGATATCTGTCATATGCCGAAAAAAATCGCAGAGACGTGGGCGTCAATTCACGGCAACAGCGACACCTCTTACCCTATTTTATAGTAAAAAGTATCAGTTTTCATATAAAAACTATTAAATGTCATGGCAACATCTGTGATAACAAAAATTACTATATTATCTAGTAAAATTTCTTTTGTTTTAGAATAAATATGTTTGTTTTAAAATAATTAGCCCTCGAGAGCAAAGGGTTAGAATGTCGCTATAGTTTCCACGTACGAGAATTTTATGGTACTTTCTACCCAGTAGTCGGTACTTTGTACCACATCCTTCTCTCTGTGTAGTGAGCTATCGGACGCGGTGAACGTTTCGGGTGCAATTTCGGCCTTTATCATTTTTCTCTTAAGATTGATTTTTGTCGATTTAGACCCGGAAGGGGGGGGGGGGGTGAAATGTAATTATTGCATTATCTTGTTTGTTATTGATTTTTACGATGATAAACAAACTTGTTGGGAATTAAATTTGCTATAACTTTTGTAGTTACCATTGTAGGCCAAATATTTGGGGGAATTTTGTTTCCCCCGAACTTCAAAAATATCGATCCTAGCGAAAAAACGATAAGGACCAACCCTAGCAGAAATTTGGTCAGGCTGCCGGATGAGGCCCAGATCCTGCCCTGATCATGCATCAGTACAACATTTGTAAATGTGATCAGCCTGAAATATAGATCCTGACCAGGATCAGGCCCTGATCAGGCAATGTCACAGCTAGCCCTATTACGGAATGCCTGACTTGGCTCGTATCAGGCAATTTCATGGCAAGCCCTATTATGGAAAATCTGACTTGGCCGTAGTCAGGCGTTATTCAGAGCTGCCGTGTTAGGTGTGAAATCAGGCAACACTGAAATCGTCCTAATATGAAACTATATACATGTAATACAACCACCGGCCACCAGAGGGACAGGGATACCCGCAAGCAAAAGTGCGTCACTGAGCCGATAAGCTCCAAACTTTATAGAATTCTGAAAAAGAGACGAAGAGGCGATAAAAGCTTCTAACTTGCAGCACCTAGTAGTCCAATCCATCGCACTGCTTCTATATAAAATTTTTTAGAATCAACAAAATAATTTATAATTTTCAGGAATTCTCCTACCCTTTGAAAGCAAAGTCTAATACGTCACACTGAATTACTCCACTACCTACGATATTTTCAAAAAATTTTACCTGTTTGTCATTTCAACATCTATATGTTGTGACGTTGCAAAAATTTGCCGTCACAGTGGAGGTTTAGCTCTCGCGTTTTTAGGCGTGACGCATTACCGCCACGCACTCTAAGCACCATCACGACAACACACTCCATGGGTCCTAATATAATTTCGTATATTTTGTTAAACTAATTTTTTTCGTATCGTAACTTATTGGTAACACGACACCACGGACGGCGTGAGGAGCATCTACAAACCAGCAAACCAAGGAAGGACCCACCGAACCAACGCCACATGGGACCATGGGGCCGTGCCAAGCTAGGGGCACGCGCCAAAGGCCGGAAGCGCTTCATACCGAAAAGCGCCTCCCCATACCTCGCACACGAAGAGAGGCTGCAGGGAAGAGGTCACGAGGACCCTCCGGAAGAAGAGAAGAACCGCAGCAGCCAGAGGATTCGAGGAGCCAGCAGTACCGTGGCTACAGCGACTAGTGGAGGACGCGCCTTCACGCCCCTAGAAGTTGCGACAGCGAGGAGGATGTTCCCCACGGAAATTACCGAAGGGTCAGCAGCAAGGCTGCCGCTATCGTACCGTCCATGGAGGGAACAACGTTACCATCGAGAACCGGCCCCGTAGATGGGGAAGCGTGCACCTCGAGGGAGTAACCGCATCCATATTCACTGGCAGAGCCGTAGAACCTCGCCGGGGAAGAGTCAACGTAGTCCTGTCGAATATTAGTAACGAACTATTTAGTATAAAATATTATAGAAAGTACCGTATCGCCTTATCGAATTTTCGAGGGCCTCGAAACTCAGTTTGAATTGTGGCGCGGGCGAATAAGTTCGGCAGAGGGCCCAACGCGTTAGATTAAGGGTGGGGATGTCACCACCTACCGAGCGTACGCGAGCCGATAGATCGCTCTCTCGCTTGCAGTCCGTGGTGGTGCAAAGACGTTTCGTTGTCGTTATTACCGGTGAGTTCTATAGTTCGATTACCGTGGAATTTTCCTAGGGCATTATCGTCCCTTGCTACCGTTCCTTGCAACCGTTCTCGAATCCTTCCGATTCGAGACAAGTGTATCGCGGGAGAATTCCGTGGTTATCGTCTCTCTTTATATTGTAACTAAGAATTATATAATTTAGCTTAATATTAGTGTGTTGTAATTAATCGAGTGATTTTCTGGATCCTGGAGTGTGGCCACGGAGCCTACGTATCGTTATTGCTTCTCAATATCGGCACGTACGTTAGTCTATATTTTGCTATCGCTTTGCTTTGCTTCGATTTCTTGAAAGAACTACGACTTTGTAAATTTATCTGTCTCTTATTAATTTCATTCTTGCGACTATTCATTTTTGTCACCATTGTAGTATTACTGTTATATCTGCGCTTTATTCTGTTCAAATTCCGAGGTACGGTGATATGCTATCGCTTATCGTTCTCTAGTAATAGTGCTATCGTAAGACTTCCAACTTTAGAGCTATCGGTCCGTGAAGGATGTGCTGTTAGCTACGCCAATGTAGTACAGTTGCTAGGGCTACCGAACAATTCTTCCACGACACCTACTGTTCCTTGTATAATCTAGACGCGACCGATTTTCGGCATATCACTACCGTTATTAATATTGTTTTATTGATGTCCTAATAAAGAGGGCTTTGTTATAATTTGTTAAAATCCTATTCTGTTACTTTCGTAATTTCGCTAGCTCCCAATTCAAGAACCCTGCCCCTCTATCATTTTGTTCCACGGTGAACAGGCTGAGCTAGTGTGTTGTCGCCCGAATTTTCGTGAGAGCAGTTACCGAATATCTTGTCGTCCCGAAGACGGTATTCTCCGAGAATACCTGGCGCCCAAAATTTTTCGCCGGCTACCGTCCGTATAAGGGCTCTCGCGGAAGTTCGTGGATTTGTGGCGAAATTTATAACCCGGCTATCGTCTCGCAATTTATGCGATTATAGCTATCGTTACAATGTATATCTAATGTATATCAATATCAGGCAACTGGATATAATACCAATCAGGGCATGATCAGGACCACATATGTTCCCTAATGTGGGCCCGATCAAGTAGCCTGATCAGGACCGAGTCAGAAATGCCGTTACATGCCACATCAGGGCCGGCAGAGTGGCATGATCCGGGCCGGATTATCAGTTAGGGACAGCCTGATGCGGCCCGGATCCCCGCCGGAATAAATTTCTGCTTGGGTAAATTAAGAATCCGGCTGCCACGTCCGGGCCTGATGTCCCCCCGAACGGAATTTCTGTTCGGGATGGGGCTTCCAAATGAGACCCCTAAGAGAATTAGGGAATATTAATCGGGGCCTTGGAAGAACCCTAATAAGGTTTCTCGCGGGGTCTGTTATTTTGAATTCCGTAAGTATACAGGCAACGTATATTCGATGCCCCAGTTATTACGGTGTTGGAGAATCAGTATACGAGCAATGCATGGTCGCCATTTTGGGTCCAATTGCCGTGAGGTAAGTGGGAAGACCGTCTCTAACGCAGAGGTTCCGCGTTCCACTTACGGACCTTGTTCGGTTGTACCGCAAATGTTAATAACCTAAATTCAGTTCAGATATTTCCTTGTTACAGCAACAGTTTATTGATTGGGTATCATCAATGTCCAGGACAGAATTAGTCTGTTTCTTTACTATGAATATAATGGACCTTAAAAGAATTCAATTCCGTGCAATGTGTGTGCCACACTGATAAATATTACGGCAATAGTCAAGCATAATGATTGAGCTCATGCTTATGTAACGCACAGTCTAATGGTGGAAATCAACAATCCCGCATCAACTTTTTTCATATAATATAAAACATTATGTTATCGATAATAATTTGTTAATGGACGATTTAGGGAAGAACAATTCTGAGGTTGTCTAACCGTTTCATTTAACAACAATCTTTTTTTACGGCGTGCCAAATAGATCTATCAGTTTTCTCTTGACATCTTGGGCGTGTCTTTCAAATCGCCGCTTTGCAGCTCGGTTTCCGCCAGGAGTACCGGTATTATTCCGCGAACTTCGTTTGTGAGACATACACGGTCTGCAGGAATATGCACCTTATAAGATTAACCGAAAGTCCTTACCAGTGTTCTCCTCGCGGTGAAACGTTAGAATTACTGCGGGAAGGTTAGGAAGCTGAAGCGAGGTGCTAGGACCTCTTCAGCAACTCACCAGGTTTTGGTCGGTCAGTCGGGGCAATACTGACTGAATTTTCCCCGAATCTTCAGGTTTTTATACCCTCCGATTTAAAGTTGCTGCGCAATCATCCCTTTGGTGATAACACCGCAACAATTAAATTTTTTAAATGAATTTGGCCAATGGGCCATGGAACTGTTATATTAAGTGCTATGGGCGGGCGCGAGTTGTTATGCAGGCAAGCTATTTTAAAGTATATCATCTACCGGGTAACAATTTTAATATAACACATGGTATAATTATTGAAAGATGCAGATTTTTTCTAAATATTAACAAATTCTTTTGTAAATACTCCGTAAAATTATGTTTGTAACATTTAGCCTGTCACGTATTGATTAGGGCTTATAAGCAGCATAGGAATTATATTTTCCAAGGAACTCTACAAAACTGGCGGTACTTATATACATATACAGTGTTAATTATCACTTCTAGCTCACGCAACTTATACAAATTAGGAGGGTCGCTCAGTCGATCGATGGAGATCGGTAGATTTTCCCGGTGTTTAGAGAACGGGGAAAACGAAGAGACCATATTTACGTGGCCGCACTAGCGGGAAGCAAAAATTCAAATTTCATTTCCCTCTCATTTAAAATTAACAACGAAAAAGTACTCCATGAAGCCATTTTTCCTTCCCTAGAAGCCCTAAGATTGTGTTACGTACATAACATTATTATAATTGTTCGTTTTTATATTTTTTTCCGTAATTTCCGGGTGAAATAAGCTGTTTCACATTTTTCTCATTTTTCAGACGCTTTTAGGGTGTCTGAAAGTTTTGTAGTTCGCTTTCCGGCCACCCATTAAGTCTAATGCTATGCTAGTAGCGCTACTATCGCCATCACTTCGAAATTACAAAAATAAGTTTTAACTATTTATAAGGCATATTTGTGTGCAAACTCTGACGGAAAAATTATAAAAAAAAAGAATGAACACAAATGTAACGAAATCACCATAATTTAAGTCAAATATTTTAATCTATCAAACACGTCAAATGCTGGCGCACGCCGGAGCCATGGCCAGAATCATCGCGCGCCACTCGTTAAAAATGCCGAAAAAAACGTGTTTGTGGTGTGTACGGCACTTTATAGTGTTTGTTGATGTTTGCGGAAATATGACAGCTGCCAGGAGCAGCCAGGAGCGTGCTAGGCAGTTTTTAGGATATTATTCCTTGAAAAAATTTAGACAATTTTGACGGATATGATAGCAGATAAAATTATCAGATAAAATTTGTCCAAATATCGAAATGAGTGAATGTATAAAAATATTAAATCTTCAACACGCGTGCAGTATAATTAAATGCACAATTATTGTAATGATATATAAAACTGTTTAATTGCACAGTAAGTTAGAAATTATTATCAAGATTGGAACATTCAACAAAAAGAAGTGATATCCCCCCAAAAAACATTTTCAATGTAAAGTTGCGTGTTTAGAGATCGAGTGACTCTCATATAAGCCTGCAAGTTGTCAACAAAAAGAAGTGATATCGCAAACACTGCAATAAGGAGTTGAGACACAATTTTGATGGGATTCCGAAAATATCTGCATACACGGACAGAAAATCATGGGACACAGTGATTCTATATATTCGAAGCTGTTCAATTTCGAGGTCGTCTGTGCATTTTTCCGGCGTGTTTAAATCGTCGTTCTACGCCATAGTATAGAATCAATATCACACTGTGTCCCATGATTTTCTGTCCGTGTATGCAGATATTTTCGGAATGCCATCAAAATTGTGTCTCAACTCCTTATTGCAGTGTTTGCGATATCACTTCTTTTTGTTGACAACTTGCAGGCTTATATGAGAGTCACTCGATCTCTAAACACGCAACTTTACATTGAAAATGTTTTTTGGGGGGTAGAATGTTATACTCCTCAATTTGAGGATCCCGACAATTGCAGGTTAGAGTTCTATTCCTGGCAGTACAAATATAGTGTACACTAAATGCAAGTAACACGCGCACAGCTTTTTTAAAATTATGTTTCAAGTGTACGGTCATATGCTTATATCAATTACATTTTCCAGACATTTTTAGTAAATAATAACAGTATAATTAAATTTTTATAGTTTTTTAAAAATGATTTTCACAGATATGTTTAATGTAAAATTCACTTGTTGCAATAATATTTATCGCAAGAATACATTTACAGCCAAATGAAATAGATGATTACATTAATTGAATGCTATCCATATAATTACTGGTGAAAACTACACAAATCACTTATCTAGCTGGAATATTTGTAGACATTTTTTTTCGTTTATGTTTAATTCATTGTTGAAATAATGAAGTCGGATACGATGTAAAATAATATTTATTGAGGAACAACAGACAGTTTACGTGTTCGTAGGGCTACTCCGATGTGTAAGAAGTATCATCTATTAAAACATGAGTGTTGTCACGGTGATTTAAAACAAAACAAGGCAGATACTAAAGCTAGCATCGAGTAAATCAATTTGATTTCTAACATTCATTAACTGATTATAGGTACTGCGAATTGCATTTATCTGGCACAATATATCTTTTCAGCGTTGTAAATTTTATTGCTTCATTTATGATCATAACAAGTACTTTGTCATCTGCCATTTTTAGAGTTAACTGATATATGTATGTGTATATATAATTTAACAGAATTCCTCTATTAACATTTACAGTTTCTCATACAGCCGCATGGTTAAAATTATCTATAATTTGGAGTTATTTATACATGATTTTTTTGAGAACTGCGTCAATATGCTTACTGGCGTTGACACATTACTGCTACATTAATATTTTTCTCCGTGTGGCACTTTATTTACCAAGGCTTGAATCCAGTTTGGGCTGAGATTTGATAATGAAGTTAGCTTGAGACTTGATAACCAAGCTGGCTTGAGACTTGATAATCAAGCTTGGCTTAATATTCCGAGTTCAAATAAACTTGGATTAGGTTTGGATAAGCTTGACTCAAACTTGAACCATTAGTTTATTACTACCTAGATGCATACAGGCTACGAGGTCGAACCTGCCTGCGACCTTGTTGCGAAAAGTATCGGTTGTACACAAATTTTATGAGGAACACTAATAAACTACAACATTACTCTCAAGGCTATTTTTGCCGTAAGAACAGTAGCAAATAGTGTTATTTCACCAAACAATTTTTTTTTGAACGGAGGGGGAAGAGCGGCTCCCGTAACTGGGGAAACAGAATCTTTAAAATCTCTAAATATAACTTCCGTGTACCTGTTCCATATTTATATGTGCTACCACTGAACAAACAGGGGTTCAGAGAACTAGGGTTTAACCCATTAATGACGCAGATTTTGAAAATTGATCATTGCGCCAATCATCGTTAAGAGACTCGTTAATTATCATCTGAACTCATAATAAGCTTCGAATAATCCAATAAATAAAAAATATTAGCGAAAAACTCTGGTTTTGAAGACATTTTTACGTTCCAGCCGTCATTCTGAAATGGAAAGTTATCACATGAATATCAAAAAAATTTCCTGTTCACTTTCAACAATTTTGTGCGCTAATGGGTTGAAGGATATTCCAGATTTTTTACCTATTTTAATCCGAAAAAAAATCATAAACATTGAAAATGTACAATTTTTTCTCATTTCTTTATACAAAAGCCGCCATATTTAATTTTCTAATTAAAAATTCTCGATTCTGAACCCGGATTCTGTTAGTGCACACTCGAAAACATAAGGAACACTGACCTTGATCCATTTACTCCTCTGTTACAGGCATGAAATTTAGACTCAAAAACATGTTGAAAAAAATCAGCGATCTTCGTCATTAATGTGTTAATTTAATGTTATTTAACTTGTCTAAAGGTCCATAAATTATCATAATCTATAGCATATCAAACTTTGCAAAAATTATGTGAAAGCCTTCGAAAACTTAAAATCACATGGATACATGAATGCAGTATGACATCAAGAAAAAATTTCTCGTTTTAAAAAATATACGTTTACAATAGCAGTATATGGTCATTAAAGGCATTCGAATGAAAAATGGCTTCTACGAATATTACCTGAAATTAATATTACTTCGTTTAATTTAACGGAAATATTGGATATCTATTTTTATCCTGATAGAGGTCTGACTCGCTTCAATTGCCAAGGCTTTAACTCTTAAACATTATTATTTGCCTAATTGGACATGCCAAAACAAGCATAATACGTATACGTAAATTATACAGGTTGTCCCACAACAGCTGTGAGAGCGTTACCCAAGCAGAAATTTATTCCGGCGGGGATCCCGGCCGCATCAGGCTGTCCCTAACTGATAATCTGGTCCGGATCATGCCACTCTCCCGGCCCTGATGTGGCATGTAACGGCATTTCTGACCCGACCCTGATCAGGCTACTTGATCGGGCCCACATTAGGGAACATATGTCGTCATGATCATGCAGTGATTGGTATTATATCCGGTTGCCTGATATTGATATACATTAGATATACATTGTAACGTGGCGTTACAGAGCTGGAGGGGATACCACCTAGGAATGACCGAAAAATAAATAAATAGGACTTATCAGGTCGGACAGTGGGTTCAGTGGCACAGTGGTAAGTGCTCGACTTGGCAGTCCGAAGGTATCGGGTTCGAATCCCAATCAGAACTCCTAATTTTTCGGAAATTCCTAACCCTCTAGGGCTCCCTGGCGGCTCTATGGATTGTGACGTACTGGGCCACGAAAATGGTCCAGGGTCTCGCAATTGCAGCTATCTTAAAACCACGGGGGTGAGGGGAACTCTAAATAAAGGGGGAACACGGGGTAGAATAGAAAAGAATATAATTCGGAGATAAACATAGAAAATCTGTACAAGAAAGGAAACAAAAGAAAAGAAAATATAATCGGACTAATACTAAGCGGGGCTCACGCAGGAGCACGCAGGGGGCTAGGGGGTGAGGATGGAGGGGGCAGGCGGGGCAGGGGAGGGCGATCAGCTGGGGACTCGGATTCGGATAGTTTTGGGCGCCAGCTACAATAACGGTGTAGCACCGACGAGTGACCTCGCAAGGTCCTCGTTTGTTTACTGGTTGGGACTACTTGGGCTAGCGGCGGGAGAGGTGAGGGGATCTCAGGGAGGAAGGTTCCCGAACGCAAAATGGCTACTTTATAAATTACCTCGGTAATGGGCTGGGAAGATGGCAGGTGTGGGAAAAGGAAGGGCACGAAGGGTGAAAAGGGGAGCGCAGAAATACTGAATCTAGGGCGCACGCAATATACCACGGGCCTCGAAGTCGTGGGCAGAAGGCCCGTCGCAAATACTAAAAGAACTACTCAAGGTGCGAGGCCACGTGGG
Organism: Cephus spinipes; assembly: GCA_963971525.1. Classification (NCBI taxonomy): domain Eukaryota; kingdom Metazoa; phylum Arthropoda; class Insecta; order Hymenoptera; family Cephidae; genus Cephus; species Cephus spinipes. Next base: position 10,752,894 of record OZ020572.1, on the reverse strand, counting down.
CCGGCTCGCAGATGTCCTGAAGGGACTTACAAACTCTAAGGAAATTCTAGGGGAGAAGGAAACAGGAGGTAAAAAGGGAAGACACGCAATCACTCAATTGTACTCACTCTAAACGCTATATAATATCCAAATAGGCACAATAATCCCAATGGTCACACTTCGAACTTTCACTCACTTTCGCAACACTCGAAATTCGCATTCGCTCTTAAAGATATCCTGGCTCGAAGTGACGATTTCTTCCCAATTTCCGGACCTCGTGGGCCTCCAGGGCCTCGATGATTGGTGGTGGCTTCTCAGCTGAGAGGGCTACGTGCTCTGGCATTGGTCGGCAGTTCCGGCATGGCAGGGCATTGGTCCGTTTGAAGCTGGCAGCGCCGCCGGGCCTTCCAGGGCCTCGTGGCGGCAACACGGTGCTGGCGTCGCCGGCGCGCGGGCTGGCTGCGCGCGCCGGTAAACATGGCGGCCTCCAGGGCCTGTCAGAATCCTCCCGGGCACGTCCGCGGTCTCGGAGGGAGAGGGCTCCGCCGCTGTCACACGGGATGGTTTTCTTGCCCGTGTGACGGGACTGCACCGGGGCTGCATAATCGTGGCTGTCGTGGTGGGCTGTGGTGGCGTCGTTTCCCTGTGGCTGGATCAGCTGGTCCTCCTGCCCATGCCATCCCTGCCTTCCGTTGCCTCGGCAACGTAGCCACTCTCTGGCTCCTTCCAGGGATGCTGTCCTCGTAGTAGGTCCACGATGGTGTCCTCGGTGATGGTGGATGCTGTTGGTCCTCGCCGATGGTCCTCGAGCCAGTGCCCTACAGGGATGGTGGTAGGGAGGGAAGGGTAGAGGGGAGGGATCTTATCTCTAAATGCCGTAAACCTAAAACACTAAAGAAATACAATATACAATACGCAATACTTATCACCTAGGAACGCAAACCTCAAGGCCTGTGGGACCTCGAGCCAGGGGAGCGGAGGGGGTTTATTGTAACCTTCGTGTTACAAACTCCCCCCTGCTTAGACGAAAGCACCATCTAAATGTGGCGCTTGAGCGGTCATTCACACGGGGGAGGGAAGGAGGGGAGAAGGACACTGACAGGGATGATGGGACTGGCAGGGTGACAGGTAGGGGTAGGGTGGGGAGGAGGTACTCGACATGTGCGCTAATGCTGTCTTTTAGTCTTCAACACAAAGAAAAGCAAAGGTCAATCATGAAAAAGGAAATCCAAATAATCGCAAGAACTTAAAAATGCCGTCTCATGGCTAAGGAAAGAAAGAAATAGAAAAACAAAAAAAAAAGAAGATTGGATTACTTAATCGCTATCGGGGTTACTCGTGTGGTATATTGCGGCTTCTGGTTCTGAGGGCATATCGTTCTTGTGGAAGGGCTTCATTTCTCAGGGGACCACGTGAAGTTTTGCTGCCGCGCGGGCGTCCTCTCGGCCTTTTCCCTGGCGCTGGTGCAGCGGGAGTGGGAGGGCTGGATAGGGATTCAGGTGCATCAGGATTTTCAAGTTCCTCGTCTATGGGAGGCAACGGCGTAGGTGACGATTCCTGCACAACGGTGTCTTCAGTTTCGGAGTCTGGGGCTTTCATGAGAATTGGGTCCTCGGGAATTGCCATCGGGGATATGTAGGGCTTCAGGTCCTTCACATGGACTTTAGGCCACTTTTTCTTTAATGGGACGTGGATCTCGTAGACCACGGGGGAAATCTTTTTTGTGATGGTGTAAGGACCTCGATATTTCGGGGACAGTTTCGCGGCGAAGTTTTGGGAAGCGGACGAAAGAACTCGATTTTTCCGGAGGACCAGGTCTCCAACTTGGTACTCGCGGTCAGTTTTCCCTCGATTATAGTAGCGGGCTTGCCTTTTTGAGGCCTCGGATACGTTTTTCGTTATCCAATCGTGGATAAGGGGAAGGCGTTTCATCCTATCGGCCCAGACTGCAGGGTCCGTTTTCTCGAGGACCGCGGGGGTGGGGACTCGGTCTCGGATACTCTTTGCGGGCCTCGGATTCCTTCCAAAATTCAGGAACGCGGGGGTCATATGGGTAGAAGCCTGCACGGAGGTATTGAGGGCAAAACATAATTCGGGGAGGTGAATATCCCAGTTCTGGTGGTCTTCACCGACGTAGGATACAATCATGGTCTTCAAGGTTCGGTTCACTCGTTCTACGGGGTTCGCTTGGGCATGGTAGGGAGGGATGGTGGTCTGGCGGATGCCATATTGGCTTAGCTGGGTGGTCACGTGTTTGTTAACAAACTCCGTGCCATTATCGGTGAGGAGGAAACGCGGGCATCCCCATCGATTGATGATAAGGGTCTCCAGGGCATTAATAATGGTGGGTCCTGTGGCGGTGCGAAGGGCTTTGGCCTCCACATATTTCGTAAATAAATCCTGGAAAACTACAATATATTTGTTATGGGCCTTGCTAGGGGGGAAGGGTCCCATAACATCTACTGCTACGACGGTCCACGGGCCCTCGGTTGTCCGCTCGCGCATTAATCCAGGGGAAGCTCCCTGATGCACCTTATTGAGCTGACACACCTGGCACCGCTTAACGAACCGCGCAACGTCCTGAAAAAGGCCGGGCCACGAAAAGTCTTGCAGCACTCGCTGGTAAGTCTTATCAACTCCTAAGTGGCCGGCCTGGGGGGAATCGTGGGCATTTTGGAGGGCTTTTAAACGGGCTTCACGCGGGAGGACAAGTTTCCACGCATCTAGGTCTTTCAGGGCTGGTTCTATAATGGGATGGGGTCGGTGGTGGTAGAGTTGGTCGTCCTCGATCTTCCAATCGGGGTATTTAAAAGGGAATTCACGAACGTTCTTCATCTGGTCCCCGTACCATGGGTCCACAGAGTCTCCAAGGGTCGCAAGGGCTTCAAGGGTTCCCTCGAACATTCTTGACAGGGCATCGGGGACTACGTTAAGGGCTCCTTTTCTATGGACAATTTCCATATCGAGGTCTTGCATGGTTAGGGCCCATCTCGCTAGTCTTCCCGTGGGGTCTCTCAAATTTCGCAGCCAGCGCAAGCTGCTGTGGTCGGTGATAACTCGGAAGGAAGTGCCCTCGATATATGGCCTTAGTTTCTTTGCGGCCCATAGTACCGCCAGACACTCCTTTTCGGTCACGCTGTACTTTTTCTCGGCCCTCGACAATACACGGCTGCAATACACTATGGGGTGGTCCTCGTTATCTACTTCCTGGGTAAGCACGGCGCCGATAGCGACATCGCTGGCGTCCGTGTGGATGGTAAAGGGTTTGGTGAAGTCGGGGCGTGCAAGGACGGGGGTTCGGGTAAGGGCTTGTCGAAGGGCCTCGAAGGCTTCCTGCTGCTCAGGTCCCCAGTGCCACTTGGTTTCCTTCTCCAGGAGGTGCACAAGGGGGACCTTCAGTTTGGAGATATCTCCCATGAATCGGGCATACCACCCGATCATGCCTAAAAATCTTCTAAGTTGCTTCAAATTGGTGGGAGGGGGATAGTTCACTACGGGGGCTATTTTATCGGGGTCGGTCTTCAGTCCATCGCGGGTGACAAGGTATCCAAGATATTGCATCTCCGGGCAGAAGAACTCGCTCTTCTCGCGGTTTATTTCTAACCCGGCGTCGGATAGGGCTTGTAGGGTCAACTCGAGGTATTTAAAATGGTCTTCTTCGGTCTCGGTGGCTATGATCACGTCATCAAGGTACGCGAATACATGGGGCTCCCATTCGGGCCTGATCAGTCTATCCATTAATCGTTGGAAAGTGGCGGGGGCGTTGGTCAGCCCGAAGGGCATCCGTACGAATTGCCATAGGCCTCGTCCGGGGACTGCAAACGCGGTGATGGGACGACTCGCGGGGTCTACACGGATTTGGAAATAGGCCTGACTAAGATCCAATTTGGAAATATAACGGGCTCGGCGAAGGCCGTCCAAAATACGATCAAGGTTAGGGAGGGGGTACGCGTCTTTACGGGTTACTTTATTCACATCTCGAAAATCTACACAAAAACGATATTTCCCGTTGGACTTCGGGACTATCACTGGGTTACTCAACCACGGGCTGTCGGACCTTTCAATAATTCCTTCCTTCATCATTTTATCTACTTCATTTTGGGCCACTTGGAGGAGATAGGGGGAGATGGTTCGGGGGCGCTGGCGGATGGGAGGGTGGTCCTGGATGTCTATCGAATGCTGCACTAGGGAGGTGGCACTGAGGATTCCGCTTGTATTCACTGTTACCAAGCGGTCTAATAGGAATTTCAGTTTTTCTTCTGCTGAGGGGGTAGGGTCGACCAGTCCGGCGAATTCTGGGTATGCGGGGATGGCTAGGGATGTTCGCCCATGGGAGGGGAACGTTCGAGGGGGGGCTCCGGGGGTCGTCCATGTCCTAGTGGCGTAATCAATTTTCAGTTTAAACAATTCACAAAAATCGATTCCTAGGATCACGGGGTAGTTCAAAAGGGCAACACGGACGGGGAGGGTTTTCACTTGGCCATTGACCTCGAACTGGGTGGGAATTTCTCCTATAACTGGGATTATTACTCCATTGGCCACCTGGACTCCGCCATTGGCCTTCCGGGCTTCTCCTCCTAGTTCCTCCGCTAGTTCGTCTCCAAAGTACGTGCGGGTGGAACCGGAGTCTATCAATGCTCCGTACCGTCTTCCCAAGAGGTCGATGACGAAGTGGTATCGAGGGTCTTCTACTTGGGAATTCACTGAATCTACTACCGGGGGGGGTGGCTGGTCCGTGGGGGTTACATCTTCAACACATGGGAGGGTATCAGGGGATGGAGGGGGTTGGCTACGGATCGGGTCTTTAGGGCTCGGAGGGTTTTTTATACTTTTCGGGTCCTCGGGGTCGGATTCTATTACGCGACTCTCCGCGGGTTTCTTTAGTCCCGTATTTACTGCCGTGGAGGGGAGCTCGCGCGTGCTCCCTCCACTGCTGCGTTTCCCGAGCGGGCCCGGTGGCAACGCGAACACGAATTCGTGTCGCACCCTCCCAGGCCGCAAATCCGGCAGAAAAAGCCTAGGGGTTGGGAACACTCTCTGTACACGTGTCCGGCTTGCCTACAATTGTAGCAACGGACCGTGGTGGACAGGCTACGGGGGGGTGCCGCGACGGGCCTTGACATAAGGTCGGGGATTGCCTTGGGAGGGGTTGGAGTACGAGGGGAGGTTGGCCGCGGGGGAGTTCGGGCTACTCGAGCGTAGGAGGTGGGGGGCTCCAGTCCGGCTACTTCCGCAGGGTTTTCTATGGATCGGGGGGAGGGCTCGGAGAAGGGGGCTCCTATGGCTGCTGTTTTTCCCTTTTTGGTCGTTGTTGGGTAGTGGTATGCAGCGGAGGGGAGGGCAGAGTGGGCCGCGGGGGGGGGGCGGTTGATATTCGGCGTTCCGGTCGCGTCGCCGCTCGATCTTCGAGCAGATCACCTGAAACTCGTAGTAATCGGCGATGCTATCACGAAAGAAGTGAACTGATATGGTCGGGTGCAGATTATTATAGCAAATATCTAGCTGGGCTTCCAAAGGGGGGGGAGGGGTCATGTAATGGAAGTACAACCGCATCTTCGTCAGGTACTCGCCGGTGGGTTCGTCTGGGGCTTGCGTCCTCTTTTCTACTTCGCGACGCAGTCTTTCCTGCAGGTTGTTGCTCCCGAACCTGATCCGGAAGTGGCGGATGAAGCTATCGTAGGACTGCAAATACTCGTGGTCCACGCGATACCAGGTGAGGGCTTCATGGGTAAGGGTTTCAGGGAGGGTGTTCAGCAATTCGTTTTCGGAGAAACCGCGGCTAGAACAATACTCGTGGAGGCGGAGGAGGAAATCCTCCCCATCGTCCTCACGGCGTCCCGCGAATTTCGGCCCGAAACGCCTGATGTGGTCCAGGACTCTCGTATCCCGGTTCCACGAAGTATCGGCCTGCTCGGTGGTCTCCGGGGGGGGTCGCGACGTGGAGAGGGGGTGAGGGGGAATCTGGGTCGGAGGGCGGATCCGTGTGCTATTCCCTTGCGGGGTAACACGCGGGGGTAGCTCGTAGGTGGTTTGAGGAGCCCAATCGGGCTCGGCGGGGAAGGGTGGGAGGTCTGGGAGGAGGGGGACTCGGGGAGGGAGGGGTCTTGATGGGGGTTGATGTCCCCGCGAGGACACCTCGACGGGGGGAGGAGCGAAGGTGACTATGGGGGCCGGAGGGACTTGGGAAGAGGGGCGGGTGGTAGGTCGAGGGGCTTCCTCATGCAACAATAGGTCATCTGTCTCGTTGAAACTAATGGGGTCCCGATATGGACCCACTGATTGTCCGGTGGCCAAAGGAACACGCGGTCTAGGGGAGGAAACCGATCTAGTAGGGGGAGGGGGACGCTCGGGGGATTCCTGATCTCCTACAAGGGGGGGATTCGTACGCCTGGACTCGTCCATACTAGGGTCTGCCATCGCGCCTGTAAAGGTAAAGGGGTTGGCGTGTCCGCGCTCGTCCTCCTCCGGATTCCAAGCGACGGGCACGTGGGGATATAGGCGACGGACCTCGTATCGCCAGAAACGGCTAAGGATATCCTGCGGGGTACCGGTCACTTTCAATCCGGCAAAGTCACAGAGTTGAATTATATCTGTGAAATTCGAGAGGGCACGTAATTCCGTGTTGATCCTCTCTAATCTCCGCATTTCCTCGGGGGGGGGGGGGGGGAATGGCGGTCAGATGGGCGGCCATGAAGGGGAGGTCAGGGGGGGCAAAACTGGGGGCTGCTATCGGGGGGGTGGTACTAGTAGTAGGGGGTGTCCCTTCGGGGGCGGGGGTGACAGGATCCATGATTGTACGGTGATACGGGTAAGGGGAGGGGGGTACCGAGGTGAGCACTTAATAAAAAAAAAGAACCTCAGAAGGAGGGTAACTCGGCTTCTGATATTTATCGGGCCCCACGTTGGGCGCCAAAATTTGTGACGTACTGGGCCACGAAAATGTCCAGGGTCTCGCAATTGCAGCTATCTTAAAACCACGGGGGTGAGGGGAACTCTAAATAAAGGGGGAACACGGGGTAGAATAGAAAAGAATATAATTCGGAGATAAACATAGAAAATCTGTACAAGAAAGGAAACAAAAGAAAAGAAAATATAATCGGACTAATACTAAGCGGGGCTCACGCAGGAGCACGCAGGGGGCTAGGGGGTGAGGATGGAGGGGGCAGGCGGGGCAGGGGAGGGCGATCAGCTGGGGACTCGGATTCGGATAGTTTTGGGCGCCAGCTACAATAACGGTGTAGCACCGACGAGTGACCTCGCAAGGTCCTCGTTTGTTTACTGGTTGGGACTACTTGGGCTAGCGGCGGGAGAGGTGAGGGGATCTCAGGGAGGAAGGTTCCCGAACGCAAAATGGCTACTTTATAAATTACCTCGGTAATGGGCTGGGAAGATGGCAGGTGTGGGAAAAGGAAGGGCACGAAGGGTGAAAAGGGGAGCGCAGAAATACTGAATCTAGGGCGCACGCAATATACCACGGGCCTCGAAGTCGTGGGCAGAAGGCCCGTCGCAAATACTAAAAGAACTACTCAAGGTGCGAGGCCACGTGGGCCGGCTCGCAGATGTCCTGAAGGGACTTACAAACTCTAAGGAAATTCTAGGGGAGAAGGAAACAGGAGGTAAAAAGGGAAGACACGCAATCACTCAATTGTACTCACTCTAAACGCTATATAATATCCAAATAGGCACAATAATCCCAATGGTCACACTTCGAACTTTCACTCACTTTCGCAACACTCGAAATTCGCATTCGCTCTTAAAGATATCCTGGCTCGAAGTGACGATTTCTTCCCAATTTCCGGACCTCGTGGGCCTCCAGGGCCTCGATGATTGGTGGTGGCTTCTCAGCTGAGAGGGCTACGTGCTCTGGCATTGGTCGGCAGTTCCGGCATGGCAGGGCATTGGTCCGTTTGAAGCTGGCAGCGCCGCCGGGCCTTCCAGGGCCTCGTGGCGGCAACACGGTGCTGGCGTCGCCGGCGCGCGGGCTGGCTGCGCGCGCCGGTAAACATGGCGGCCTCCAGGGCCTGTCAGAATCCTCCCGGGCACGTCCGCGGTCTCGGAGGGAGAGGGCTCCGCCGCTGTCACACGGGATGGTTTTCTTGCCCGTGTGACGGGACTGCACCGGGGCTGCATAATCGTGGCTGTCGTGGTGGGCTGTGGTGGCGTCGTTTCCCTGTGGCTGGATCAGCTGGTCCTCCTGCCCATGCCATCCCTGCCTTCCGTTGCCTCGGCAACGTAGCCACTCTCTGGCTCCTTCCAGGGATGCTGTCCTCGTAGTAGGTCCACGATGGTGTCCTCGGTGATGGTGGATGCTGTTGGTCCTCGCCGATGGTCCTCGAGCCAGTGCCCTACAGGGATGGTGGTAGGGAGGGAAGGGTAGAGGGGAGGGATCTTATCTCTAAATGCCGTAAACCTAAAACACTAAAGAAATACAATATACAATACGCAATACTTATCACCTAGGAACGCAAACCTCAAGGCCTGTGGGACCTCGAGCCAGGGGAGCGGAGGGGGTTTATTGTAACCTTCGTGTTACAGGATATAAATTAATTATAGCGGGGACGAGCCGAGCCGTGCACCCCGGTATAACATATAGACGTTGAAATGACAAACTGGTAAAATTTTTTGAAAATATCGTAGGTAGTGGAGTAATTCAGTGTGACGTATTAGACTTTGCTTTCAAAGGGTAGGAGAATTCCTGAAAATTATAAATTATTTTGTTGATTCTAAAAAATTTTATATAGAAGCAGTGCGATGGATTGGACTACTAGGTGCTGCAAGTTAGAAGCTTTTATCGCCTCTTCGTCTCTTTTTCAGAATTCTATAAAGTTTGGAGCTTATCGGCTCAGTGACGCACTTTTGCTTGCGGGTATCCCTGTCCCTCTGGTGGCCGGTGGTTGTATTACATGTATATAGTTTCATATTAGGGCGATTTCAGTGTTGCCTGATTTCACACCTAACACGGCAGCTCTGAATAACGCCTGACTACGGCCAAGTCAGATTTTCCATAATAGGGCTTGCCATGAAATTGCCTGATACGGGCCAAGTCAGGCATTCCGTAATAGGGCTAGCTGTGACATTGCCTGATCAGGGCCTGATCCTGGTCAGGATCTATATTTCAGGCTGATCACATTTACAAATGTTGTACTGATGCATGATCAGGGCAGGATCTGGGCCTCATCCGGCTATCCTGATCAGGCATGCCATACCGATACCTGATCCAGACCTGATACGACATCAGGCAGCCTGACCAAAATTTCTGCTAGGGTAAAGGGTTGAAGGTGGAGGAAATAACGAATTCAAAGTTCCTTTTCCATTTTTTGATTCGACGCCTAATTATCGTGCTATTGACGATTTCGATGAACCAATCAGACGCACTCTTTGACCAGATGCCTGTCCGTCAATAGTATTAGTGAGCGCCCAACCGCTACTCCGTCCGTGAGCTTGGATGCTGTGTGGCGCGTCCTACCACTGCTGGTTGTACTGCTACGATACCTTCGGTAAAATCAAACTATAGAGGAATTACGTTATTTGATCACATTTAATTAGTTTCTACGAACAATTACTTGCTAAAGTGGAGAATATTTCAAACCGAAAGTTGCTTTCCATTTTATTATCCGATGGTTATTTACCAAGTTACGAATAAATGAAATCGAAAATTTAGAAATTAATTAGGCCATTCACTAAGACTGATTAACAAGTAATTTAACTGATAAAAATAAAAATAAAGATATTTATAAAACTAATGCGGTTGGGTGAACGATTCCCGTAAAGAGAAATTACCAGGGTTTTTGCAAGGCTCCGATTAATATTTCCTAATTCTCTTAGGGGCCTCATGTGGAAGTCTCGTAGAGTCCCTTAGAGGACGGTCACGCTTTTTTCTTCAGGACCTTAGAAGGCTAACTGTTCGGGGCCTATACAGCATTCCACTACTATTAAATTGATTAATATAACCAATATGAAAGTTAATTATTAATTCCAGGACGTAATTTTCGCAAGGGGTAGTTATTTAGTAATATTAATAATATTATTTAAATAAAAAAAAAAAGGAAAATTGTACATTTTCGTAATTTGCTCTCCGAGACGTAACATTTGTGGGATCGAACCAAACACCTGCGCGCGACCTACCTAAATTTTACTTAATTACTTAACTACGAGCACTATAACCACTAGACCAAACCGACTATTTGAATTTTTTATATTTAAATTCCATAATAATTGCATCTAGGATAACACTTACCGAGATATCTGGTGGATTTGATTGAAACTCGGTACTCGGAGGTTTTTGAGGTTGAGGATTGTCAATTTGAACTCAAAGAAAAAAATTTCAAAATGGCGGATCCAATATGGCAGATCAAAATGCAAAAAGTTATTTGATTTGTATGAAACTCAATAATCGGGTGTTTTAGAGACCGTTGATTTCGAATCTGAACTTAAAGTTGAGAAATTTAAAATAACGGATTCAATAAGGCTGACCAAAATATAAAATATGACTTGATTTATTTAAACCTGTGTACTTGGAGGTTTTCATGGTAAAAGATTTTGAATATACAGGGTGTCCCAGAATTACTTTTACACCCGAAAGTGGGTGATGGCTGGGGGTCCCCCGAGTACCCTCCCGCAAACCGTTTGTAAAAATTCGTAATAGTTTTTAAATGAGAAGCATTTAAGTGCGACCAATCAGAACGAAGGATTTCCGCGGATTAACTCGCGGATGCCAAAGATAGCTGCTTTGCAATAGCTTCCCACAAATTCCGCGCGTAGCAATTGTTTCATAGCCCGAGCGAGCGTCGTAGGATTTGTTGACAAACTACCGATATGGGCATGGGCGTGGCTTAGGCTGGCGCAGCAGCTACACGTGCAACGCGCGATCGGCAATTGTTTCGGGATACGCATTCAGCCAGACGAAAACCGGTACACGGTGTCCAAAACGTCATGCAATGAATTTTATAGCAGTCCTGAGGAAAGCCGATTATTAAAGCGAGAGGGAGCCGAGAGGGTGGGTGGTGGGACTGATGCATTAAATTTAAAATGAATTGAAAACTAAGCATAAAAGTATTACTTTTCCGTCCTGTGAATAGCCATATCGAATTTCCAAGACATCGCCATTGCTGATTTCAAAGTTATAGAGTACTCATCGATTCTGGAGACTGTAAAAAATACGTAAAATAGGAAAATAGATTAGGAGAGAAACGCAAAGACACGTATCCCTTCTTTTCGTCCCTAGAATGTTCACACCAAGTTGCAGCACGTTGCGACATTCGGTGGCAACATTTATCGACTTTGAACTTTGCAAAAAATACATGAAATCGAAAAAATGATCTGGGAAAAAAATACAAAAATACATATCCCGTTTTTTCGTCCGTAGATTGTCCCCACCAAGCTGCAGCCTTTTGCGACTTTCGGTGTCAAAGTTACGCACCACTGGTCGACTTTGAATTTTCAAAAAAATACGTCTAATTGAAAAAATGGACTAGCAGAGAAATGCAAAAATACGTATCCCGTTTTTTCGTTCCTAGAATGTCCACACCAAATTGCAGCCTTTTGCGACTTTCGGTGGCAACATTTATCGACTTTGAACTTTGCAAAAAATACATGAAATCGAAAAAATGATCTGGGAAAAAAATACAAAAATACATATCCCGTTTTTTCGTCCGTAGATTGTCCCCACCAAGCTGCAGCCTTTTGCGACTTTCGGTGTCAAAGTTACGCACCACTGGTCGACTTTGAATTTTCAAAAAAATACGTCTAATTGAAAAAATGGACTAGCAGAGAAATGCAAAAATACGTATCCCGTTTTTTCGTTCCTAGAATGTCCACACCAAATTGCAGCCTTTTGCGACTTTCGGTGTCAAAGTTACGCACCACTTGTCGACTTTGAATTTTCAAAAAAATTCGTCTAATTGAAAAAATGGACTAGCAGAGAAATGCAAAAATACGTATCCCGTTTTTTCGTTCCTAGAATGTCCACACCGAATTGCAGCCCTTTGCGACTTCCGGTGGCAAAGTTACGCAACACTTGTCGACCCCGGAACTTGTGAAAAATACGTAAAAATGAAAAAATGGACTACGGGAGAAATGCAAAAACACGTATCCCTTTTTTTCGTCCCAAGAATCGGTATACCAAATTGCAGCCCTTTGCGACTTCCGGTGGCAAAGTTACGCAAGACTTGTCGACCCCGGATCTTGTGAAAAATACGTCAAATTGAAAAAATGGACTAGGAGAGAAATGCAAAAACACGTATCCCTTTTCTTTGTCCCAAGAATGTCCACGACAAATTGCAGCCCTTTGCGACTTCCGGTGGCAAAGTTACGTAACACTTGTCGACCCAGGATCTTGTGAAAAATACGTCAAATTGAAAAACTGGACTAGGAGAGAAATGCAAAAACACGTATCCCTGTTTTTTGTTCCTAGAATGCCCACACCAAATTACAGCCCTTTGCGACTTCCGGTGGCAAAGTTACGCAACACTTGTCGACCCCGGATGTTGTGAAAAATACGTCAAATTGAAAAAATGGACTAGGAGAGAAATGCAAAAACACGTATCCCTTTTTTTCGTCCCAAGAATCGGTATACCAAATTGCAGCCCTTTGCGACTTCCGGTGGCAAAGTTGCGCACCACTTGTCGACTTTGAATTTTCAAAAAAATACGTCTAATTGAAAAAATGGACTAGGAGAGAAATGCAAAAACACGTGTCCCTTTTTTTCGTCCCAAGAATCGGTATACCAAATTGCAGCCCTTTGCGACTTCCGGTGGCAAAGATACGTAACACTTATCGACTAAAAAATCGGCTATCTCTCTGTAACTTTCACATCGTAACTCGCAAAGGTCTGAAAATTTGCATACTCGTTCGAGTGACGAAAAAAGGGGATACGTATTTGTGCATTTCTTTCTCAGATAATTTTTTCAATTTGACGTATTTTTTTGACAATTTAGAGTCGACAAGCGATGCGTAAGTTTGCCACCGGAAGTCGCAAAGGGCTGCAATTTGGTATACCGATTCTTGGGACGAAAAAAAGGGAAACGTGTTTTTGCATTTCTCCCCTAGTCCATTTTTTCAGTTTGACGTATTTTTCACAAAATCCGGAGTCGACAAGTGTTGCGTAACTTTGCCACCGGAAGTCGCAAAGGGCTGCAATTTGGTATACCGATTCTTGGGACGAAAAAAAGGGATACGTGTTTTTGCATTTCTCCCCTAGTCCATTTTTTCAGTTTGACGTATTTTTCACAAAATCCGGAGTCGACAAGTGTTGCGTAACTTTGCCACCGGAAGTCGCAAAGGGCTGCAATTCGGTGTGGACATTCTAGGAACGAAAAAACGGGATACGTATTTTTGCATTTCTCTGCTAGTCCATTTTTTCAATTAGACGTATTTTTTTGAAAATTCAAAGTCGACAAGTGGTGCGTAACTTTGACACCGAAAGTCGCAAAAGGCTGCAACTTGGTGTGGACATTCTAGGAACGAAAAAACGGGATACGTATTTTTGCATTTCTCTGCTAGTCCATTTTTTCAATTAGACGTATTTTTTTGAAAATTCAAAGTCGACACGTGTTGCGTAACTTTGCCACCGGAAGTCGCAAAGGGCTGCAATTTGGTGTGGACATTCTAGGAACGAAAAAACGGGATACGTATTTTTGCATTTCTCTGCTAGTCCATTTTTTCAATTAGACGTATTTTTTTGAAAATTCAAAGTCGACAAGTGGTGCGTAACTTTGACACCGAAAGTCGCAAAAGGCTGCAGCTTGGTGGGGACAATCTACGGACGAAAAAACGGGATATGTATTTTTGTATTTTTTTCCCAGATCATTTTTTCGATTTCATGTATTTTTTGCAAAGTTCAAAGTCGATAAATGTTGCCACCGAATGTCGCAACGTGCTGCAACTTGGTGTGAACATTCTAGGGACGAAAAGAAGGGATACGTGTCTTTGCGTTTCTCTCCTAATCTATTTTCCTATTTTACGTATTTTTTACAGTCTCCAGAATCGATGAGTACTCTATAACTTTGAAATTAGCAATGGCGATGTCTTGGAAATTCGATATGGCTATTCACAGGACGGAAAAGTAATACTTTTATGCTTAGTTTTCAATTCATTTTAAATTTAATGCATCAGTCCCACCACCCACCCTCTCGGCTCCCTCTCGCTTTAATAATCGGCTTTCCTCAGGACTGCTATAAAATTCATTGCATGACGTTTTGGACACCGTGTACCGGTTTTCGTCTGGCTGAATGCGTATCCCGAAACAATTGCCGATCGCGCGTTGCACGTGTAGCTGCTGTGCCAGCCTAAGCCACGCCCATGCCCATATCGGTAGTTTGTCAACAAATCCTACGACGCTCGCTCGGGCTATGAAACAATTGCTACGCGCGGAATTTGTGGGAAGCTATTGCAAAGCAGCTATCTTTGGCATCCGCGAGTTAATCCGCGGAAATCCTTCGTTCTGATTGGTCGCACTTAAATGCTTCTCATTTAAAAACTATTACGAATTTTTACAAACGGTTTGCGGGAGGGTACTCGGGGGACCCCCAGCCATCACCCACTTTCGGGTGTAAAAGTAATTCTGGGACACCCTGTATTTTATATATGGTAATTGAACGACAACTATTTCAGTGTATGTCGTTACTATAGCTCTCATATGTGTTATTGTTTTACCGTACTTCGTAATTTTTCACGTACTTCTAGATCAATCATTTGCATTATGTTTGCTATGCATTCAACACTAACAAATTACGCCTAATCGTTTCTAATCGTTAATATATTGTGTAACGGTATTTCTACCCGCGGAAATTGCGAGACGGTAGCTGGGTTAGAAATCTCGCCACAACTCCACGAACTCCCGCGAGAGCACTAATACGGACGGTAGCCGGCGAAAAATCTTGGGCGCCAGGTATTCTCGAAGAATATCGTCTTCGGGACGACAAGATATTCGGTAACCGCTCTCACGAAAATTCGGTCGACAACACACTAGCTCAGCCTGTTCACCGCGGAACAAAATGATAGAGGGGCAGGGTTCTTGGATTGGGAGCTAGCGAAATCACGAGAGTAACCAAATAGGATTTCAGAGAATGTGGGACCGCTCGATAGCTAGGTCCCCAATTACGTGAGACACTCGGGCACGAAAGAACAAAGTTGTGTACTACAATATAGACAATATTAATAACGTGAGTGATATGCCGCAAATCGGTCGCGTATAGATTACAAAGGAAATATTCCTTGTCGGGTAAGAATCGTACGATAGCCCTAGCAACTGTATTACATTGGCGTAGCTAATAGCGCATCCTTCACGGAACGATAGCCCTAAGGTTGAAAGTATTACGATAGCACTATTACTAAAGAACGCTACGCAATGGCATATCACAGTACCTCGGAATTTGAACAGAATAAAGTACAGATACAACCGTAATACGACAATGGTGAATAAAACTAATATTCGCGAGAATGAAATAAATAAGAAACAGATAAATTTTCAGAGTCGTAGTTCTTTCAAGGAATCGAAGCAAAGTAAGACGATAGCAAAATATATACTAACGTACGTGCCGATATTGTGAAGCAATAACGATACATAGGCTCAGTGGCCACACTCCATGATCCAGAAAATCACTCTATTAATTCCAACGCAATAATATTAATCTAAATTTTTCAATTCTTTGTTACGATAGAAAGAGATACGATAACTACGGAATTTTCCCAAATAGGAAAGTAGCCTCAAATCAGAAGGATTTGAGAGCGATAGCAGGCGGCAAAATTGCCAGGAAAATTCCACGTTAATCGAACTTGAGAACTCACCGGTAATAAGCGAATTTTCTAAGACGTCTATTCACCACCACGGACAGCCAGCCAGAGAGCGATCTATCAGCTCGCGTACGCTCGGTAGGTGGTGACATCCCCACCCTTAATCTAACGCGTTGGGCCCTCTGCCGAACTTATTTGCGCGCGCCACAATTCAAACATGGTTAGGAGTCCCTTTATATTACGGTAGGACGATACTCAAAGTATAACGTTAGCAGATAATTAACATTACATTATCGATACTATATTAGACGATAGCGACTATCCCCGACGAGGTTCCTTGGCTCTGCCTCAGGATGATGCGGATGCTGTTACTCCATCGAGGTGCACGTTTCCCCATCTACGGGGCCGGTTCTCGACGGTAACTTCTCTTCCCTGGATTGTAATATTAAGACAGCCTCCTGGCTGTCCCTTCGGTAGGGTCCACGGGATCATCCTCCTCGCTGCCTTGGCTTTACGGGTGTGAAGGCGCGTCCTCCACTAGTCGCAGTCGTGTCGGTATTGCTGGCTCCTCGAGTTTTCTGCTGCTCCGGTTGTTTGTCCTCTCAGGAGGGTCCTGCAGACCTCTTCCCGGCAGCCACTGTCCATGTGCGAAGTTCGGGGAGGCGCACTTCGGGATAGAGAGCGTCCGGCCTTTGGCACGTACCGCTAGCTAGGTACGGCTGGGCCTGCTACTCCTTTGCCTCCTCCGCGGCCAGACGTTTGTTGAAACGGTAACGGGTCCTCCGATTCTTAGAGGGGTGGACGTCACTAGGTGTTGGCGGCGATCGTCCACGTTTCCCATGTGGCGTTTGTTCGGTGGTGCCTGGTGATTGCTGGGTGTTCTGTCTGCTCTCCGCTCCGTCCGTAATGTCGCGTTATAAGAGACGTTAAGATACAAGAAGAAAGTCAGTTTATACTAGATACTAGAAATTTTAGTAGGATCCATGGAGTGCGTTGCTGTGATGGGGTCAATATTGCGTGGCGGTAATGCGTCACGCCTAAAAACGCGAGAGCTAACCCTAGAAATGTGACGGCAAAATTTGCAACGTCACAATTGAAAATTACGAATTACATTTTTCATACGCATAGCAGTTACTATTGTACGTTTAAAGCTCATGTTGGGATATTTATAATACATAAGAATATATTTATTGCTCAGGCGCACATTCTCGGGAAACAGTCTCTTTTCCTATGCTCAATATGAGAATCATTATCATAAAATTCTCTCCGCGTAGAATTTCCTTATAAGGTCCCTAATAAGCAGTGATATGGAAATCCATATTATGATATCGACAATAAAGCCTGGTAGGGCCCTAAGTTATCTTAGGGCATCCTTAATAATTTTCTTCACGGGTTACCACATATGTCACAAAAGTAAACAATGACCCAAAAACCTAGGGCTATTTTAGTTTATTTAATGTTTAATAGTTTAATGCGAATTTTATTACATACTGTTAACCTTAAATTGTTATTAATGTTTACATTTAATATTAAACTATTAAAATTTAAAATTAAATTCTTATTTTTTTTTTTAGATACATAAAGTTGTCATACTATGGAAACAACTATACAGAAAATACAATACAGGAAAGTCAAATGAAATTGCAATTAAGGTATTTGCAATGATAAGTGATTGTCTTACTAAAAACTGCAAAAATTATCGTTTTGCGCTTAACATTCTTGATGCTGTAATGAGTACTATCAATTATGAATACGTGTTGAGTATGTTTACTACTTTTCCTCAGGAAAATTTCTTTGTTACATACTAAAATGTTTCAGTCAATACATTTATATAATTTCAGTGGAGGATGGAAGCCTAAATATTATCATATTGATGCGCGATGTA
Source organism: Cephus spinipes (assembly GCA_963971525.1). Lineage (NCBI taxonomy): Eukaryota > Metazoa > Arthropoda > Insecta > Hymenoptera > Cephidae > Cephus > Cephus spinipes. The sequence continues at coordinate 10,735,298 of OZ020572.1, read as the reverse complement.
TGCATTATAGTTTTGAATGAAAACAATGAACATGAAATTGAAATTGCATTGAAAACACTGTCTTATTTACTTACTACTCTACACAGATATAATTCACAAAAAATAGTGTCATATCTGGAGGTTATAATGCCTGTTATTGATTTTATGTTTACTCTTTCTCCGACAGAAAATATCACAAAAGAGGTGAGAAAAATTCATATATACACAGGGTGTCCCAGAACTACTTTTGGACCGGAAAGTGGGCGATGGCTGGAGGTGCCCTGAGTACCCTCCCGCAAACCGTTTCCCAAATTCGCAATAGTTTTTAAATGAGAAGCATTTAAGTGGGACCAATCAGAACGAAGGATTTCCGCGGGTCATAGCAGCGTGGCAGGAGGTACACTCACGGATGCCAAAGATAGCTGCTGTGAAATAGCTTCCCACAAATTCTGCGCTTAGCAATTGTTTCACAGGCCGAGTTGCACGTGTAGCTGCTGCGCCAGTCTAAGCTAACACACGCCCATGCCCATATCAGTAGTTTGTCAGCGAATCCTAATGACGCTTGCTCGGCCTGTAAAACAAATGCTAAGCGCGGAATTTGTGGGAAGCTATTGCAAAGCAGCTATCTTTGACATCCGTGAGTGTACCTCCCACCACGCTGCTATGACCTGCGGAAATCCTCCGTTCTGATTGGTCCCACTTAAATGCTTCTCATTTAAAAACTATTGCGAATTTTGGCAAACGGTTTGCGGCAGAGTACTCAGGGCATCTCCAACCATCGCCCACTTTCCGGTCCAAAAGTAGTCCTGGGACACCCTGTATATCCTGTTAGCACAAAGACGTCTTGAAGGCGACATTTGAACGTCTTCAATTGATTTCTGATTTTCTAAAAGGATGTCGTAACTTGAACCTTAATATGTCTAGAAGACGTATTATGTCTTACTTTACGATGTCTCATTCAAATCGAAATTAAGACGTCTTCATCAGAGTTTTAACCCTTTTAGTGCCGGGCGAAAAACCGGTGCCTATGCGAGAATAACCGGACGAATTTACAACGGGTTGGGAAAAAGGTCATAAAAATCAAACTAAAAATGATAATTACATAATTCAAAAAACAACGTATTACGGAAGGAAGAGAGAATAATGTAATGCTAATTGTATTTCAACATTTATTTTGAGATAGAAGCTTTCTCGCGATGCGAAGAATAAGGCGTCATCGCATACGCAACGATATATCGTCGTTGGCACTTTTCGCAAGTGTAGCGGACGACCATATATCGTCGTTCGGCACTAAAAGGGTTAATCTGACGTTTTTCTGCCTACATTCAAATATTTGTTCAATTAGGTTAGATTAGATTGGAAATTATTATACATAATAATTTTCTCCAATTTGCTAGACTTTTATTCAGGCGCTAGCATGGAAGAATATTCGGAACCGGACTATGGTGTAGTTGTTACATTACATTAAGACACTTTTATTAAAGTGTGCTACCTAAAAGGACTACTTTGCGATATAGGTTGGAGAGATGAACTTTAGATGCGAGTTGATTATTTCACGTCCTACCACCGAGACGATGTACACTGCGGGACATTAATGCCGTCCTTTAGTGGAGCTAGTAGGAAGCGTGAGTGGGGCGGCCGGCGGTGGCGACTGGTGGCGAGCAAGCCAGACCGACACCTGCGTAAAGTTGGCCGGCCAACTTTTATTTTTTGAACTTTTTTTTATTCCAATCGTTTGATAATCTTGTAAAAACGTTTGATAGTCAATAGTTTTTTCAGAAAATCAAAATCAAAATCTGGTGTGAAGTTGGCCGGCACTTTTTTGTTTCTAACCGGATTTTGTTTTTCCGGAGCTCAATCGATGCAAAATCGTTTGATAGTTGCGAATTAATTAATAAAAATGTTTGATAGTCCATCGTTTGCAAGAAAAATGAGAAAAACCATTAGGAAATCAAAAACCAAAACAAAACGAGCGTTTTCGCTCCGTTGTTGAAGTAAAACTATTGACTATCAAACGTTTTTACAAGACTATCAAACACTATCAAACGATTGGAATAAAAAAAGTTTAAAAAATAAAAGTTGGCCGGCCAACTTCACGCAAATCAGGCCGACGCGTAGAGAGGGTAGCCTATTCCCCTCGCTCGGGACGCCATTTATGTCCCGAGTCCAGGCGTCTCGTATAAGAGTGTCTCACAGAATTTCAACATGAGTCCGCATAAGCTCCTCTCACTCGCAGTTAGTGGAGTCCCAGAGATAGCCAGCACTGCGTATAAGAGTGTCTCACTTACTTCCAGCGCGAGTCGCCCATAAGACCCTCTCACCTGCTGCAGGCGCTGGTCTAGGGCGTATAAGAGTATCCCTTTTCCACCGCTGGCAGCAAGTGAGACGCAGTTTAATACCGCATATCGTGACCGTCATACACGTCTATCTGGGTATAGCGATTTTATTTATCTCACTCAATCCATCTCACTCAAGACGAATTATGGATGTCTCAATTTTGACATTTTTTGGAAGATGTCTTCGAATTGCTGTGTTTAAGACGTCTTTAAAAAGTCGTCTTCAGGACGACTTTATGACATGTGTGCTGACAGAATAAGTACATGGAAATTTTACAAAATTTTATACTAATTTGATTTTTATCTTATTAACAGATTACTAATACTTGGAAAAGTGTTGTTAGTATATTTAGAGGTTTAAATGGACAACTTACCGCTCAACTCTTAGCACAATATCGTGACATAATTATAAAAGCGTCATATTACACGAATTCTGAAATACAATCACAAACACTTCTGATCTTTGATTATCACGATACTCTGGAAGAAGATACAAAGATGTTCCTGCAAGAATTAAGGAGTGAAATTAAAAAATCATCAACCAAATCTGAATTCGTATTTAAGAAGAATGAAATGCTTATGAGAAAAAATATAAAAATGACTGACGCTTTCTTAAATCGAAAGACAGTCTCAAAGTCTGAAATTAGCAAACATCAAAATAATTTGGGAGTACATGCAACAACATTATCATCGGAATCTAATACTGAGGTAAGCAAGTTCACTAATCATACTGTGTTGGGCTACCTTCTTGCATACAATGATTGCATATTTAGTAGAACCAACACTAAGGAACCAAATGCATTTGATTAATAAATGTTACAGCGGTTGTAAACCTGTACTAATTGTTTGTTTATTTGGCGTTTCTTCTGATGAATGCATCCGTTATAACAAAGTGCTCTGAATTTCACAATAAACTCACATCAAGTTACCCCACTGAGTGTCGTGCATAGTTAAACCTTTCATGCTAGAAATGTATTTATCAAAAGAGTTATTGGATCCACATAAAGTCCTTCCTTTAAAAATATTGGGGTCTCTGAATCTAACTTTAAATATCTTGAAAATGAAATAGCAGATTCAATGTAGCGACCTTAACGGGTTAAACCTAGTTGGTGGCCGAAAAAAAGGCGTTTTTGTGAATTTTTTTGGGGAAAATGATTGCAGGTTTCGAACTGTTTTTTTTTCATAGTGAAGGTATATCTTTGACTATGTTTCATAATTTTTTGATTGGAAAAAATTAACAAATGTAGCAGATATAATATATTTCCTGGACCGCTGTTCAAAAAAACCCTTCCGCGGTGACCACTGTAATTTCCACACCAATGATCTGACATAAAAAAACCAAATAAATTAAGTTTTTTTTTATCGTATTATCTAGTCTTTAATCGGAGATTTGATAAAATATTTATTTTTGAAAAAATGGTCGGCGATCGAAAGTGAAAGTCTCATTTTTGGTGAAAAATTCACTTCATTTTCCTTGATATAAAAAAAAAAAGTATGCATCGACAAAAAAATCATTCGATTAAGGACTGCCTTTTGATGTAAAAAAAAAAGTGTGCAAAATTGCAAGTAAATCGGTCCACTCGTTTTTCAGATATCGTGGCCACCGATTTTGAAAAGCTCGTTTCGAGAAAAACGCGTTAAAGTTTGAAGTCGGGTATATACATAGATAAGTTCTGCGTCGCGCGGCTCGCAGATCGTAACTGTAAAAACGGCCATAACTCGCTCAATTTTGAACAGATCGACTTGAAATTTTCAGAGAATATTTTTGAAAGGTTATACTTTAAGAATCCGTCGAAAATGAAAAATCGATTTTTTCGAAAAATCTGACTAGATGTAACCCCTTAAATGCAGAGAGTAATTTAACTTGCATAAACAATGCTCTTCGGGAATCTTTTGGGTCACTAAACCCGATTTTATAGTCTCGAATTAAAAATAACAAATTTAATCTAGCAGATTAAAATTATAAAAATTGGTCTGCTGGGGTTAATTCGGATCTCTGAGCTCGAATGTGATATCAAAACTGTAGCCTATGGATACCAATATTTATATCAATCTGACTACATTTTTGAACTTCAGTTGGCTATATTAGATCCGCCATTGAATTTTGGATGTGAAACGTAATCGATACATAAAAACCCCAGAGATGAGTTTTCATGCAAATCAGACTACTTTTTTATATTTTTAGTTATCATGTTTTGATTTCAAAATTTTGTTTTACATTCAATGACCTCAAAAACTGTTTGACATCAGGTTTCGTGTAAGAAATAGAAGTTGAGATTCCTTTTTTGTACAAGGTACATATGTTATTATCACCGGTAACTCTTTTTTATTATGCGCGTTTATGCATCAATAACAGTCATAGGGTTAAGAGCAAATTATAATTTGATATGTAATGATAATGAATTCTATTTCACAGGAATGCGTTATGATTAGACCCGATTTCAAATTTGATGTCCATCGTTTAACCGAACACCAACTTGAATCTCTTAAAAGAAAGAGAGATAATATTCCTGCTATGTATAATGAATTGTCACAGTCTGTGTCTCAAGACACGCAGCATTTGCAAGAATGGTTTGATAAGAAAATAGAGGAAATTAATAAAACGGACAAAGAACAACTGGTTAAACTGGGTAATTCGTCAGAAAAAACTGGTATTGATCATAGTAACAACAAGGAGAATAAAGTTCATGCAAAAAGTGTAGAGGTAGATGTTAATAATAAGTTATACTCTTCTGAAGACAGAAAACCTGACGGTACAAATAATTTGCTTAATACAACATCGGGTCCAATTGTTGCCATTGACAATGATGTGACAAATTCTGATTCAATCAAAGAAGAATCACTTACACATAACGATTCTCTCAATAAGAACCAAGTATCTTTGAATTTGTTCAAGTCTCAAAAATTTATGAAAAATAAGGTTGCAAAATTAGAAATTCCTGCAGAAAACTTAAATATAGACAGCGATAAAGAAATACTGTCAGCGAAAACCAGTTGTAATCGGCAAAGAAATAGCAGTGCAAATCGTAAATCTGATACTTTTTCTCGTATATTACGACACAGCAGTAAAGGAATAGTGTCCGAAAGTACACGGCCATGCATACAGATGTTTCATAGAGATCAAGGTAGGACATCTACGATTACATCTTTAAACGTTAAAGAGACCTCTGACAAAACTAATCATAGAGGTATTAAACGGAAAGCTATGTCTGACACTGAGTTTGAATTTAATCCTCAACGAAAGCGTCGGATAACAATTTCATCTGCAGTTATAACAAATAACACTAACAATGCAAAATCTACTAACGCCGATCAGCAAAAAATTGATAAGGATCTACCAAATGAAATAGGGCTTAGTCAACGCACAAAAAATGAAATATCACGTCTGCGCATAAATATGGCGTTCGATACTTTACTTACAAATAGACGCCGTTCAAAAGTTAAACAAGATGATAAAATCGAAGAACATGCAAGTAAAATTCATATTGTTAGTGAATCTACAGAACTTTGCGCAAAATTTGATCCTGAAATGAAAGATTCCTCCAAAAAATATGTTGGAATTGTGGAAAAGAATTTAAAGACACATAATAATCAGGATCTTATTAGAAAAAGAGGAAGAAATTTGAAAAGTGTTGCCCTGAAGGTTGATTCATCGCCTCAAATTATGGAAATTTCTGTTCAACCGAATAGTTTCATAACGAAAAAAATTTCAGAAGATTCTAAGTCTCAGCAAAAAATAAAGATGAGAGATAACGTTTATTTTGATGCTAATGCGTGTGCATTAACAAAATATTCGGAAGTAAATGACAATATTTTCAAGTACCGTCAAGACAAAGAAAGAAATGCGAATAATAGAATTGACACAGAAATAGTTAGTAATACCTTGCACTCGAATGAAGGTTTGATGAATTTTCTGAAAGTCGACCAACAAATTCTTACTAAGATGAGTTTAAGTACTGTTTCACCTTCTACGACTAATGAGCAAATGTCTGATGAATCCGAAGATGTTATAGAATGCTCTCAAAGTAGTACCGATGCTTTGTTAAAAGATAAAGACGGCTTTGATAGACAATGTTTTATTAAAATTAATAAAATTGAGAAAGTTCAAGTTGGTAGTAGTAAAGAAAATAAATCAGCAGATGAATCTGCACCTCATTTCTTGAATGGAATTAATACTTATAATTTTAACGTAAATGTTACGAAAAACGAATGTAAGACACAAAACTGTAATCAGAACTTGCAGGGCAAAGAGATCATGCATTCAGATCTTGCAAAAAATATTGATCAAGGTGAGGTCAAACCTGGTTCAATGGAATTTGAATCGGTTCAGGAATCGTCTGTTATGTTAACGTGTAATTCATCAGTGAATTATGTATCACCGAAAAAAAATTGCAGCCGCCATTCAAAAAAGAAAACATATGCACTTCGTGGACGCGCAGCCCATATGTTAGGCTTAGTGACGAAACATGCATTAGCTGTGAGTAATAGAGAATCTGTTCGAATGGACAAAGACGGTGAAGTAAATAAAAAGTTAATGTCGAAAGATTTTGACGTTGATACATTAAACATTAAAAAAGACAAACTCTTTATTTATAAAGAAGCTGAAAAAAATGGTAGTCCTATTAGCAGCGGTAGGCAGGAAAAAATATTTAACAATATGAAATCTTCAGATTACTGTCCATCGACATCAGTAAATCTGTTAAAAAATTTAAACAATGATGGTGACATATCTTCAAGGATGGAGAAAGTTATATTTAACGGATTAACTACAAAAACAAATAATGTCTTAAATACTAAATTCAATGAGACTGATGCACTTCAACTCGAAAAAGAAGAATTACCAATGTTGGAATGGTCTAGTGCTAATCCCTCATCATTAGTAGCATCACCTAGCTCTAGTATTTTGAAACGCCATCAACAGTTTATTCATGATGTTGATACAGAATTGGCTGTTTTGAATAAGGTACTTTTTTCAGATTTATTTTTCGAATTTATTGGATAATATTGCATTTTATTATTTATAGAAAAAACGGGTTAGTTTTGCTGATCCTCCAGTTTCTATGGAAATGGGCTATGAACGTACATTACCAGATTCAGCATGTCGGATGAATAAGTTATCTATTCTACGGAATTTAAACATGAAAAAGGAATCTCCTCTTAAATCAAAACAGAATAAAATGGAAAATGAACAAGTTGATCAACAGAAAAGAAAGACTGATCTAGAGATTCCAATAGAATTTAGTAATGCGAGAGATTTTCAGTCCCCGTGTGGTAACAAATTTTTAACAAAAATAGTTAATAATTCAACACATTCATACAGTGTTGCAACAAATACAAAAGGAAAATCTGCATGTGCTTTATACAATTCAGATAAGAATAAGGTCTCTGTAACTCGATTTCCAGTCAATACGTTGGGTTCTGAAGTTGAAATATCATTAGAACCAAAGGGTCCAGAATCTGAAAGTATTACGGAAACTTTAACAATGGAAAGGATTTCTCTTGATATGAATGTACATACTAAAAACAAAAAATTGAAAATTGAAGTTGTTGGAACACAGCAAGATTTATTTGATAGCATTGATACAAGTAATGAGTATAATGAATTGATAGAAGTTGAAATTGACAAAGAGATAAAAGAATTGATAAATATATCTCCGCAAAGTAGTGCGCTGAATTCTGTCAATTTGAACAGATATTCTACCAATGAAATAGATACATTTTCGAAGGAATTTAAATCAGAACTTTTAGAGGATACGATCGATGCAGAGAATCTGACAGAGTTGAACTTGACAGAAATTTCCGATGACATTTATTGTAGTAAATTAATTCGAACTAGTACATGTGCTGGGGAATCTATTGGTGAGCAAGATACATTACCAGTGATGGATTCTGTCTTCGCAAACTTGCCTTTAAGTCAGAATACGCAACCTGGAACGCAAAATGAGATTCAACTTATACAACCGGAATTTTTGGACTCAATACAACCTATTTGTCCTATTCTAGTAATGTGTCAAGAACCTATTAGTGCGGTTGTTGAAAACTTAACTAATCCTTTATGGGTGCCATATTTGTCTTCTTACTTCTCAGATAGAGGTATATATACAGTAGGCGATCTTGCTCGATTAACGGAGCGCGAAGTTAATAGGATGCCAGTGAAAGGAAGTCCTAAGGTTCCATTTGTTCGAAACATATTACACCGTTTTCAAAATTCTAATACTGTATCGTCACAAACTTTAACAAATTTATCCATACCAAACTTACATTTGATAACTCCGAAGAGCTTGGCACAATCTGTAACTGCGAGTAAATGTCTTGCCCTACCAACGGAACCATATTACGTGGAACTATTACCAAAGATAACTGTTGCTAGTATTGTTAGTGATCTTGTCAAAATACCGGATAAAACCAGTCATGAACATGTAAAAACACAAGATTATTATCAAGTGATACAGTACGTAAACTTAAACATTGCGGCTAAAGCTACATTTCCTGAAATATTAACATCTCAGGTTAGTATATGTTCTCAAAAAATGTCTATAAGTACACAACAATGGATAGAATCACGTAACACTACTTTACAGTCATTATCAATGCCTGAAAAAATGTTGCAACCTTTCAAAACTATACAAATAATGTCGGATGATGATACTTCCGTTGCGTCCGTTCAATCGTTCTTATGTACACCTGCAACAAAACACTACGTAAAAACAACTCCTACGATATCAATTACACGATCGATGTGTAGCGTATCTGGAATTACGAGATTAACCCAAACATCTTCATGTAATTACATGAAGATTACTTCTACAATGCCGACGGAGTTTATACATTCGATTCGCATGTCATCCAACACATGGACCTCTACAAACCTGCCACAGTGCATACCTACTATCACAACGCAAATGAGTGGGATAACTAGTACTGTCGATTGTGCATTATCGCATTTTCCTTGTAGCACACTACTTAGTACATCTTGCTCAGATTTACCTGGGAAATCCCAGAAATTAATATCAAACCAAGTTTCACTGATTACATCCATCTACTCTAGTACCAATCCTTTATTCACTGGATGTTCAACGCCAAAGGCAACAAAATGCGTCACTACACAAATATCACTGGTAGAACTTCTCGATGAAATTGACGTGAATCTGATAGTTGAAAGTATGATCAGAAGATGTGCACCTCGCAATATACTTGACGCATATAAGGTAGAATGGATTTAACTTTATTTTTATAGTACATATACTTTGGTATATTCTATTAACGTTCGGAAATTTCAAACTCTTAAAAGTAATTATCTATACTATACTATACATATATTTTCTTCAACAGCGGTGCGAAAACGCTCGTTTTCGCTCTCGGTGCACAATATACTATTATTCGTTATGCAAAACGAACAAGTAAAGATTATTTAACTATAAATAGACCTCTCGTTAGCGTTATTCTCTAACATATATATATATATATATATATATATATGCATTATTTGCATGTTGTCTTTGAATTTCTCTTTTTGTTTGATTTATTTTACTTGCAATGATAAACGCTTAGAAACTATTACGAAATTGTGTGAAATATTTTTCGATATAAAGATTTGCTGAATGAAATTTTTTCGAAAATTTGCATAGAAGTAAATTTAGTTAGCGCATAGATATGTATACTTGCAGTAATCGCACTATTTTTTTTTAATAATACACTATATTTTTTCCCTTTAGATAAAAATGAAGCATTTACATGAACATGAATTAGTAATAGAAACTATAAAAATACTTGGCATCGAATCAAATTATATTGAAACAATTCTGGAGATGGCCTGTCATTTATCGGGTGTTAATAAACTTCTTGTGAGATTGCCGCATATTTTCAACACAGACAAGCAATTCTTTGTCCAAGTTTTAAACGCCTATCGAAAAAAGCTCCATGTAAGTGAATACATTAGAGCACTAGATTTCGATGAAATGAAGGATACTGCTTGTCGTAAATGTTCCTGTCTTCAAGCTTCTGAGACATTATCTAATACTGTAAAGACTGACGAGATTCAAGAGATCACAGAACTCGTTACAGATGTCTCCAATCTAAATACTATGGTCAAACAGATACAAAAGAATAGTTCCGATGTTATTACAAAATTATTAAAATCAGAATCATCTGTTGTATCCCAAGATATATTCGATAAGTTATGGAATATTGATTCCGTAGTATCACGTATAACTGAAAATGACATGTCCAGAGATCACCTATTAAAAATATACAATGCTGTAAGTACAAAATTAAATACTCGTGACCTGCTGGATGCTTTTCACGTCACAATGAGAAGCAAGTTAAAGAGTGAAGAAAAGACAGAGGATCAAATCTAGCAATCTTGTCAGAAGTGCTTGTTTTACAATAATTAATTTTAAAGCACACAACATCGTCTAGTATTAATTTTACTTATATTAAAAATTATATATGTATGTATAATCGGATTTAATGTTTACTTTTTGTACGGTCGAAACAATAATACACCTATATTAGAATATCTAGGCAGTTTGATTTCTATAAATTTGTTAATTTAAGCATGTAAATGACTTTCAAAACAGATGCTATTGCAAATAAAAACCACCGGTATCACCTTAGAAAATCAATTTTCTCACAGAAATAAAAAATTAAATTTTCAAGGTACATCCACGCGCAACATGTAGGCCTAATCTGAAAAGTATAATAGCTTGTAAGATAATTTAACCAAAAATTTCCAAAGTCAAATCAACACCTATATATAATTTATTTTAAATCGACAAATACAAAAATATAAATTACATTTTTTAATAATATATTAATAATTGCATATAAGCAACTCATAATACATAAAATTTGTCTCAGATATGATCAGACATATAATTTTCGAAGATTTCACTATAAAACTGTAAATTCTATATAAAAATTATATTTTCAAATTGTAGTGCTATCAATTGAGCAATATGCTATGTCAGAAGCGATGGAATGTATCAGGGCATCGCCGTCGCACATTCTGATGTATCATGGAAACAAATCCTGAAGTAATACCTCCCTCTAAATTCCGTAACAAGATATAAAACGGCTGACGGTTTTACGGCGTGTCAAACGAACAGAGTGAGCAGGTAGAGAATCGAGTGAAGCATTACTTCGGTCATTTATAATAGTCCAAGCACCAGCCTCGTCATCGTATCCGTTGATCTCGGAGAACCATTTAAGTTAAAACTTTTGAAACGGTGTTACTCAGCCCCCTAGCATGAACTGGTCGGGTCGGTTCTTTGAATGTTCGTCGCCACCGTCACGAAATTTCGCCACACGTTGCGCTACTAGTTTTCTGCTCAGTGTCCTTGATATGCGTTTATTACTAAGAGATCAGGCCGAGCTTGCCAGAAAAATACTAGCGCCACGTAAAGGGCGATAGAGAAGTTAAAAACGCGGACAGAACGAGACATTTGTTGTATATAGATAGGGGCGAGCACGTCATAACCTAGTGTTGCCTAAATTTAGTTTCATTAATCCTTTCGCTGGTATAAGCGTGTAAACACGTCTAATAATTAAAACAATGTAAGGCGCTACGGGCACATATACACGTTTACTGAGTTGTGCAGTGAGGGCATTACGGGCATATTTACGCGACTAGTGTCTTTATTTGTTGAACGCATTGAAGTAAGAATTCAAGAACGGATTTTTCACAGTGCTGAATTGCAGCAAAGCCAGTAAAGTATTTCGCGCACACACAAACGATTTGTCAAAAGTATTTAGCACCGAAAAGGTTAACAAATTATTCCATTTTGATACAAGAGTTGAAATTCTAACTTTTAACTCACCAGCAAGTCCCAAAAATTACTCGACTTTGGTAGTTACACTTGGTATTCTCATCGAGAATCACAACAATAGTTTTATCCATAGACGAGTTCATTACACTTATTTTAAGCAATATTATTTGTATAGAGTTCATATTTTCATAATGTACTTTTTGTAAAATTTTAGATTGGATCATATCGCGACACATTTTGGATCTGATTATATACCATTTTATATGACTCCATATAGTTTGTGACGTGGCATTTTAAATGCCCGTTACCAAATACCCAACATATCGATTTTCCGGCTACATGGCCTGATACGTGAAAAAGAGATTCCGTGGCATGAGACTATTTCCTAAATTTTTATATGTTTACCTCTTGAAAACGTATTTTTAGAATTTTTCAATGGATTTGAAAGGATTCATTAAGAGTTTGATTGCTGCGGTACTCGAGAGATTTAATCAAGAGACTCGGTCGAGTCTCGCGCCAAGTACAGACAACCGGCTGTACAGGGCACAGCTCGCCGAGACTCTTTACTTGAGTCAACTCTTATACCTGTGTTTGGAACGAAATATCTTATTAAGGGGGAATCGTACAGCTCGGCGAACTCTGAGTTGACGGTGCTGCCGCGTGACGGCCAATTGCGGAAATAAGCGTGACGTGTGCACGGTGTTGCCGGGCTGCGCCGTTGCCATTCATGCTACCATAGTAATAACGTCATTGAGTAGGCGGCCTGAGTCGGCCTCAGTAGCGTTGAGCAGTCTAATCCACTTTGAAATTTTGTAAGCGCTTTATGTACACTGGGCCACAGAAATGGTGACAACGGTAGACGCCGTGCGGTGAGGTAAGAGAGGAGATTTGGGTGGCGCCTGCTCGCGTATCTTGGCCTGTGCGTGCGACGCAGAGAGCACTACGGTGCGAGCGAGACGCCAGAGCGTCGCTCGGTGCGTCCTTGTTGCACAGCACTAGTGTAAGCGAGACGCCAATAAGGCCCCTCATTCGCAATAGGGAGCTTGGTGGGGGACCGCTCGTATTCGGGCGCACGCTTTCTCCCTCTCTCTCAGACTAACGCTCTATGACGAGGACAGCTAGTACCCCGCCAAGAATCGAAAAGGATCTATAGGACTTTCGGTAGTGGGAATGAGATAGACTTTTCGATTATCCGTCCTCGTCAAACAGCGTTAGTGAGACAAAGAGAGATATATGCGACGTGGTGGCTAGGAACAAGTGTCCAGCGTCTAACGCATAGCTACCGTGCGCCCTTTTCGCGCAGCATGAGTGGGGGTGAGACGGCGATAGGTCGGGGGTGCACCGTAGCGATGCGATAGGTCCCAGAGGCATTATCGCTAGGTTGCCTAGAGACGCATAGACTTTTCTAGTAATAATAGGTGCAATGGAAATCTAATGCCTAGCGATCTTCATTGTAACGAGCTTCGGCACGATTCCACGTTTTTGGACAATTTGATCGGTTCAATCCCGAATCGGTTGAATCAAGTAATCGACCGCGGCGGTTTCTAGACGGACTATTGATGTCCGCATTAATGGTGCGCTCTGCTAGATTCGCTGATCGGTCCTTTTAAGGGCCACCAACAAATTCATATACGTGGGAAAACCATTTACAGACACCCCCTATTTTTCTACTACTTTTCTAGTGCGCTTCAGAAGGGCATAATCTTATAATGAAGTCATGAAACTTACGCCCTTCTACCTGCGCAATAAAAACGTAACTTCAACGCTTCATAATAGTATCATCTAGGCTAGCTAGCGTGCCAACTCTGGGACCTATCGCTGTCTCACCCCCACTCATGCTGCGCGAAAAGGGCGCACGGTAGCTATGCGTTAGACGCTGGACACTTGTTCCTAGCCACCACGTCGCATATATCTCTCTTTGTCTCACTAACGCTGTTTGACGAGGACGGATAATCGAAAAGTCTATCTCATTCCCACTACCGAAAGTCCCATAGATCCTTCTCGATTCTTGGCGGGGTACTAGCTGTCCTCGTCATAGAGCGTTAGTCTGAGAGAGAGGGAGAAAGCGTGCGCCCGAATACGAGCGGTCCCCCACCAAGCTCCCTATTGCGAATGAGGGGCCTTGTTGGCGTCTCGCTTACACTAGTGCTGTGCAACAAAGACGCACCGAGCGTCGCTCTGGCGTCTCGCTCGCACCGTAGTGCTCTCTGCGTCGCACGCACAGGCCCAGATACGCGAGCAGGCGCCGCCCAAATCTCCTCTCTTACCTCACCGCACGGCGTTCACCGTTGACACCATTCCTGTGGCCCAGTGTACACCAAATTATTATATATATTATTAATGGAAGAATATTACTGCTGGATATTATTTGTTTGGCCTATTCGCCATTTCAGCCTCGAGATAATTAAAAATAATTAAAAGTAATTAAAATAACGTGCGATTTTGATTGAAGATTATAATTATATATTTGTGAATTGGCATAGATGTGGTGATTTTTATATTTAAATGATGTAAGTAGGCGAATTGGATGAAAAAAAAAGACGCTACAAGTGAGACTTGAACCACCGACCCCGCGAATACTTGGTTCGAGCGCTACCAGGTGAACTACGGGACATGCTTGAATATTATAACACATTTGGTGTACATACAGCTCTCGCAAAACTTCGAAGTCGATTTTCTTAAGAATTTCTGAATATGGCATCAAACTGCTTTGGCAAACTGCTATTCGAGTTCCAGGTTCATGTACCATAAGTATAAGTGCATTTTACAAAAGAGGTGTCATGTTACACGAGCCCCAGTAGTAGGCGTCGTAAAAATAACAGAACATCAATTTTCATGTGTATGTACATACGTACATACAAGATAGTCTAGCTTCGATGTAACATTTATTTCGTATTAGTTTAGACACATAGACGCATTTGATATTCCATTCAAACAATTGAGCATTTTATCAATGAGAAATTTAATAAAAAATAGGTATTACGCAAAAATGGAAAAGCAAATATTATTACGTTCGCGCACTACATATAATAGGCTACCCTGCAGGGGCCCCGATAAGTACGGTCATGTAGCCGATTGTCCGTTCAGTCTGTCCTCTGCGCTTCCTCTACAGCGCATGTTAACGTCACGGATACACGAGCGCTCGTAGCGGCAAACGACTCAAGTTTTAGGCGAGGAAAATCTCCGTATTGACAGTTCAATATGTTAACCCAAAAATCTCGGAAACGGCTGTACCACGACAATTCTCATTGAAATGGTGTTTAGCTTATAGATGTAAAACTTTCCCTGCGTGGCCCTTTTTTCGATTTTCGTCCGTGGTTCTGTGCAATAGTGCGATAAGTGTCAGACAGGGTACGGCAAAGAACTTGTTGGGTCGCCATTACAGGTCCGTAGGCTGTCAGTCTCAATTTTCACCTACATTTTATGTCTCCCAAGCAATAATTCAAAAATCCGGCTCCGCAGGGAAAATTACTTTATCGGAAGGCTTCAGGTTTATGTCATCAATTTATTGATAGTGCTTTCTGTACAGAGATTTTTGGGTGCGAAGTTTCCTCGCTTCGAGCTCTCGTACGTGTGACACACACACACACATAGAATCCTCTGTACGATTCCCCCTTAACCGCTATACATGAGAAAAAGTTATTGATACATTCACTATAGGAATTGAGGGTCCTGAATTGATTGCCCCCACGTTCAATACGATTAGTATACGAGATCAGGGCGTATTGAGATGGCGAGCGAGATGATTTTATTTCAGTTCCGTCGTCGTCGTCTTCGCACGTCCATCGCATTTTTACACGACAGATGGCGCTGACTGCTGTGCCTTCTTTACCTATTTGTACTCTGTATGGTGGTAGTAATTTACGAATACACAACACAATCAAATACACTTTATAAGTGAAGCTACCGTTCATACCGAATTTCCAGTTAGTATAAGGGTGCTTTCACAACAGTATAGAATTATTCAGTTTTTAATAGCATTCATGTGCAGCGCGCGTATATGGGTGTATGTATATGTGTGCTTTGGCATAGTTCCTCGTATTTTAGGTGACAGATTGTCCAATTGTTCTGCTTCGTAGTTTTCTGTATCTAGATGGCGGACGTGGAAGTCCAGGGTGTCCAGGTATTCCGCTTCGTAGTTTTCTTGTATCTAGGTACTGGATGTGGAAGTCCAGGGTGTCCAGGTATTCCGCTCCGTAGTTTCCTGTGTCCAGGTGTTGGATGTGGGAGTCCAGGGTATCCAGGTATTCCGCTACGTAGTTTTCTGTATCTAGGTGTCGGATGTGAAAGTTCAGGGTGTCCAGGTGTTCCGCTCCGTAGTTTCTTGTATCTAGGTGTCGGACGTAGAAGTCCAGAAAAGTGTGCAACAAGCTTTGGCGCTTCGCTCAAACTATAGTATCCTCTTTGATGTTCGCACGGCCTGAGGTACAAGGCCTGAAATAATCCAGCACACTCTCCTCTCTTACGTTTACCACATGGCTTCAACAAGCTGGACACCATTAACGACGCTTATATGCATTGAAGATTACATTTTCTTTAAAAATTTGTATATGTCTTTATGCATTTCTAGAAAAAGGGACTTACAAATTAAATTTATATGTCATTAAACATTTTCGACACCGCAATCTATTTTTCTGATTAGCAACATCATAATGCATTTACATTTTATGTCTGTCACAATATTGATTTCAGTGCTTAATACTTCTATGTCCCGTTGAACAACAAAAACTTGTGATATCCCCCAAAAAACACTTACGTGTAAAAAACTACGCCAAGTACAGGTGTGCTGTGTATTCCTCTAATAAAAAGTATGGATATCAGATTATTGAGGCAAGTACATAAGTCACTACATATTTGCCTATTATATGATCTAGCACTGGCCCATTATTTTAATTGTATTTTCAAAATTTCCTATAATGTTTTCACTACTCTTTTACATTACTACTGTTTCTCGTAGTTGATTATGAATTAATGGTTATTTAATAATTAATAAAAGTTTAGGTGATTTTTGCCGCCATAGCAAACGTCACCGCGACAGGAGCCATTTTTATGCTGCTATATCGGGCCTGGTTGTATGCCGAAACGATATTCTGCAAAACGTCGATGTAACGTTTCTCCCCTGAATGCGTGAAAAAGCGCCACATTCTTTAAGCGCTCGACAACAGCTGCTTTTATGTTCGGATTTCTGGCAACGCGGAATAGAATATTCTTCTTTCTCAGGAGCGTCTGGAATGCTGCGCCTATGAACTCTTTGCCTTTGTCCGTCTGTATGTAAATAGGTGATCTACAATTACTTTTTTTCTGCGATAGTATACGCGTAAATGCTTTAGCTACTGACAAGGCTGACTTATCGACTAGAGGTTCGACCCATGCATATTTACTAAGAACATCTATGACTACAAGAAGATAAACATAACCGTCATTATAATCCTTTATTGAGCGCAGATCTACGAGATCAGCCTCCCAAACATCGTCGATGTTCCTTACATTGTAGAAGCGTCGTGGAAACCGATACCTCACAGGTCTGTGCATTGTGTAGGCATCTTGAGACTCTAACCACACTATTGTTTTTTCATTCGAAATTTTTTTCTTACGCCCCACGTGTAGCAATTTCTCAGAGCCCGAAAACGACGCTTCATGGGAAGGATTAAAGTACACTTTTTGTAGTGTTTTCATGGTAGTAGTTTGAGGTTAGACCAAGTTAGACGTCTTCTTAATATTATTGCAGCCAAAACCACTCTGTGCAGAACGATCAGATTTGTTGTTTTCACTGCCACTGAAGAACGTAGAATGGCTTACGTCACTCAAAGCCTCGTCGTCGTCGTCGTCGTCGTCGTCGTCGTCGTCGTTACCGTTGTCGCCTTCGCTTTCGTGCCTCCGTAATGTTGAGTCGGCTCTTGATTTCAACCATAGGTCCTCATTTCCAATAAATTCCCGAGGAGTTTGAATCGTTCTTAAGAGCCTAGCGAATGCTTTACGGCCGGCAGGTCTGGGAACTTTTCTTGCGCGCATGGCATCATTCACGAGATCAACAATATTTGAATCCTTGATAGTTTTTCCGCTTACGGAAACAACGCCCGCAGAATTCCAAGAAAAATTCGACGCTGGCGTCTCGTGCAGGCGGCGCAGCAATAGCTTTGCCTTGTTACGAAATTTTAATGGTACGCTTTCGATTATAATGGAATCGTTCATGCCCGTGAAGCTCTCGCCCGGTTTTCCATTATTATTCTCAGTTGATGATTCTTTCTTCCTCTTCTTCTCCACGAGCATAAGATACTGCTGAGTCCGTTCGCTGTCCGCAAAATGGAGATAACGCTGTAATACAGCCATATACGCAGACCACTTGTCTCTCTCATCCTTGTACGTGTTGGAATCCAAAATGTTTTTCATTTCACTATCCAGTCTGCTCAAAATAGCAGCAATAGGCCGATCCTCTTGTGTTTCTGGCGCATTCACAGGCTGTTGATGACGTTGTATGCTAAGCTGAGGTAGATTCTCCTCCGGCACGAGAACCATTTTTCTTGTGTGTTCCATCACCCGCGACCACCGATTAGGTTTGACAGAAGAGTTCCTAGTACTGGCGCTAGCAAGAGAGGCAGGAAACCACCGCTCTGTACAACAAATCGCTTCTTACTCTTCCAGCAGCCTTTTTTCGCTGCTAAACGCCGAAGGACAGACGCGTGGCGACGTAATTTTTTCCTTTGCTCCGACTTCAGAGGTACATTACCACGAAGAACATTCAAGGCACACTCACAAATGCACCTAATTATACGCACATCGGCTTTTCGTAAAACGGCTTCACGTTGCTCCTTGTTGAGATACTGAAGAGCCCTTAATATAGCAATGTGCTTCTTGCAGAGCGATGATCCGTTTCGCTCCATCACAGGCATAGAACTGGCAATTCTGCGATTGAAACGCTGCTTTTGAACTTTTTTCGCGGTAAGTAGATGAAATGATGTTCGTCGTCTGGAAAGATACAGGTGCGAAATCTGCAGTTATCGGGCGTAGATTGCTTCAAATCCAGTAACAGATACCCGTGTGGTTTTGACGTCGCGTCGTGATAAGCCTCTTGTAAAAAACGAGGATTTTCCGGATATACTTGATGCGCCAGATGTTGTATCTGAGCTCGATCGCGAGGATTTTTGAATACAACTATATAACTGGCGTTTAGCGAAATGTCACGCTGTCCATGACCTTGATGAAATAAGTTTTGAGTTATGAAAATTACGCTTAACTTTTTATGATGACTACCTTTGGTGAAAAGATCGACAACACTGTTATTTGATGCTTCGCGCATCAGATCATCGATAATTATGAGTTTAGCGCGATTATCATTTGCATAATCTCCAGACTGGGGTAGACCTTCATGAAATTCTATTGATGAGCCGTATTCCGTATACGCCGACTGCCACTTCGAGTAATAAAAAATAATTCTTGCAAACTTTTCACTACTCATAAGTGAGATAACTTTTAAAAATTTTTCACAAAAAACGTTTTACCGCATCCCGTAGGACCGCAAATCATTGAGGTCCAGGGATGTTTCCACCGCGTATCCATCTGAGCGATTGAGTAAGTTTCCCAATAGGATGCGCATGATAATAAAGATAACA
Organism: Cephus spinipes; assembly: GCA_963971525.1. Lineage (NCBI taxonomy): Eukaryota > Metazoa > Arthropoda > Insecta > Hymenoptera > Cephidae > Cephus > Cephus spinipes. The sequence goes on along the minus strand of OZ020572.1, from coordinate 10,715,606 downwards.
CCCAGGAGCGTATACATTTAAAAATAGATCCTTTATTTGTCTATTACATTATTTACATTAGTCCTATATCACAGAATAAGCTAACCTCTGTAACCATAAGGAAGCGAGCCGTATTCACCATTACGTCTCCTCTTGACACTCGAAGGTATACATGATTTCGTTTCAGGTCGTGTGACAACCTGATGAAATGCTGTACGCCGAATTGAGTCATATTGTAATACAATCGGCTCCTCTCTCTCTCCTATTATAAAAGAACGTACTGAATCGTAATTTATTAATGAGCTATTTGCAAAATTAAGCGTTATACCTTTTACTTTACAAACCTCGTTTTCAGTACCATCGAGGGTCTTCACTATGAAAGAATAAAATTTTGGGCCTCCCGAAACGAACGACTTAATATAACTACCTACGCCGTAAGAGCTTAATTCGTCCGTTAGATCTCCTAAAAGCTGACCCGTCGGCAGCTCGTATTCGTCTGGGTTTTTCTTTGTCACATAAATAACCAAATCTGTGTCGCAGTACAGAGCGCGAAGACCCAACAGTTCGAGGTAACTATAAAGCTTCAGGCGGGCCTGAGCTGTAGTATACGCGGCTATTACGGCATTTGCTATGTTAGATGGCATTGCAGCATCAGTAGTTTTCGTGTAATTTACATACAGTACATGATTATTTACCGGCAGCATACCCGTAATTTCGTACTCTGGACTACTTAGTAATTCCATGAGTTTTTTGCGCGTCGATACTATTGCTGTCTGCGGCAGATTCTCGCGTTGCCCGAATTTGCCCCAAAATGAATTAAGACACAGCTTAGCTACAGATCGTAAGCCTGGATTTTTCGCTATACTATCGCGACTGAGCTTAAGGTATTACTACGGACCAAAAAAAACAAAAGTTTTAATGTAAGATTTGAACAATCCAGCGTCAACTTTTGAACTGGTACAGTTCACTCACACACGCCCATCCCTGCATCGATAGGCGCACACTAATGTACATTGGATGTAGTAGTGTATATACGTATATACACCGAATACAGTCTCAATCGCAATGTTGCCGTAACGCTCTTTTGTCTAGCCGTCGTACGAGATATTTCGTAATAAATATCGACTTCTTTCATGTCTATCAATAAATCCTATGAGTAAAAAGTTCTGACTAAAAATCTAAAAAATTCCTAATTTTTTCCTTTGCCACATATTAGTTTTTCATCGGAATTACACGGACGAGTCAAATGCAATAAAAAAAACCATGCGCGTTTTATTGGCCAGGTATAGGGAATACGTGTTACGAGTCCTGACTTTAACTCGGAAATACTCGGAAACTGATGAGTGAATCGTGTTAAAAATTTGTAGAGAGATGTACTGCTATACAAATTAGACGTAAAACAAATTTCAGCTCGATTACACGGTTTTGAGTTTACCGTAGTAATACCTTAACGCCTTCAGCGTTTTCAAAGGCCGTTATATAGAGGTCTTGCGCTGCCTCATTTGTTGCACAGCTCTCAGGCCAGCCTAGCTCTAGCCTCCTGTTTGATTTTAAGAAAAGTATTAATATACTCGCCCTCCTGCGTATTTCGATTATACTGTGTTATTTCATGCTGCCAAATTTCAGCCACACTAAGTACTTTATAACCGCACGCAATAGCTTTTCGCAGTTCGTCGACTACCCACGTACCATTGAACACACGCTCTGCTGGATCTTCATGATTGCAAGCTTCTTGGTTCATGTTCTCGCAACAGCTACGGCACAGTCCAAACAAGAGTCGCTGATGCATTCGTACAGGCAACACAGGATGATAAAGATTTTGCGGTGCAAGTACTGTACATTTAACGAGACCCTCAATGAGCGAAAGGTTGTTATTATCAGGACCAGTCAGTTCCATACACTCATCACCTACGTACACTTTTGGATGGCCTACGGGATATTTCCCGTACTTACAGATATACGGGTACAGAGAGCAAACGTCAACATAGTGTATTTGCTCCCCGTCCTTTGCATCGTAGAGCGTGACCATGTTTTCTGTGCGGCCTCCGAAGGAAGCATCGCGAGGGTTGAGGGGATCTATGCTAACTAGAGTGTGGTCGCGTACGAACGTACTCATCGCCGCGTTTGTTTCTAGCATACGATCATACTCGCACTCCTAAATTTCAGTTAGCGTGTAACCGCTGGTTCGGATTCTATAGGATATAGCGTTCGTTCTTTCCAGCCGCTCATTCATTGATATACCATCGCTTTGTTTGCGATCCCTGTTTATAACGAAGCAGCGTGAACAGCCATGCCAATAGCAACCGTGAAACTGTAATACGTGTGCTGCACCAGAGGTTTCGTAGTAACCGTCTACCAAAAGATTTTGAGGCAATTTAAATTCACGCGAGCGCCCAGCGTGAATAATGCGTTGACCAAGAGAATGCTCCATCCACACGAGCCAAGACACTGCTTTTTTCGATTGATTGTGCGCCCATCGATAACCGCCTGTGGGTATAATACCGATTAAATTGCTTTTCAAACAATTTTTCCGAAAAATTTGAAAACATGCTGACGCGATTGTTGTACTTTCAGTAAATGGACAGACACGACCGCTGCTCATGAACATCTTTCGAAAAACCATGCTCGCTTGTCTCAATATTGTGACATCGTTTTTACAATAACTTTCAATCTCTTTTGAAAAATCAAATACATATCCGGCATTTTTTAGTTCGTTATACCATGCTGAAAAGTGCTCGCGCTCCGCTACACGCATTGTGTCAGGAGAGTAATATTCTACAGACGGCAGCTCTCCGACATAAGTTTGATTTTCGAGTCTGTTGAACAGATGAGGAAAAGTTCGTTTAGCAATAGTAGCCTTAAGACCAAACGCTTTTGGCAACGCACTCAGAGGCATATGAAAGTAGTGTAGACTATCGAGAAACACAAGCTTCCCGAGGCGCATAGTAATAATTTTGGTGCCGTTCATTATCAAGGTGGGGAGCTGTGTTTTTTTCTCCTCGATTAAATAGCGTAATATAAATTGTGCATCAAAACCTCCGGCATTATGGGCAATTAAAAATGTATGCGAAAAACCTTTGATGTTTTGCATACCTAACTCGACAAGCTGACACACAGGATTCCCCCTGAATACAAACTCGTGTGTGCCACAATGTTGACACTGCTCAGCTATTGAATCGCTATCACAGCACAGTGTGCAAACACGCTGAGCTACACAGAGACTTGGCTGGTGTACAAACGTAGTGGGATCACCTTTCACGGGCTTGCACTGTTGCGTTTCAAAATCATAGAAAATGAAGATCTTCTCTTTTGAAGGGGCAGCAACGCGAACGGGCCTCATGAAACACAGATGATTAAATGGCTGATTCGATTTGCATGTTTTGCAGAATCCCACACCGCATATGTGCTTCTTTTTCTCCAATGGTCTTACAGAGCGAAAACAATTAAGACAGCGCTTCAGAAATTCACAAACAGAGCTTGCTCTACGCGTTCCACGTGTTCTAAAAGTCCTATGATGTCGTAAACATTCCTCTCCGAAAAAATAGCGATTACAGTCTGCACATCTGATTGTGTTGTACGGGAGTGCGACACACGGTGGCGATTGAAAACAGCGAAGACACTTTTTTTTCAAGTATCTATGATCCGCACGGCGGTATCGAGCGTTGCAAGCTGTGCAAAAATCAAGAGACTCGGTCGAGTCTCGCGCCAAGTACAGGCATCCCGCCGTACGGGGCACGGCCCGCCGAGACTCTTTACTCGAAGCATCGCTTGTACCTGTATTTCGACTCAAATATCTTATGAACGGCTGTATGTGAGAAAAATTTATTGATACATTCACTCTAGGAATCAAGGGTCCTGAATTGATTGCCACCAAATTCAATACGATCAGTGTATAGTCACCCGCATTAATGGTGACAACGGTGGACGCCGTGCGGTGAGGTAAGAGAGGAGATTTGGGAGGCGCCTGCTCGCGTATCTTGGCCTATGCGTGCAACGCAGAAAGCGCTATGGTGCGAGCGAGACGCCAGAGCGTCGCTCGGTGCGTCTTTGTTGTACAGCACTAGTGTAAGCGAGACGCCAACAAGGCCCCTCATGCGCAATAGGGAGCTTGGTGGGGGACCGCTCGTGTTCGGGGGCACGCTTTCCCCCTCTCTCTCAGACTAACACTCTATGATGAGGAGAACAGCTACTACCCCGATAAGAAACGAGAAGGAGCTATGGGACTTTCGGTAGTGGGAATGAGATAGACTTTTCGATTATCCATCCTCGTCAAACAGCGTTAGTAAGACAAAGACAGATATATGCGATGTGGTGGCTAGGACCAAGCGTCCCAGTGTCTAACGCATTGTGAATAGGTGCGACTCAGGCACCTATGACCGTCTCGCTTACACTAGTGCTGTGCAACAAGGACGCACCGAGCGAAGCTCTGGCGTCTCGCTCGCAGTGTAGCGCTTTCTGCGTCGCACGCACAGGCCAAGATACTCGAGCAGGCGTCTCCCAAATCTCCTCTCTTACCTCACCGCACGGCGTCCACCGTTGTCACCATTAATGCGGGTGACTGTACAGGATCAGGACGTATTCACATGGCGAGCGAGATGATTTTATTTCAGGTCCGTCGTCGTCGTCGTCGTCGTCGTCGTCGTCCTCGTCCTCGTCGCCGTCGTCTTCGCACGTCCATCGCATTTTTTACACGACAGATGGCGCTGACTGCTGTGCGTTCTTTACCTATTTGTACTCTGTATGGTGTTAGTAATTTACGAATACACAACACAAGCATATACAATTTATACGTGAAGCTACCGTTCATACCGAATTTCCAGTTAGTATAAGGGTGCTTTCACAACAGTATAGAATTATTCAGTTTTTAATAGCACTCATGTGTGTGTATATGTGTGCTTCGGCATAGTTCCTCGTATCAAGAGACGCGGTAGCGTCTCGACGCCAAGTATTAAAAGAAAAAATCGGCCTCCTCATGAGACGCTACTGCTACTCTTATTGACGCCAAGTTGGCGCTTTTTCGTCTGCTACGATGAAATAACTTAAATTATCTGCGGGTATATATCGTGGGCGAAAAATGTGTCAGGTCGAATATTTTTTATTATTTTTTTCTTTGCAATGAGCGTTTGCCCAATAAAATCGGTTCCCGCAATGCTGATATCTGGCATCTTAGCAATATCAGTCGAAAAATTTTTCTCAAAATGTCCCCTCTTACACAATCTTAAAAAATTTGTCCCCTCACATATACGTATGAGCTTCGATGCGACACAGGCATATCGAGTCGAGACGCGCATGCGCAACGAGCCAGTGAACGCGTGTAGTCTGTTTATATGGCCTCAGCTGTTGGCTACTATCACAATTTCTAACCTGTCTCTTCGTGAAAAAATTCAGTCATTTCATCAGTCATATCAGTGTGATATATATATCCATAGCTCAGAAAAGGGAAGCAATGAATTTACCAAGAGGTATTTTAATGCGGCATGGATTGCTTTTTTTCCTGTTTCTTCACTCTGATTGCTCATTTATGTCAAAGAATGCTCTATGAATTTGCTACATAGGTATTTTATAGTGTTAACCATTTAATAATTATAATTGTCTGTCGAAAGGACTTCAGTTGAAATAGACAGTTTGTCTGAATGAATTCATTCAAAATAGACAGGTTATCATATTTAAAGAATTAACGCTATGAAATGTCTAGATGGTTAACTTGTAGAGCATACTTTAAAAAACTGAGTGAGCTTTACCGCATTAAAATAGGTAGAGAATTACAGACTTCTTGCAAAATCTATTGCTACTTTAAAGTTTTTCTGGGTTAAGGACACACAACGTAACACCACTCTGTCTTATTCATGACTAAGCTGGACTAATGTATCCTGTCTACGATGGCTTTTGGTATTCGATAGTTCAGCACCGGTAGGGTGCTGGAGACCAATTTTCTGACAATAACCATCACTTTTGCTTAATGCCAGGAAAAAAAGTATAAGTAATTGAAAATGACTGAACGCAAGAGTCAATCTGCTTGAGACGAGGATTTAAATTGTATTTCACCTTCTGCTCGGCAAATTCATTGCATCTGATACTTTTTTCTTAGCGTTGAGTAAATCAAGAACATTACAGTCCAGGGTAGTTCGAATAAACATGTCGTCTACAAAAATATGAGCTTTTCTATTTGTTCAATTAACAAATAGTATATTACACTACAAGGGCAGAAAACTGAGCTTTCGGCACTGAGTTCTGAAAACTGAGTTCCGGGTGCTCAGTTTACTGCCCGTGTGGTGTATACTATTTTTCTTTATACCATGGTCGAAAGTACATGATCAACGCATAGATTTCCATATTCCCATATGGAATAGGAATAAATGAATTACAATTAACTTATAAAGCAAAATATATGAGGTACATAGAAGCATTAAGCAAAGTAGTAAGCTATGAAACGCTGCAGCAGAGCTGACCTAGGCTATGGCCAGGTGACGACGCAAACGGTCCTTAAAAATAGGAAGCAAGTCAGTATCCCAAACGTGAGGTGGAAGGGAGTTCCATAAGAGAGCAGCCGAGACGTGGAAAGAATGCTGAAAATAGAGAGAGACAGAGAGAGAGAAACATTCTTTATTATACTAGAGCGAGCCCTGTAAGTATAAATTGGGCGAATGCGGTGTACAGTAATTGAGAAATTAAAACTATGCTAAAAACTACATCTATAACTAAGCTTACACTAACTTACTTCTTACTATGGAGTAGATATGAGGTACCCATGTAGTGCGGTTTTAAATGTTTCCAGTGTTCGTTTTTGACGAAGAGCCACGGGAAGTGAGTTCCAAAACCTAACCCCGGACACTTCGATCGAAAGTTGCCACGTGGAAGTCCGACACTTAGGGACGCAAAAGTCGAGCGGGTGGGGTACGGGCAGTCAGGCCTATTTGATTTTAATTTTAACTTCCCCGCAAGAAAAGCGGGTGGATTTCGGTGAGCCACTTGCCAAATTAACGCACCGAAAAAGTAGAGTCGACGTTGTCGGACTGTGAGCCATCTCAGTGCGATGAGATGTGGAGCAATGTGGTCGTGTTTACGTATACCACAGATAAACCGAACACTCGCATTTAGGGCCGTCTGCAGTCTTGTGCTCTCCTCATCCGAGATATCTAATAGGACTAGAGAACAGTAGTCGATGATCGGGAGAATAAGAGCTAGGACCAGCTGTTGTCTAAGTCTTTTCGTTAAAAAGTGCCCCTTTGCCCTCAATTGATAAAGGGGTTTATATATCTTATTACAGCTGACTGTAACCTGCTCACGCCAGTTAAGAGAGGGTGTGATGACGATCCCAAGACTCTTAACAGAGCTCTCGTATTGAATTACGGATCCATTTACAATTATGCTCGCATCGCGGTTTACAACAAGTGTATTGATATATCTGGCGGAGCCAAGGATTATAGCCTTGCTCTTACTCGGATTCAGTCGTAATTTGTTCCGATCAGCCCATTCACAGATACGCACGATGTCCTGATTATTCTTGGCTACACATTCATTCAGGGATGCTGGTCGACAGTGAGCATATATCTGCAAGTCATCAGCATATTTTACTAACGAGCAGTTTAGTACACTAGAATCAATATCCGCAATGTAGAGTGAAAAAAGAGCGGGACCCAAAACTGAGCCTTGGGGGACTCCCGATGTAATGGCCGACCAGGAAGAAATCCCGCTAGATGTCCGAACAGCTTGTCTTCGCCCCGTTAAGTATGACCAAAACCAATTAAGAGTGGACCGAGAGAAATTCAGAAGGGCAAGTTTCTGTATAAGACGCGCATGATCTACCGTATCGAATGTCCTCGAGAAGTCAAAAAGTACCAGCACAGTTATCATTCTGTCATCTATAGCTCGACGTACATCATCGGTGATTCTGCCAAGGGCGCTTTGAGTAGAGCCACCTGTACTGAATCCGAATTGAGATGGGTCTGAGAAGCCATTTCGCTCAAGATAGTCCCTCATATCTTTACATACGATTCTTTCAAGTATCTTAGAGAATTCACAAAGGAGCGAAATGGGCCTGTAGTCACCAGGCTCCGATGCGTGGGTCTTCTTCGGCAAAGGGACAATGATAGAATCTTTCCAGGCTGTTGGAAAGACAGCTGTAGAGAGGGAAGAGTTGAACAGATCCAACAACACTGGAAAAATGGAGGTTGCGCAATGTCTTAGAAAACGCACGGAGAAATTGTCTGAACCTGACACATGCGAATCGGCGAATCTGAAATGTCGAAGTAGACGGTCAACGGTAATATATTTAAAATAGAATTTACTATCATTAAACGTTTCATCTCGAGGAGTCGCATCAGGAGGATATTCACATTGTGGGCCAAATACTGCGCAGAAGGACGTGTTCAGAGCTTCCGGTGATACAGTGGCAACATGAGACCGATTGGAGTTGGGTGTCACGCCGAGTCTTCGCAACTCCTGCCAGACTTGCCTAGTGTCCTTAGCTTGGGCTAGGCGGCCAGCGCAGTATTCAGTCTTAGCTTGTACGATTGAAGCTTTCACGCAGTTTCGGAGACGCCGATACTCCAGCCTAGCCGCCTCAGCGCCTGTCCGCCTAGATATTGCACGCAGCCTGTTACGAGAGCGCATTAATTCGCGGAGTTGATTAGTTATCCACGGCGCAGAGGGACGTTTAACTTTAATTTCCCGCAATGGAGCGACTTCATTCAGAAGATCTGTCATCCGCTCGTTAAGGTACACTAACTTATTGTCTGTATCCGCGGCCGCTACCAACGGTGACCAGTCAAGATCTTCCAGTAGCGCCTGGAATCCAGGGTCATGTAATCCCCGATAGTCCCGACGTTTCACTGTGTCCGGTTTTGAAGCTCTTGCGTGCTTTAGCTTATAACTAATATGTATCAGATCATGAGCTGAGAGGCAGGGAAATGGTGTTGACCGTGGCGTATAACCTTATCTGCAGAATCCACAATACACAGGTCCAGCCATGTGGCAGAGGTAGAGGTACGGTGTGTAGCATGATAGGGAACGAGGTGAAAATTAAAACAATTGAATAGCCTCCGGACGTACGTGCTATCGGAATTGTCAGTACAAAGATCGGCGTTCCAGTCACCCATGATAATTTTGGATGTATAGTCTTGACAAAAGAAGGAGAGAGCAGTTTCAAGATAGTTGGAAAAAGCAATCTTTGGTGGTCTATATACAACGCCAATCAGAACCTTAGCCGAGTTATGTCCCTGAACCTCAACGAAAAGAAACTCAGGGCGCGATTCATAGGTCGGCGAGGACGAGGATTTTACAACTTTACTAGATAACGTATTCCGGATATATGTATAATGTATATACATACTCCACCGCCCTGCTTACCAGTTCTGTCGCAACGTAAGAGATTGAAGCTAGGAAGGAAAACAATGCTGTCATTAATATGCGGTTTTAGCCATGATTCAGAAACTAGGATGATATCGTAATTTGTCCTACAGAAGTGATCCTGAAACTCAACGAAGTGTGCAACAAGGGATTGAGCATTCACGTGACAAATGTCAAGAAAATCCGTGTTCCCATCCGGAGAGCGAGACATGGCAGGAGGTGGAGATTTTGTGCATCATAAGATTCGATCTATATCCTCAAGAGTTGAAATTTCTACAGCTGTAACTTCATTGTCCTTCTTTACTCTAATGACTCCGTTCCGTACCCAGACGTGTCGGTAGTCCTTGGCCTTCGCGGCAACCCGTGTAGCTTGCAGAAGCTTATGTAGGTCTGAGGGTAAAAATTCATTAATGTAGATAGCAGTCTCAGGGAAGGCAGCATTGATTTCCCTCGCCTTTATGATGCCTTTCGAGCGCTTGGCTGCTAGAATTGAGTTTCGTAGCCCAGAGGAACATAGACGAACACGAATCATTCTCGGCTTTTCGGTCATTATAGTGTTGCGCATGCGTGTAAAGTCAAAGACCTGTGTACTGTCTACAGTTAATCCTAGGCTCGCGAATATTGTTAGAATTAAATCCCGATCACTTAAGCCATCCTTTTCAGGCACGCCCGAAATCGTGAGCGACGTAGAGCATCTTTCATATTCTAGGGACCGTAGACGTGTGGACAGAGGCTGTACAGCAGTCGAAAAGTCTGCAGTACTATGTGACTGCATAGAAAGACGGTTTTCTAAGGCCGCGAGCCGATCCGTAGAGGCCGTTCCTATATCAGTAACGCGAGTCTCAACTACAGCTATTCTTCCAGCCAGCTCCTCTTGTCCGCGCGTCAGATTGACCGTAGTTTCTTCAACAGCAGTGATCTTATCCGTTAAAGCATTCAGCTTGCCAGAAGCAGAGACAGAGATAGAGAGAGAGAGAAAAAGAAGGATCGCAAGAAATAATAAAAAACGCATTAAATATTTTTTTAACAATAAATTTTATTTTATTTATTGAAATTTCTATTAATTTTTTTGTTGTCAGCTGTTTTAAATATTAGACGAAGTATTTTGTAAAATTTTTACCGCAATCTGTGTCTCTTGTTATACATTTAGTAGTGTCTACTCATCTTTATGTTTACTGTTTACTGTGAATTAACTTTTTTAATCATCACTGAGATATATGTAGTGTGACGTTAAAATCCACGTCACAAAGTTCCGAGTGAATAACTAGCGTGTTTTAAATACGGGACGCATTACCGTCCCTCGGGAGAGTCACGAAAAGTACCGGCCAAGAATCCAGGGTCCAAAAGGGTATTAGAATTACATAAATTAATTATTTTTGTTCCGTACAACTATTTCATGCGTTTCGTAACCGGCCACCACCACCATCAACGTTTCGCCGAGGGAGTAAAAGAGCAGCCACGCCTAGACAGACCATCAGTCGCAGCCTCGCTCGAAGGAAGTCGTCGCCAGTCCCGCGAGGGAACGTGGAGACGCCCTACGTCACTAGGCGCCTCCACCCCGCAGCTGACGGCCCCCGGATCAAGTGGGGAGCCGAGACAGCATAGGACATCGCACTGGATCATACCGATCTCGCATTACCGCCGGTACGGACGTCCCGCGAAGGGAACGCCACCGGTACCGAAGAGGATGGAAGGCTCTGGAAGCTGTCCAGGTGCGAGGGGTCGCTACCCTCCACCACCTATCCGTCCCGACCGGAGTCCGGACAAGAATCAACTCCGGACGAAGTATTCAGACACCCTAGCTACGGCAACGAGTTGTGACATCCCGAAGAGTCCCGAGTCCAGCGAACAAGATCCGTCGCGAGGACTAGGATTAAGAATTTACTAGCGGAACCGTCCTCCAAAGTATAGCATTGTATCGTTACAGGGAGGCTCCGGTTATAAACGTTATATCGTTCCGCGTCCTTCTCGTAGGGTTATGTCGTTAGAAATTATCGATGTAATTATCGTATGATATATTCGAATCCGGTGACATGTTTGGAAATTAGCGCGAGGACCTACTATTGGCGAGAACCTTCGACGTCGATGATTGGCCCAGGAGGGCCCGGCGGGGATGAGGGAGCTAGCGCTGGCCCCGAGTCCCGAAGAACTCCCGAAGAAATTCATTCTCTACTAGTTAGCCGTCTTGGCCGGTGGTCCCGTTTGGAAAAGTTGTATCGTTGAAGCCTGTCTTTTGTCTCGTTCACGGTAAGCGTCTCGTCGTCGAGAGGACGAAATCTTTTCCACCGTTGTAACTACTGTTTCACTTATATCTCGTTACTTTCCTCCCGGTTTCGGCCAAGGAGAAGATCGCGTATCGCACAGTAGGAAAAGATTCCGGCTATCGGATTACTCTTGGTGACCCTGGAGAATCTCAGAGAATTTGGGTATCACGCTTCCCGTGATAGCCGCGTAGGTTATAGAAATAAGTAACGAGGCCTATTGTTAAGAAGCCTACCTAGTTTAATAAGGTATTGATGTGTTTCGCGACTAATTATTCTTTCGGCCAATATCTTTCTTCTGGTCTATCTCGTTTCGTATTTTGCTTTTGTACATTAATTTATTCTGTGTGAATTTGTATTTCCTCTATTCTTTATGTTCCTATTTCTTGGTAATTCCGCCACTCGAACCGATCCGTGCCGTTATTCGCCCAAATCGTGTGTTTAGCAACTGCGTCTTAGGGCGTAGGTAGTATCGGCCTTCGTACGCGTAACTTCGTATCGGCTACGGATCAATCCACGATAGCTAACAAATGATATTGTATCTTGTCGTGTATTCACGCGTCCCTTAAGGAAGTCAGTCTCGCGTGGCATATAGATTTCGGTATCAAAATTACCATTACATTTTGTTATTTTGTTATAATTGTTAATTTACACAAGTCCCAAAATAAAGAGCCCATTGTTACTCTTGTTACTGTTTAATTGGTTGTTCTCAGTCTTTATTCGGCATACCATCTGTAAGATCCCCGCCCCTCTACTATCTCGTCGCGTTCTAGCTAGTCTGGTAAATTTCATTCTTTCCCTCGGAATCCTCCTATGCAGTCTCGTGGCACAAAGGTGTGCTTGGCGCCCAAGAGCATTTAATATTTTGGGTTTCGGGATTTCAGGGAAAAGTAGGGAGTAGCGTAATTTGTGACAGTATCGTTCCGCCTGGCGTAAAAATTAACGTCACAGTCGAATGAGTTTGTTTAATTTTTTCATGATGTTCTTACTTTCAAAAAGATATCAAATAACACCAAAAATGTTTTTTCAAAACAAAAAAGTTACGCCAAGTATTAAAAGTGTAGTCATTCCATAAAAAATAAATCCTTGCTAAAAAAATCTCTTGATACCTAGCAAAAATATTAAATCAAATCCAATAAATTAGCCAAGCAAAAATCCTGTGGTGTACTGGTATGTGTGAAGCACGGTCCGGCGAGAGGGCACGACAAATGTAAGAGCGTGCGAACGAGTCAGTCGTTGAATTCGAGGCTGAAGCACACACGGTCTCCGTAAATCGGAGGAAATAAAGGCTTTTGGTTGTGGTCAAGGGAGCCGATTTGTTCGCAGGTTTCTTAAGACCATTCCCGTACATTACAATCTCCTAGGTAGATGCTTAATAGACGTACATGTTTCTCTACAAAAAACTTGGTGTGCCAGCGACTAGCTCCAATATATGGTCCATTGAAGTAAGGACGGCAAAAAATTCATAGCTTTGCTGACGATAGCTTTGTTAGTAACACAACGGCACGAGCCGAAGCCAAAGTGACTGGAACATCTCTTCGTTTGAGGAGGCAGCCATAAGAAGAGCAAGGAAGGCTTCCAAAGTGAATGCATTTCATGACAGCGCGCGAGAACAAAGTTTACTTTATCGCACTAATGCGAGAAGAAAGCACTAGTGCGATAATGTAAAATTGGGCCAATTTGCGCATGCGCAGCATTTTTATCGTATCCATAGTTATAAAGCGCCACTTTCGCCACACTTCGGAGGCACGAAAAGTAGTGTTTTTCATGCATGAGTTACGTAAAATAAAATATGCAATACCGGATAAGCCGACATTTTCCGGATATACGTATATACTGAGAAATTGCTTTCTCCCGTACTTACTTCAATGGACCATATATTGGAGCTAGTCGCTGGCACACCAAGTTTTTTGTAGAGAAACATGTACGTCTATTAAGCATCTACCTAGGAGATTGTAATGTACGGGAATGGTCTTAAGAAACCTGCGAACAAATCGGCTCCCTTGACCACAACCAAAAGCCTTTATTTCCTCCGATTTACGGAGACCGTGTGTGCTTCAGCCTCGAATTCAACGACTGACTCGTTCGCACGCTCTTACATTTGTCGTGCCCTCTCGCCGGACCGTGCTTCACACATACCAGTACACCACAGGATTTTTGCTTGGCTAATTTATTGGATTTGATTTAATATTTTTGCTAGGTATCAAGAGATTTTTTTAGCAAGGATTTATTTTTTATGGAATGACTACACTTTGTAAAACACTATCGGTGAAAAAGACTAGTGGCGCGCGCAACTGAGGGCGCGAGAGTCAGTGGGGGTGACCGAGAGGTTCGGGACGTCAGGCGGCCGGTCGGAGAGAGAGAGACAATGTTTAAAGAAATAAAGATTTCACGTGTTCTCAAAAATTCAGTGCCTATCTGTTTACATCCTGAACAGATTCTATATCTTACAAGTCAGAAGTGGGATACGCGAGAAAACGTGCAAGATTTAAGTGGAAGAACAATTTACGTGTAACGGCAGTGCGTGTTAGAGAAGAAAAAAAAATTACGATTTACCGGTGTAGATTTTATGTGCTGCAGTCTAGCATCGGGCTTACGTATACCAAATTTATGGTTAATAGGGGTCTGTCGATCCTGTGAAGAAAAAAACATTAAGTGAGAGTTCGTGGCGAGTGGGGACGAGACAGGCTCGTTTGGGCGGGAAAAATCGGGAAGTTCGTTATCCGCCATTGTGTGCGCATAGCAACAAGACGCCATACGAGAGTCTTCTCCGCGTAGCACAGAAGGAACTACGGACAGTTACGGGCAGTTATCGACGGTCGCATGCGTGTTAACATACCGACTGTAGAGTGTAAATAATTCGTAACTTTACGCCGGGGCAAGATGGCCGCCGCTGGTGACAGCTAAGACTTTATTTACGTTATGTTTCGATCGATGCGAGTCGATATTTAGGGTGACGTGATCAATTTACGGGAATTGTCGCGCACATTTGATAATAAATTACGTTATATGAATTTAGTTAAGGAGCCGAACTAGTTTGTTTATTGGCATCGAACGATCGACCGCGAATATTACGATGGATATGGCGAATCGTTTCACGGTGCTGCAACTTAAGGAAAAATTAAGAGAGCGCGATTTGCAAACAGCAGGGACAAAATCACAGCTAATCGCCAGATTAATGGATGCAGACCCGGAAGGGGGCTGGATGGACGGCGCAGTACCCCCTGACGACGACTTAGAACGCTATGAGGCTCAACTTAAACTTGAACGTGACAGAAATGAATTGTTGCGGCAAGAACTTGAGGTCACTCGTCGAGAACGAGATGTAGCTAGACGAGAAGCAGTGTTAGTCCAACGCGAATTGGGAGCGGCAGATGTACCAAATCCTGGGATCGCGCCAGCGAATGAAAATTTGAATGACGATTCACAAAGACATCTTAGACAAGAAGCGACGGTGCTCGCGGCGCCGCCACAATTACGTGCAGATGTTAAAGGCATCGGAGAATTATTGGGCGAGTTCGATGGAACGAATCGTTATTTCGAAGATTGGGAAAAACAAGTTCGACTGGTCAAGAGACTCTTCGCAGTGTACGACGCTATTATGAAGATAATTATCAGCTCCAAACTTAAGGCGAAAGCAGACAGATGGTTCCGTTCAAAATCGGAGTACACGAAGATGACACTTGACGAGTTGCTAGAAGAAATGAGGGACGCCTTCGATCAGCGACCGAGCAAAGTTGACCGTATTAAGAAATTCGAACTGAGGGCTTGGCAAGTGAACGAATCGTTCAACAATTATTAACACGAAAAACTCATTTTGGGTAACTTAGTGCCAATTGAGGAAGCCGATCTATTGGACTATTTAGTGGACGGGATTCCTGATTATACGCTACGGAATCAGGCTCGAATGCAAAACTTCAATTCGATAAAAGACTTGCTCAATGGTTTCCGCAAGATATCTCTTACAAATCGGGGCATTAAGAAGGACTCGCAACACGGGGAAAAATCAGGAGCAGAAAAATCAGCCGACAAGACGAAACCGGAAGTGAGAACGCCGAAGACTACGACTAAGGAAGGAACCGGCGGAGGGCCGATTAAGTGTTACAACTGTAACAAACCAGGGCATATCGCACACGATTGCCCGAAACCGAAACGAGAGCGAGGATCCTGTTTCACCTGCGGCCAGATGGGGCATGCGGCGAAGAATTGTCCGAATAAGGAAACGAAGGAAAAGAAGGACGCACCACAAGTATCCAATGTCTACGAAGATCCGGCCGAAGAAGACAGCATCGAACACCGGAAGCTCGTGACTTATGAAATTAAGGACTCTAGTGCGCAGCGAGTACTGTGTTTAGATACGCTGCTGGATACGGGTAGCCCGATTAGTTTTGTTAAAGAGCGGTTTATCGAGAAACAAGGGCTTCTTCCATTAGACTCAACGGATCGTGATTATTGTGGGTGTAAGAGGACACAATTAGATATTGTGGGAAAAGTTTACGCGAACATTTCGATCGGGGACGTTTCGAGAGAAAATCTTAGAGTTTATGTCGTTCCAGAGGAAACCTCATTGACGCCAGCTTTACTAGGTCGCGATATATTGCCCAAGTTCGGAATTCGATTGACGGCTCCCACTGACGAAAGCCCTTGGCAAGAAATTATGAACATTATTAGGAGCGAAGACGGGAGTCGCTTAGTCGACAGTTTGCAAATAAACTCAGGGATACCTTACGAGGCAAAAGTCGAATTAAAGTAGATTTTTCAGGAATTGTACGTCGATTATCCGAGGCCTAGGAAGCCTAAAACAGAAGCTGAGATGAAGTTACGTTTAAGCAATCCGCAGCCATTTCACTGTACTCCACGTAAGCTCGCTTATGAACAAAAACAGAAGCTTCAGATTATCTTAGATGAATTATTGAAAAAAGGTTATGTACAGGATAGCGAATCCGAATTCGCATCACCAATTGTTTTGACCGAGAAAAAAAACGGTAATGTACGTATGTGTGTGGACTACCGTGTCCTTAACAAAGCTACCGCGAGAGATAACTACCCTATGCCACTTATCGAGGATCAATTGGCGATCGTAGCGAACAAAAAGTACTTTACGTTATTAGATTTGAAAGACGGGTTCCACCATGTGCTGGTCGCGCCGGAATCAGTTAAGTACACGTCGTTCGTGACTCCATTAGGCCAATATGAGTGGCTAAGAATTTCCTTCGGGTTACGTACAGCACCAGCGACATTTCAGCGCTATATAAATCGCATTTTTGACGAATTTACGAGGGCTGGTGATATGGCGATTTACATGGACGACATTTTGGTAGCCACCCAGACGATCGAGCACCATCTTGAGATTCTCGAGCGGGTATTTAAGACACTTTCAGATAACCTGTTAGAGTTACGACTCGACAAGTGTTATTTCCTTCAGACGGAAGTAGAATACTTAGGCTATACGGTTTCGGAGCGGGGCATAAAACCAACGAAAAGCGGTATCGAAGCCGTCAAGAGATTTCCGATTCCCAGAAACACTCGCGACGTACGTAGCTTTCTCGGACTTTGCTCCTAATTTAGGAAGTTTATCGAGAACTTCGCATCAATCGCAAAACCCCTTTATGATTTGACAAAAGGGAACGTAACATTTCATTTCGGAGGGAAGGAGTATAACGCGTTTAAGGCGCTCAAAGCAAAACTCACAGAAGCTCCGATCTTAGCGGTTTATAACCCAAATGACTACACCGAACTGCATTGCGATGCAAGTTCTGCAGGTTTCGGGGCAGTCCTCATGCAGAGAAAAACAGACGGAAAAATGCATCCGGTCTTTTACTATTCGAAACGAACGACGGAAAGCCAATCGAAATTACACAGTTTCGAACTCGAAACTCTAGCGATAGTATACGCCTTAGAAAGATTCCATATCTATCTTTAGGGATTAAAATTTAAGATTATGACTGATTGTAACGCCGTTGCAAGCACACTCAAGAAGAAAGATGTCAATCGGAAAGTAGAGAGATGGGCAATCGCTTTGCTCAACTATGATTACGAATTAGAATACCGAGCGGGCACGCGTATGCGTCACGCGGACGCCCTCAGCCGAACCATCG
This sequence comes from Cephus spinipes, assembly GCA_963971525.1. Lineage (NCBI taxonomy): Eukaryota > Metazoa > Arthropoda > Insecta > Hymenoptera > Cephidae > Cephus > Cephus spinipes. The sequence goes on along the minus strand of OZ020572.1, from coordinate 10,697,920 downwards.
GTATAATTGAAGAAAACCCTTTCGAATGGAACGTGACGGTATGTCAGGGACAAGATCCGAAAATCGTCGAGATTCGTGCCAAACTTGAAAAATCGGAAGACATTTTATGAAATGAGGAATGGCCTGGTGTATCGTAAATACGGAAAAAAGTTGTTGTTTTATGTGCCGGAACAGATGGAGAGAAACGTCCTTTATAAATACCATGACGAATTCGGTCATTTCGGAACCGAAAAGTCGGCTCAAGCAATTCTCGATAATTACTGGTTCCCGAAGCTTCGCGCGAAGGTAGACTGTCACATTAAGAACTGCCTTAAGTGCATTACGTTCTCACCGATTAGCGGGAAAGTCGAAGGTTTGATTCATTCGATTCCCAAAGGCAACATTCCCTTCGGTATCGTACACATCGACCATTTAGGCCCGATAGATAAGAAACGACTAATCAAGCAGCATTTGTTGGTTATAATTGATTCCTTCACAAAATTTGTGAAACTTTATCCGACTAAGACAACGAGCAGTAAGGAAGCTATTAGCAGTCTGCAACAATATTTCGAGCATTACTCGCGACCGAAGACAATAATCACGGATAGAGGTAGTTGCTTTACGAGCGCCGAGTTCGAAGAGTTTATGAACAGAAACGGAATTCAGCACATTAAGATCGCGACAGGCTCGCCGCAAGCCAATGGCCAGGTGGAAAGGATTAACCGGACTTTAACTCCGATGTTAGCTAAACTCTCAGACGATTCCGCGGGCAAGTATTGGTACAAGGTCATCGGCGACGTTGAGTATACGTTAAATAATTCTACGAGCAAAGTCACGGGTGAGACGCCAAGCCGATTGTTGTTTGGTATAAAACAACGCTAAAGGACCGCAGATAATTTACGTGATCACGTATGCGACGGAAGTGAGCAAGAACGAACCGATCTCGACGAAATTAGAGAGCGCGCGTCCGATAGGATCTTACGTTCGCAAACGTATCACAAAGAGCACGCCGATAAAAAGCGCAAGGAAGCACACGAGTATACTATAGGCGACTTAGTTTCAATTAAGAATTTCAATAGTACGGCCGGAGCATCTCATAAGCTCATACCTGCGTTCAAAGGACCGTATAAAGTAGCCGAGAAACTCGAAAACGATAGATATAAAGTGACCGATGTGGATGGGTTTCAAAACACCCAGAGGCCTTATGACGGTGTCTGGCAAGCTGCAAATAGGCGGCCGTGGCACCGAGTGTAACAAATAGAAGAGACATATGGGAATTAAGCGGAAATGTTCCATGTTAAACCTTTGTAATAAGTTAAGGATTAGTTTTCAGTTTATATCTATCTTGATCTTTTTACTTAAGAAAATTTTGTATGTTATTCTGCCGTGGACGTCAGAAGGTCAGATATGGCCGAATGTAAAACACTATCGGTGAAAAAGACTAGTGGCGCGCGCAACTGAGGGCGCGAGAGTCAGTGGGGGTGACCGAGAGGTTCGGGACGTCAGGCGGCCGGTCGGAGAGAGAGAAACAATGTTTTAAGAAATAAAGACTTCACGTGTTCTCAAAAATTCAGTGCCTATCTGTTTACATCCTGACCAGATTCTATAGTCCGTATTCACAACTCGCTCTTAAGGTCACTAACAGAGTCGCTTGTAGTTAAAACTCACTAAGAAAAAACTTAAAAGCGCACTATTAGCACTAAAAGCGAGTTCTGAATACGGGCTTATATCTTACAACTTTTAATACTTGGCGTAACCTTTTTGTTTTGAAAAAACATTTTTGGTGTTATTTTAGGTGACAGTTTGTCCAACTGTTCTGCTTCGTAGTTTTCTGTGTCTAGATGGCGGTTGTGGAAGTCCAGGGTGTCCAGGTATTCCGCTTCGTAGTTTTCTGTATCTGGGTGTCAGATGTGGAAGTTCAGGGTGTCCAGGTATTCCGCTCCGTAGTTTCCTGTGTCCAGGTGTTGGATGTGGAAGTCCAGGGTATCCAGGTATTCCACTTCGTAGTTTTCTGTATCTAGGTGTCGGATATGGAAGTCCAGGGTGTCCAGGTATTCCGCTTCGTAGTTTTCTGTATCTAGGTGTCGGATGTGGAAGTTCAGGGTGTCCAAGTATTCCGCTTCGTAGTTTTCTGTATCTAGGTGTCGGATGTGGAAGTTCAGGGTGTCCAGGTGTTCCGCTCCGTAGTTTCTTGTATCTAGGTGTCGGACGTAGAAGTCCGTTGAGGTACAAGGCCTGAAATAATCCAGCACACTCTCGTCTCTGACGTTTACCACACGGCTTCAACAAGCTGAACACCATTAACGACGCTTATATGCATTGAAGATTACATTTTCTTTAAAAATTTGTATATGTCTTTATGCATTTCTAGAAAAAGGGACTTACAAATTAAATTTATATGCCATTAAACATTTTCGACACCGCAATATATTTTTCTGATTAGCAACATCATAATGTATTTACATTTTATATCTGTGACAACATAGATTTCAGTGCTTAATACTTCTATGTCCCGTTGAACAACAAAAACTTGTGATATCCTCCAAAAAACACTTACGTGTAAAAAACTATGCCAAGTACAGGTGTGCTGTGTATTCCTCTAATAAAAAGTATTCATATCAGATTTTTGAGGCCAAGTACATAAGTCACTACATGTTTGCCTATTATATGATCTAGCACTGGCCCATCATTTTAATTGTATTTTTAAAATTTCCTATAACGTTTTCACTACTTTTTTACATTACTACTATTTCCCGTATTTAATTGTGATTTAATGGTCATTTAATAATTAATAAATCTTTAGGTGATTCCTTATCGAGTACTACTTGGCGGGTCCGTGCATTTTTTTATATAAATTTGCGTTCATTATGCCAGTCTTCAAACTCAAAACCAGCGTCAACTTTCATATAGAGCATATTAACAATAACTCATCAAAAATAATTATGGTAAAAATTAATAACAAATAAATAGTATTAGAATACTACTTGGCGGGTCCGTGCATTTCTTGATATAAATTTGCATTCATAAGGGCCCAGTCACACTCGTCAAACGCGCGTTCGAACGCGAACGCGTTCGCGGACGCAAAGATTGGAACACATGTAATGTAATGCGACAAGTCACGATGGCATTGAACGCACGGTCAGACGTGCGTTCGAGCGCAGCGTTTGGCCCATTTTCTAATTTTGCGTCTAAACTTCGCACTTTTTATGGTTAAGAATTCAAACAGTTTTGCTCATGTGACTTTATTTCAAATGTTATGTGTGATCTTACAGTAAGGTAATGACAATGGAAAATGAAATTACGGCTTCTTTAATTGCCTTCGTACAAGATTGTCCACATTTGTACGACAAGAGACACCCTGATTTTAAAGATGCGGTAAAACGTGATAATTCGTGGAAATCTATAGCTGAAGTGTTAAACATGACAGGTATGCATAATGTGTCATTTCTTGTAGAACGGACCAGGTGCGAAATATATTATTTTTAATATTATATGTTTTCAATATTATCTTGCAGTTGAAGATTGCCAGACTCGGTGGAAGTCTTTAAGAGACCGCTATTGTAGAGAGCTGAAAAAGCTTGATGCACCAAGTGGCAGTGGAGCTATTAATATCTCAGAAAGTTCTAGACATCTGTTAATTAATTTGAGTTTTTTAAGAAATGTGGTGCACCACAGAAGGTTTGTAATAAAGTAGTTATACATACAGAATAATGGATCATTATATTAAGTAGATCAACTGATTGTTAATGTTTCAGATCAAGTGGGAACTATGCTGAAAGTATATCTACATCTGAAACTGCAGCTTCACGTTGGCCTATTCCTTCAGTCTCTCCTCGTCCCGTTCCTTCAGTGTCTCCTCGTCCTGTGTCCTTGGCCTCTTCTCGTCCCAGTCCTTCAGTCTCTCCTCGTCCCGTTCCTTCAGTCTCTCCTCGTCCCGTTCCTTCAGTCTCTCCTCGTCCTGTTCCTTCAGTCTCTCCTTCTTTTGTGCCCCCAGTCATGCCTTGTCCTGAATTATCAGACTATTTCTGTCCTTCTACTGCTGTGTCCTCTCGTTCTTACTCCAGATCGACATCATCTGGCTTGGAGGAGGACCATGAAGACACATATGAAATGGAAGGAAGCGAATAGTGGCTTAAGTATGATATACTTGAAGAGGCAATGCAAAATGAAGATGTGCCTGAGGCATACCAAAAAGGAAACTTTCGTGCCCCCATTGATGCACCACCAAAGAAAAAGAGAAAGACTCTCAGGAATGATGATGTTAATTCTGCGATTGTGGATACATTAAAAACAATCACAGAACTGCAGAAAAATCGTCACACTTCGATTTTAGAAGAGGACACCCTATTTGCCAATTCATTGGCCCTGGAACTGAAGCGTTTTCCTCCAAGAAAAAAAATTATATCAAAGGCCACATAATGATGTTTTTATCTGAGCAAAATGATGAGGAATTACAATAACACAGTTAGTTTTTATTAAAATATTTATTCTTTGTTCTATAATAATAAACTATTCTTCTGTTCTAATCTAATAAATTATTTTTATATCTATGTAATATCAGACTTGTTCATAGCTATCCGAAGTTCTAAATTTATGACTTAACGGCTATTCTCTTGCACTCTCTCATGTATTCCTTTTCGAAACTTCTCCGATTCATACTGACATACATTCTCTTCATTTTATATCTAATATGGGCCTCCCGTGACGCTGCATCTGTTTAACTACGTTCTAATATTCTTCCTCTATTAACATAAGACTGCTGCCATGGCACGGCACCTTCATTAACACAATAGTTACTCAATTCATCTCGTAAACTCATAGCACGACGCGTTGCTCTATGTCCCCGGACAATGCTGACATTACTACGCCATGTATTCCCTTCCGATCGCCAATCTCCAGGCTGCACAATGCCCAATTCAACAATTTCTCTATCGACGAATGTACCTGGACAATACCTTCGATTATTGTTATCTAATTCATCTTCTTGTTTCATTATAAAATTATGTAAGCATGTACAAGCCAAAATAATTTTATCTACTGTCTCCGGATAAGCAAGAATTGGTTTTCTAAACACTCTCCATCTTGATGCGAGTATGCCGAAAGCATTCTCTATTGTTCGGCGGGCACGCGATAATCTATAATTAAAGATTAGCTTCTCTTCAGAAAGATGTCTACCTGGGTAAGGACGCATAAGACATTCCTTCTGTGGAAAACCTTCATCTCCAACAAAGAAATATGGAAAACTCGTTCCCTTATTTGGCAAAGGTACTGGTGGTGGTAAATTTAAATTTCCATCTAACATTGCTCTGCCAAAATCCGATTGTCTAAAAATACCTGCATCATTATCAGAGCCTAGACCTCCAACATCTATCATTGAGAATCGATATTTGGCGTCACATGCAGCCATCAAAACGATGCTGTGATATTTTTTATAATTATAATATAAGGAGCCGCTATTAGGAGGAGCTTGTATTGCAATGTGCTTTCCATCTAAAGCTCCAACGCAGTTTGGAAGATTCCATATATTGTAAAACTGTTGGCTTATTTGTTTCCAATCCTCTTCTGTCGGTCGGGGCAAGTAGATTGGTGATAATACATCCCATATAATGCTGCAAGTTTCAATGATGACTTGTCTCGCTGTCGTTCTTCCCACACGATAACCCCATGCTATTGAATGAATCTGATCACCCGTCGCTAAATATCTGAAAATAATTTACATTGAAAGATCTAATTGATAAATGTGAAATATTAAAGATTTTTAATTATAATACAATGTATTTTACCGTAATGTTAAAGCAAGGCGTTCTTCAGCTCCTAACGTAACATTTGTTTTTCTTTTTCTCAGTCGTACTTTTAGCATAGATAATAGTTGATTAAACATCTGTGCATCCATGCGTGTACATTGGAAGAACTGCTCTTCGTCATGTTCCTTCATTTGAAGAAACAAATTCCAGTATTCACCTTGCTGCTTCCTCAACCTATTTATGGGACGAACTCCCCATCTACGGCTTCTCGTTCGCAGCCATAAAAGTAACGTGAGCGCAAGAAGAATATTACTGTTCTGTTCTATATCCCAAGTATACATCTAAAAAATTAACAGTTTTTGTATTATAATTTCATGCCACTTATGCGACTTACTAATAAGAAGCAATGGGAAATTGACAGAACATAAAAGAACATTCAGAAATTTTTAGAACCGAATATACATACTAAAATTTTAATTAAATTCTTCAATTAATTTCTACGTACCTTTCAATTATTCCTTCCTTACTTTTCAATGCTTCAATAATTTAAAGGTTAGCTGTCCAACAACGTAGCATAACACATGCACTCTAGTGGACTTACGTATAAACGGCTTTGCGTCGGACGAATGTGACTAGGAACGCATTAAACTGTGATTGCGTCCGCGCACGCGTTCGCGTTCGAACGCGCGTTTGACGAGTGTGACTGGGCCTTAATGCCAGTCATTAAACTCAAAACCAATGCCAACTTTCTATATAGAGCTTATTAACGATAACTCGTTAATAATAATCACGGTAAAATCTTAATAACAAACATATAATTTTAGGATACTATTAGTACGTTCAAATTAAGTACTTTGAAATTTCTGGCACGGACCCGCCAAGTAGTACTCGATAAGGAATCAGCTAAAGTTTTATTAATTATTAAATAACCATTAATTCATAATCAACTACGAGAAATAGTAGTAATGTAAAAGAGTAGTGAAAACGTTATAGCAAATTTTGAAAATACAATTAAAATGATGGGCCAGTGCTAGATCATATAATAGGTAAACATGTAGTGACTTATGTACTTGGCCTCAATAATCTGATATCAATACTTTTTATTAGAGGAATACACAGCACACCTGTACTTGGCGTAGTTTTTTACACGTTAGTGTTTTTTGGGGGATTATACATTTACAGAGATCGTTGAAAACTCATCTGTGTAAAAATAAAAAGTAAAAAAGTTGTAGATCCGCTGGAGGCTGCTGGCTACAGCGACCACATTGCACCGGGTAACGCACGGCCACCGCAGGAGCGCGACGACGCTGAAGAACCGGTGCTGTGGATTCTTAGGAACGGCGTGTACGAAGCAGCGGATGCCGACGAAGCGGCCGATGCATTAGCGGAGCGCAATGAGGCCCCGAGCGCCGCGGATACCCTCGAAGAAGGTAACGTAGAAAGAGATATTCTTTCACATTTAAGGTCTTCTTTGTCGAAATTGCTATCTTTAAAGATGTAGGGGATGATGATGAAAATCTATTAGACGCTGTATTCTCATACATCGGGTCGATGTTTAATCCTCGTGAGGAATGAGAAGTCAGTATGAGCCGAATACTCTTTCTTTTTTTGTTTAATAACCAAAAATAATAAAAAAAACTCTTTTTCCAAACGCTAGATGCGGGCGCGCGATATCAGACCGGCGGGGGACCCCTTCTTCGGTCGCAGAGTGGTGACGACGAAGACACCGACATCGATGGAGTCAGCGATAACGCCGTGTTACCACCAGGACATAGGTTTACCGTACAAGTCGAAACGACACGTCGCATAAATCGGTTTCGATTAGACGGACGTGAAATAACAATGGCTATCAGGCCGCCGCCCCAAGAGCCTGATACGAATACGGTATCTTGGCTGCAGGGCGCAGTCCGAGATATACACGCGTACCTTACAAGCTCGTGTACCGCGCAAGATTATATAGGTCTAACGATTAAATCAGACAGTTTTGCGTGTGGGGCCGCGTGGCTGTCGTACAGACCGGCTCGAGACTTTCTTGAAAACGACGTGTGGGGCGTAATATCATCCATCACACAGAGCGCCCAGGCGTTCCAAATAGATAGATCTTTTGTCATAGAGTCGTGTATAGTCGAAGTACCACGGGGTACAGGTCGCGTGCAATTAGCGTACGAGTTTGTAAAAAAACACTCTATACTTACCATAATAAACACCGATAATCTCTGTCAACCTAGATCACTCGCTGTGGCGATGGTATACGCTGAACGCGGGGAAGTACGCTCCGGGGAACTGCATGAGAGATGGAATGCTGTACGGCGTCAACGGGGCAAATTTCAAAAACGATTAGCTCTCGAGCTTGTGACAAACGCCTGTGTAGACATACCGTCTGATGGCTGCGGTATTTCGGAAATTGATAAATTTCAAAGGTACCTTGCTCCGGATGGTATAGCCATTGTTGTTTACGAGTTCGACAGTATAGGCAGCGGTGAGAAACCAGTGTACGACGGATCGCAGATAGTCGATAGCGCGTACGGTTCAGGAAAACCACGACAAACTCTCCGTATTCTGTATTATAATAATTCGCAGCATTATCAGTCTATTTTAAATATGCGGGGTGCGGTCGGTAGTCGTGGTTTTTGCATACCGTGTAACAGATCTTACACACGCGAGGCAGAGCATAAGTGTTCCAACAAATGCGCTAGATGCTTTGGAAAACCACCCTGTGATTCGGCTCTACCCACATTGTATTGTCGCGAGTGCCATAGGTACTTTTTTGGTCAACGTTGTTTGCATAATCACATAAATACGTTGATTAGTAAACAGAAGGGAAAAGAAAAGAGCGTGTGCCAGACCGTTCGCAGCTGTCCGCAGTGTCTTAGACCTCTTCAAGGAACGTCTCGTAAGAACTCTTGCGACAAGGTGTATTGCAGCGTCTGCAGGAGTGTTAATGACGTCGGACATAGGTGTTACGTCAGACCGGTAAAAAAGACTACCGCTGAAAAAAATATTCTGTACATCTTCTACGATTTTGAAACACAACAGATACAGAAGATGTCCGATGACGACGCGGTGCGTATCCACACGCCAAACTTGTGCGTCGTTCAGCAGGTGTGTACAGCGTGCATAAATGATACAGATCTCGCGAGGGTATGCCCGTCTTGCGGTGTACACAAGTACATCTTCGAAGAGGACCCTGTAAGGCAGTTTGTAGATTTCGCGTGTGATCCTAAAAGAAAATCGTTTCAGCGTGTGATCTGCGTGGCGCATAATGCCAAGGGTTTCGACGCGCAGTTTGTACTACGGCACTCGTGAAGCGTAGAATAAAAAGCCTAAAGCCGCTGATGTTGCTACTCAGCGGTACGAGCATCATAATGATGAAGACGGGTCGTGTAGCTTTCATAGACAGTCTTAATTATTTTCATATGCCGCTGAGTGCACTACCGAAAGCCTTCGGCCTCGCGGATGCGGTTCGTTTGAAACAAAAGGGTGTCTTCCCGTATCTGTTCAATACACCTGAGAATCAGCATTATATCGGCCCGTTACCAGCGCTCAAGTTTTATTCGCCCGATACGATGTCGTCGGCTCAGCGTAATCAGTTTTTAGCATGGTATAACGAGCAGTGCTCTGCGGGATACGTATTTAACTTTCGAACAGAGTTTATAGATTACTGTAGATCAGACGTTACCATTCTCAGGCAGGCTTGCGTGTCTTTCCGCGAAATGTTTCTTCAGCATGGCAGCGTTTGCCCTTTCTCGGAGAGCACCACCATAGCCTCGGCGTGTTCGAGAGTTTTTCGGAAAAACTTTTTGTGGGACGAGCAGATAGTTATTTTACCGCAGGGTGGGTATCGATACGGTGACAAACAATCGCGTAAGGCCATCTTATGGCTTCTTTCGCTGGAGCATCGTTTGGGTTGTGCCACAGTTCACGCAGGACGCACTCGGGAGTATCGTCTGCCGGAGGGTACGCCCGTCGACGGTTACTACCTGGACACCGACACAGGTTTGCGACACGTATTCCAGTTTCAAGGTTGTTTCTGGCACGGCTGCCCAAAATGCTATCGTATAAACAGAGATAGTCGTCTACACACGGGTGGATCCATGGACGCACGCTTCGAAAGAACGCAGACTATGAACGATAAGATTCGGTATTTAGGTTACGAGCTGACGGAAATTTGGGAGTGCGAATTCGACCGCTGGATAAACGATCCTGAACAGGCCGATTTATACAGATCGCTGAATGAGAATCCGTTGGTATCGCAGGCACCGCTCGAACCACGCGATGCTTTCTTCGGCGGTCGTACAGGGAACACTGTCAGTTTTTATGAAGTCGAGGGGTCTGAGAGGATACACTACGTAGATGTGTGCTCGCTCTACCCCTTCATTTCGAAAACGGGGAAATTCCCTGTAGGTCACCCTACAGTGTACGTGGGCGGTGACTGTCGCGAACTAACGGGTGATCGCAACAACATCGATAACGTGGAGGGCTTGATTAAGTGTGTGGTGTTACCACCGAGAGATCTGTATCATCCCGTGTTACCGGTGCGTATGCACGGTAAACTGCTCTTTGCATTGTGTCGTTCCTGTGCAGAGGCCATGCTACAGGGGTCGTGTCCTCACGAGAATCCCGCGGATAGAGTATTCGAAGGGACCTGGGTCGTGGACGAGGTCAAGCGCGCCGTACGTAAGGGGTATGAAATAACGTTGATACACGAGATATGGCAGTATGAGATTACCCAGTACCATCCGACGACACGGACGGGCGGTCACTTTGCCGATTACATAAACACGTTCCTAAAGATTAAGCAGGAAGCTAGCGGCTGGCCGCGCGAGTTTGGCGACGACGACGAGGCCAAAAAGTTGTATATAGAAGAGTACGATCGGGTCGAGGGTATTCGTCTGGACCCTGGTAATATAAAATCAAATACCGGTATGCGGTCAGTCGCAAAATTATGTTTGAATTCCTTTTGGGGCAAGTTTGGGCAACGCGAAAATCTGGCAAAGACGGAAATTGTAACGACTCGTCGAAAGCTCGTCAGGTATTCTGCCCGTAGATGACGAGATGCTCTACGTCGGTACGCGTAGTACGAACGAATCGCTGATACCCACGGCATACACAAACGTTGTTATAGCCGCGTATACCACGGCTCAGGCGCGTCTGAAATTGTACGACTACCTCGAGGTATTAGATAGACGCGTTCTCTATTACGACACCGACTCGTGTATATACGTATCTGGGGGCCGTCACGCCGATAACACCTACGAGCCGCCGCTCGGTAGTCTTTTGGGCGATTTAACGGACGAGCTGGAGTCGTACGGTGCTGGTAGCTATATCACGTCTTTTGTCTCGGGAGGCCCGAAATTGTATGCATACCGGGTGCGCAAGCCAGACGGTTCTTACGCTGAGGTCTGTAAGGTCAAAGGTATCACGATCGACCACGCGACGAGTCTGGCCATTAATTACAACTGGATACGCTCTTATGTAACGGGAGAGACCAGCGAGCCTGTCGTTTTACACTATGACGCGATACGTCGTACGCCGTTTCACGACGTAGTGACGTGTCTAGAATCAAAAACGTGTAAACCGACAGAGCTTCAAAAACGGCGACGCGACGGTCGTTTCGGCTCTCTGCCATACGGATTTATGTAATTAATATTACAAGCAAAACTTGTATAAATGTATATACACCGCCTGCACAATAATAATAATAAAAACATATTTATTTGAAAAACAAAAAACTATCGATCTATTCCCGAAGACTCCACCAACCGGGCCATGTTATTTATTTTTTCAGCGACGCTTCGGACATGCTAGCCGTGCACTATGGCTAGCATTGCGGTTGACACACATACATGCCGACTATTAGCACACAGGTGCACGATGAGCTCACGCGGACGAGGGGCTAGCAACGTCACCGCTAAGAGCTAGCAAGCGCGCGCGCGACGTTACGAGCCTCACGCGTGTCGCGCACCCGCCGCGGCCGGGCCCCGCGATGGAAGGGAGAGTGTGTAAAATCCAGTAATCTCTTTAACAGTATATTCGTAAAGAGCACCGCCAAATAGCCTCATTTGGCATAATGGACACGCGGTGGAAGCATCCGTGGACGTCGGTGGTCTGTGGGCCAACGGGGTGCGGGAAGACGTTTTTCGTAAAGAAAGTCCTACGGTTCATCGAGGACATGAGCGACGTGCGACTCGCGCGCGTTCTCTTTTACTATGCAGAGTGGCAGGAGGGGTACAGGGAGTACGGGAGCGCTATAGAGTTTCACGAGGGACTGCCGCTAAACACCGATTACGGCAACGACCAACGCCCGAAATTCGTCATCATTGACGATCTCATGAGGGAATCGTCCAATACCACGGTGGTCGACCTTTTTACCAAAGGCAGCCATCATAAGAACATAAGCGTTATCTTCATTATGCAGAATCTCTTTCATCAGGGGCCCGGGCAGCGCGATATCTCGTTGAACGCCAACTACATCGTTGTGTTTAAAAATCCGCGCGACAGAGCGCAGATACAGCATCTGGCGAGACAGGTGTTTCCTGAAAATCCGCGCTTCGTGCAGGAAGTCTACCGCGATGCCACCGCCGAACCGCACGGCTATTTACTACTCGATTTGAAGCAATCAACGCCCGATAACTGCCGCTTTCGCACGTGCGTACGTGTACGTACCGCGAAAGGGTATAAAGGACGGGTACGCCGATCGAGACGTACCAGTCATTCGGTTGTAATGGTATCCAGCGCACGCTGCTTTATAGGGCGGAAGCACGCCACAGTGTTAAAGGCTATTTGCCACCTGGACAGCAAACAACGCAGCGCCTTGTTACGAGCGGCCGAGCCACGCCTCGTCAACTGTATAAGCGAATGCGCTCTGAATATCCTTCGCGGCAACGTACCTCTCAAGCCGACTCAGAAACGTCGCTTACGAAAACACGCACCGCTGCTGAGACGTTTATCCAGACCGGGTTCAGCAGTCAAAACTAGAAAACGTCTTATCGTTCAGAGCGGCGGTTTTCTACCGTTTCTGCTAGCACTCATACTGGGCACCATCATATCAAAACTCATAGGGGGAGACGGATAGGATATACGCAGCGCAGAGCGAGAAAGAAAGAAAGAGCGAGATGGAACATGCAAAAAAGGTGGTTCTCATCCCTCATGAGAGCGTGAATACCGTGCACCAACAGTACCGCCGTGCAGCGCCTCATACGCACCAGCACAATCAGGAGAGCATTGACACCGTTAACACCGTACAAACCCCTGGGACCCCCTTAAGCAGATTAGACGCGTCGATGAAGGAGATCCTACACTCGCCGAATTTCATTGACGAGCACGAAAAGTAGAAGATGTACAATCAGGTGCTGCAGTGTTATCTACACTTTATCGAGGACCTGCGAAATAACGTCGACGAGGATAGGCGCGCCGATAGCGATAACAAGAAAAAAAATAACAATTCTGCGGAGGATAACGCCCGGAGCCCGACCGCCGATGCTGACGACGACGACATCATTGCCAGTGTACCCCAAAAGTACAGGACTAAGGCGCGGCTCTTACTAGGCAGGTTGCGTAACGCTGGCTCACCACACATTTCGTGGAGTAAACAGGGCGTTACGCGTATCGGTAGAACCGTCGTGCAGGACGCCAACATCGTTGATTTAATCAATGACGCTATGCGTGAGAGAAAAACGGCGAGACCGGTGGGGAGTCGGCAGTTTGCGCGGTTCTTCCGTACTACTGGTATACCGCGCGAATTTATTGGCAATCAGCGTCTATGGAAGGAGGGGAGCAACACGACGCCTCTCAGTAATCAGGCACGGCGCCGTGTAACAATCGTACCGCGCCCAATCGACACGACTTAGAGCTCGTCTACAGAGGAGGAATTTGGCGAGGCGTTTCAGGAAGTGTTTAGAGACTCAGCGGAAGAAGAGGTCGTGGGAAAAAGATATACACGATCCGTGTCGGCTAGTACAGCCAACGATACCGAAAAAAAGAAAAGATTATAATGGTTAAGGCTGCCGTGAAACAGAAGAAGAAGAAATCGGGTGATGACAGCCTTCTGAGGCGTCTTTATTACACGCCAGCAGAGTCGTCTTCGTGCGCAGGTATCGGTAACCTCGAGCGAGCTGTTAAGGGTAGGGTAAAACGAAATTCCGTCGTACGTTGGTTAGAGGCGCAAGACGCGTATACGCTGCATAAGCCCTTACGTCGTACGTTTCAGCGCCGCTCTTACGCCGTCAGCAATATCGACGATGTTTGGGAGGCCGATCTCGTGGACCTTCGCTCGTTGAAGGAGTACAACGATGGTCACACGTATATCCTTGTAATAACGCGATAAGTCCGGTGCAGCGGTAGCAGCGGCATTCCGGAGGGTTTTGGCACGTAGTAAGAATAGGATACCCGTGTACCTACAGACAGAAAAAGGTAAAGAGGTTACCAATGGCGTACTACAGCGTCTGCTCGAGGAGCTCGGCATAGGATTCCGCGTAGCGCGCAGCCCCGACGTAAAGGCAGCTGTCGTCGAACGCTACAATCGTACTCTGAAGGAGCGTATGTGGCGTTACTTTACACATAGAAACACGCGGCGGTACATAGATATTCTTCAGAGCCTCGTGGAATCGTACAACAGGACACGCCACTCTGCGATAAGAATGCGTCTAGTCGACGTAACCATGTATAATGCCGCTACGGCACGTATGAACCTGTCCATGCGATACGCCACAGCGAGCCCGCGTATCCCTAAATACGGTGTCGGCGACCTGGTACGCATCAGTAGCGCTAGGAACCCTTTTGCGAAAGGTTACGAGGGGGGCTGGACTCGAGAGATTTTTAGAATCGTACGCCTAGGTACAACGAGGGAACCACCCGTGTACATCTTAGAAGATCTCGCCGGCGAGGAGATTGACGGCATTTTTTACGAGAAGGAGCTCGTTCGAGTCCGCAAGGACCTCGCAAAGGACACGTTTCTCGTCGATCGTGTGATAAAACGAAGCGGTCGTGGGAAAGCCCAAAAAGTACTGGTCAGCTAGGTCGGTTACCCCGAGAAATTTAATTCGTGGATACCGGCTGCCCGCTTAAAGAACAATGAAGGACCAATTATATCTCGTTCTGCCCAGTAACAGTAGTATGTCGTACTATCCCGAAAATAAAACTACCAGTTTTACCACGCATCTACCGCATCAGATCGATTTACACGGGGCATGGGCTGTTGCTCTGGTCGAAATACAGATCCCTATCACCTTTCTTCACGTGCCCGCAGCGCTAAAAGACTGGGATCACGTGGGCGTGGTCACCACCCGCACCAAACCGCGGAAAAACCACAAAGAACCGATAGTGGGTCTTATGATGACGGATTCTAACGTGGCGCACGGTGTTTATGACGACGTAAAGACACTCGTTGACGAAATAAACGCTACCAGGGCTATGAAGGGCCGTCTGAAATTAGAGCTCTGTAGAGGCGGTTACGCGAGCGTATCGTTCGTCTCTACCGATAACGATCTAAACGACCCACACGAACTGAGACTCTGCCGATCTCTGGCGCGCATCCTAGGTTTTCCCGAATCGGTCGTGGTATCGAAAGCAAAGTCCGTTGTGATGGCCGATCAGCCGATTAGCCTGATCAACGCCCTACCTAAGATGCTTTTTGTTTACACCGATGTCTGCGAGCCGTATATCACCGAAGACGTCCAAACACCCTTGTTTCATGTGGTTCCCCTGCAGACGGATAACAAATACGCGTACGCTGCCTTGAAAGTGCTCTCGTTTTCACCGTTAAAGTATATACCACTGTTTCGCACGACTTTTCAAACGATCGACATCGATATAAGAGACCAACTAGGCGAATCTATACCATTCGAATCAGGGACGCTCTCCGTAACACTACACTTTAAACGGCTAGACTGATGGCTCATTACATCGTTTACTACGACTCGCAGATCGGTGGGGGATATTCCACGAAATTTCGGGTATTAGCGGGGTCGCCTTATCAGCGAGGACATGGTATTGGTAGCTTTCTCGGTGGTCTGTTTCGGCGTGTGTTACCTTTGCTATCGAGAGGAGCCCGAACCGTCGGTAAGGAGGCGGTGCGCGCGGGCATGAATATCTTGACAGACGTCAGCGAGCGCGGCGCTCCGCTGAAACAGGCGTTTCGCACCAGGGCCACCGAATCGGGTATGAATCTTAAACGTAAGGCGGAGGCGAAAATTGACGAGCTCATGAAAGGATCGGGCTATAAAGCTGTAAAACGATCACGCGGCGCCCACTCTATCATCGGCGTCGCTGGAAGGAGCATCGCCTCAAAAGCTGCTAACAAGCGTAAGAGACGTACGGAAAAGAAGGCTGCTCCGCGTCGGAAAACAAGTAGGAAAAAAATAAAGTCAAAAACCAAGAAACCCAAAAATCGTCGTAGGGTCGCTAGTAAGAAAGTAAAGCGGAGTGTGCTGGATATCTTCTCCTAAACGCTACCTCTATCATGGCCTTTCTACACGCACACTCCTGCGAGTGTATGAAATCGGAGCTCGAGCTCTTTACACTGCCACCGACACAGACCACTATAGAGAGCGCCCAGTGGGTACACTATAAGCCCATCTCATCGCTGACCGATGACTCGCCCATTGAGTTTGTCGTGCCGGGTAACAGTGACGAATACCTCGATCTAGCCCACACCATGCTGAGTTTACACGTGCAGCTACGGTCCAAGGATGCGTTAGCCCCTGACGCTCTGAACAAAGCAGCCCCTGTTAACAATCTGCTACACTCGTTGTTCAATCAGGTGGACGTGTTTCTTAATCAGAAACTCATATCGCCGCCTAATAACGCGTACGCTTACAGGGCCTATATAGAGACGCTATTAAATTATGGGCCAGCCGCTAAGGGGTCACACCTCTCGAGCGTGTTCTGGTGGGGGGTACCCACTGGCACACAACCCGATTGCGCACACGCCCAGTTGGACACAAATCATTGGACACAACACGATTGGACAGTGTCCATTCCGCACAGCAAGATTGGACACAATGCCGATACGACACATTAGTTTTGGACACAGACCGTGTAGCATGCGATAACATTGGACACATTAGAACTGTGTCCAATCTTGTTGTGGCGAATTGGTTTCGTGTGCAATCTGACTACGTAAGGACGGACCGTGAAATTGGACACAGATAGTTGTAGATAAATTTCAGATAATTCATTGGACACAAAGCTAGCTGCACAAATATTATAACAGGTTATTATAACAGGTTCTTACGTACTTTTCTGAAATAATGTTGAAGTTATTATAGAAATGTTACATGCTAGATTATAGGGAAGTGAACGCTCATAAGTTTATCCCAACAGCATTTAAATACATATATGCTGTGACGTTGCATATTCAAAATGCGCGTCACAGGGTTGTTGTCACGGGAAGTTGGAGTGCGGGCTGGATTTACAGCCCGCTATTTGCATAAACGTCCACTGGCGGGGGTCGGGGAGCCACCTAGAAAACATACGTTCTGTAAATTAATTATATCTAATTTTAATCTATACTATGAACGAGCGCACACTCACCAATACGGAGGATTGGAAGCTGGAGATCTACGTGGGACGACATTACCGACCCCGGCGTGACTGCTGTACCGACCGCCCGACCTGACTTGGAGCCCGCCGAATTCAAGCGGCTCAACGCAGGCTGTTCATATCGCCGCTGCCGCCAACACCCGACTTCCCTGCAAAAGGGTTATTGTCTTACCTGCTGACACGCCACGAGACTGCTGCTACCTGCACCAAGACTTTCCGGCTATCTGACATCGGGAGGCGAGTTCGGAGTCACCGCATGCCAATCCACTACGCCCAGGACGAATCCTCGACAGAGACGGGATCATTGTGCCCTGTGGGCACGATAAGGCTTTCCCCAAAGACGTGGAGCGAGATCCCGGTCAGCAACCTGTAAGGCACGGGAAGCTGTCACTCGGAGTAACATCGATGTCTAAATTACGGGTGTGAGATACGTATATACGTGTATGACGCGTGTGTGTGAGAGCGCGTCAGCCAGCAGGCTAGTCGGTACGCAAGTACGCTATGGCATGAGGGACGACACCTGTAGTTCGTGCGTGCGACTATTACACGCACGCTCTTTCACTCCGGGTCTCGCCACTGTAAGCCGCATTCTTAGGAAAGCGTTATCCTCTATCACTCAGCCTCCGGTGCTTGGAGTGAGGCACTGTTATATTCGTCTTACAACTAGTGGTCTTACCGTGTACCTTTACTTATTGCATATTAAAGACATTACAATTATGGCGACGAGGATGTTCGAAACGGAATAACGCGTAAGTGTTAAGCAAGTGAATTGTAGGTTGAAGCACGTGCGTTGTTGAAGTGAAAACTTGCGAGAAGTCTTATTAGCATTGTTAGTATTGAGATTACTGGAAAGTGATTAAATTTGATGCAGAAAAGGGCGCTGCACGTGGATGACAATAAGGTTGATAATATCTTGTTGAAGTGAGAGTCGAGAAAATTTACTTCTGTTGAGAAGTTAAGCGATCGTAGAAGGGTGCGATCGCAACGATTGAACGTTTTTCTTTGCTCAGTGATAAGTGTTAATGAGTGAGAAAAGTAATGAAAAACCAAAGGTTAGTTGGGTATATGAGTTAAACAAAAGTGAATTATGCGAAAGGTTGAAAAATCGCAAAATTGAATTTGAAGAAAGTGATAAAATCGACAACCTCCGTAAATTATTAGTCGAAGCGATTAGACTACAAGCAGCAAACGCAACCTTGAAAGAAGATTCAGCAAACGCAGAAAATAAAAGAAAACAAACATCGGACAAGAGCGACGAAGAATCTTTTGCGTCCGCACACGAATCCGACGAAAATAGCGATATGTCGGGCGACAATAATAAACTTGAATTTTGTTTAGAGAAAGGCGACTGGGATTTATTTATCGAACGACTCGAAATACAGTTTGCGATGAAAGAAACTAAAGAAGATAAGAAAGCCGTCACAATGCTCGGGCGATTAGATGATGAGGCGTACAAACTAATTAAAAGCTTGTGCGCGCCGGCAAAACCTGTAAATAAAGAATACAAAGAGTTGGTTAAGCTGATGTCAGAGCAACTAAACCCGAAACCATCGGAAGTTATGGAGCGATATATCTTCAACCAAGCAAAGCAACAGCCGAGCGAAGCAGTCGCAGCGTTCGCAGCAAGGTTAAAAAAGTTGGCACTGAACTGCAACTTTAATGATTTACCAGTAGCATTAAGAGATCAGTTTGTAGTCGACATGCGCGATGAAGAAACACGTATTGCCTTGTTTAAGAACGACAAGCTTGATTTTGACACTGCATTAAAAGAAGCAGTAGCGAGAGAAGCAGCGGTCAAAAACGCGTCAAGTGCCGTGAATACTTTAGATAAGCGAAACGCACAGAAAGAAGTCTTTTCGCTTAGGCACGAGAAGAAAGTCCCGAACGTAAACAGTAACAACCCACCGAGTAAGCAGCATAGCGGAACAGGCAAGTGGCACAACGGCAGTCAGCGGCGACCACAGAGCAAGCACAAGCAAGATATCGTGTGCTACTGCTGTGGCGGTCGAAACCACGTGCGCACCGAGTGTCGTTACAAAGACAAAAACTGTAACCACTGCGGCGGCAAGGGTCATCTAGAACGAGCCTGTTTGAAGAAGCGAGATCCGAATAGAAGCAGCGTACACAAGCTGAAGGAGAGCAATGAAGAAGAAGACGACTCAACGCAGAAAAATCTACACAGAAACGACTTTTTCTCTCTCGAATTAGAAAGCGAGTGTAGGTATGAAAGTGTGAGTATGGATGATGAGCGAGCGCGCGCCGAACCTATGTATATTGATGTTATAATAAATAAGAAGAAGATTAGCATGGAAATAGATTCGGGTACGTTCGCGACAGTTATATCGGAAGTTGAGAAAGACCGGTATTTTTGTGATGAGAAAATAGTCAAAACAGACGCAAGATTACGTACATATGACAGTAAAGAATTACAACCATTAGGAAAATTAGGTGATTTAAAGGTTGAGTTTAACGGAAAAACGCGAAGTTTATATTGTTATGTCTTACCGGGGGATGGTCCAATTTTGATTGGCCGACAATGGCTCGAGGCATTCGGATGCTGGCCATTGTTGGTTAGAAAAAATGAAAATAGTGTCAACAAAATTGAAGTAGACAGAATTGAAAATTATTTCTATAACAAATATAAAGATTTATTTAGCGATGAACCGGGATTGTATAAGAAAAGCAACATCAAAATCTATTTAAAAGAAAATGCGCGACCAATTGCAATGAAGTGTAGGCCCGTGGCGCATGTATTGAAACCGTTGATTGAAAATGAAATAGATCGATTGTTAGGCCTGGGTCATTTGCGACCGGTTGAGGTTAGTGAGTGGGCTACGCCCATTGTTCCAACATTTAAAAGTAACGGCAATCTCCGCATTTGTGGCGATTTTAAGTTAACATTAAACCCATGCATTATTATAGATAAATATCCGCTGCATACTATTGATGACATTTTTGCCAAAATGCAAGGTGGTTGTTGCTTTACGGAGTTGGATTTATTTCATTGTTATATGCAATTTCCGGTTGATGAGAAATGTTTAGATTTATTAACGATCGTTACACATAAAGGATTATATCAGTACACGAAAATACCCGAAGGTGTATCGCCCGCGCCCGCAGATGTACAAAAGAAAATGGATGAGTGTTTGAGAGGAATTGATGGCGTGATTTCTTACATTGATAATATTTATATAATGGGGCGCACAAAAGAAGAATGTATAAGTAGAACCGAAAGTGTGTTTGAGCGATTATTAGAATGTGGGTTAAAGCTAAACAAAAAATGTAAGTTTTTAAAGGAAAGAATTGAAGTATTAGGATTCGTGATTGATAAAGACGGATTGCACAAAGCAAAATCAAAGGTTGATGCAATGATTAATGCACCGCGTCCGCAAAATTTAAAAGAATTAAATTCGTTTTTAGGCTTGATTAATTTCTATGCGAGATTTCTCAAAAATAGATCGGATAATTTAAAACCACTATATGACTGTGCGAATGCTAGTGAATTCAAATGGAATGAGAATTGTGAAAAAGCATTCGAATGGGTGAAAGATGAACTGATATCACCGCGTGTGTTAGCGAATTATGACCCGAATGAGGAAATTGTATTAGCGTGTGATGCGTCATCATATGGTCTATCAGCGGTTTTATCGCATAAGTATAAGGATGGTACGGAAAACCCCATTGCGTACGCATCAAAGAAAATAGCGAAAAAAGAACTAAATAGAACGATTCTAGATAAAGAAGCAATGGCAATAATTTTTGGCTTCAAACGTTTTTACCAGTTTATTTTTGGTAGAGAAATAACCTTGAGAACTGATAACGAGCCCTTAAAAATGATTTTAGGTCCAAGGAAAGGTATACCCGCGACCGCGAATAATCGACTGCAACGCTGGGCTTATTACTTATCAGGGTTTAGATATAAAGTTGAGTACATTAAGTCAGAACTTAATGCTAATTGTGATGCATTATCTCGTTTACCGGTAGATGACAACACCGAACTGTTAGAAACAGACTTCTCACCTGTTTATTTTTTCACAAACGGCTTGGATATTTTTGACAATAAGACGTTAGCACGTGAATGTAAAATTGATAAAACTATATGTAGCATAATTAAATATACAATGAATGGGTGGCCGGACTTAAAAGAAATCACGGAAAACGAGAAAATGTACTATTCAAAAAGGTTAGAATTAACAGTTGATAAAGATTGTTTATTTTGGGGGTTACGAGCAGTAATACCAGAAAAAATGCAAGCGCGAGTTCTAAAAGAATTACACGCTTCGCATCTAGGCATGGTAAAGATAAAAATGCTGGCAAGATCGTATGTGTGGTGGCCCGGAATAGATAAAGATATCGAGAATTATGTGAGCGCATGCGTAACTTGTGTAACAGAACAAAAGAAACCATCACATACACCTTTAACAACGTGGCCCTGGCCCGATCGTATTTGGCATCGCATTCATTGTGATTTTCTAGGTCCGTTCTATGGCGATATGTACTTAGTAATAATTAATGCAAGATCCAAATGGCCAGAGGTAATAAATTTTAAGAAAAATACCCAAGCTTATAGATTAGTAGAAGAATTTGAAAAATTGTTTGCACGGTTCGGTTTACCTGTACATGTGGTAACTGACGGAGGACCACAGTTTAGAGCCGCGAAGTTTCTAGAGTTTTTGAGAAGAAACGGAGTTAATCACAGTTTCGCACCGCCTTACCACCCGGCAACAAATGGTGCAGCAGAAAATTTTGTAAGCACGTTTAAAGATAAAGTGTCGAAAATTGTAAAAGGGGGAGAGACGGTTGAGACTGCTGTAAACTTATTTTTAGGTGATTATCGAAATATAGAACATTGTACAACAGGTAAAAGTCCGTCACAACTGATGTATAATCGAAATCTGCGCACGCGTTTTGACTTGTTAAGACCTAATGTAGCAGCAACAGTAGAAAAGAATCAGCGTTCGCAAATTGTAGCTAGAACAGGCACGCGACAAAATGATGTAAGCGTCGGCGAATCAATTTTACTAGATGATCACAGCGTTAGAAGCAACAAGCGCATTGCAGGCGAAGTTATAAAGAAAGTATCGCCGTCCACATACATTGTAAAAGATTGTAAGGACTCGTTGCATAAGCGCCACATTGACCAAATTGTTAAACAGCGTAATAACGGTCAACCGGTACGTCGATCAGCTAGATTAAACAAAGTCTAAAGAAAAAAAGAAGGCGGAAAGTTGTGAGATACGTATATACGTGTATGACGCGTGTGTGTGAGAGCGCGTCAGCCAGCAGGCTAGTCGGTACGCAAGTACGCTATGGCATGAGGGACGACACCTGTAGTTCGTGCGTGCGACTATTACACGCACGCTCTTTCACTCCGGGTCTCGCCACTGTAAGCCGCATTCTTAGAAAAGCGTTATCCTCTATCACTCAGCCTCCGGTGCTTGGAGTGAGGCACTGTTATATTCGTCTTACAACTAGTGGTCTTACCGTGTACCTTTACTTATTGCATATTAAAGACATTACAACGGGGTAGAAGGAAAAGCTCACTTACCTGCGGGGGAGTTGCATACGCTACCTGTGGCTGCCAATTATCTGGATCACCTGCATCGATCAGCAACGGCCTGGAGTTGTCACAATACCATTTCGGAGCACAACTAGGAAAAGTCGGAGAGGACGGGAGCACTCCAAAACACCGCGACAATAACATTCGAGCTCTCTGTTATAGAAGTTAATCTGAGTGTCGACCACGCGGTCTGGATTCGAATTTAGTAGTAGAATTTTTATGTGATGTACTCTCGTTACTTATGACTGTGTGATTTTAACTTCGGATGATCTACTGACTTCGCTAACTTTACTGATTGTTTTGATTGTACCGCTTGCGTTATCCGTATTATTTGTGTTCCCTGGAATGCGAAAGGTCCTTGGAAAAGAGTAATATTGGGATCGGCAGATCGGCCGTAATTGATGTGCGCGTTGCATCTACACTCTTCGCTATCTGTTTTCCGAACTCTGTAATCGCCGATCTTTACCGCGACTACCTCTGGTTGCCCTTTCGTATCTCTGTCGGGTTTTGATGGTTTGTTATATTTTGGTTGCCAGGTGCAATAAACTGTAAAGTTTTTGGTTACGTAATCCTGGCTTACGGCTCTTACTTCCCAATTACCCCGCCCCTCTCCTATACCTATCGGGGCTGAGCTAGTCAGACTTCCGCAACGCATCGGTCCTAGTATCGTTAGATTTTCATTTCTTAACGCTACCTTGGTGCTTTTTATTATCGTTCCCTTGTGGCATCACGGGATGCCTGGCGCCCACCGGCATATCTCACAGGTTTCGTGTCGCTTACGAATTCGAAGATACTGGACCGATCGAGCGAAGGTACTCTCTGTTTCCGAGTCTAGTTATCGTGACTCAATCTTAGGGAATCCGGGAACAGGTGTTACAATGCATATTAAAAAGCTGCAATATCAAGGATTCAAATATGAGTGAAAAAATAGTATTGTGACGTATAACTGTTCTGTACGGTTACGGGGTAAAAATCTGGCCCATTATTACATTATTATAAAATATTCACCAATAGTCGTATTCTTTACAAAACGTGTGACTTTCAACTCACGAATAAATCCCATTGGCTAGTGTAAATTATCACGTTATAATTAAGATAATAATTAAAAATTTTATTAAAATGTATTACCAAGTCATTAACAAGAAACATTAAACATAGAATTCATTTATGCCTGATGACGATTATCTCTACCTATTTGACGCGAACACTTTGTAAAGTTACAAATATTGGAAGATCATTTTTAGAAGATATATAATAAATTTATTATAAATTGTACCACAGCTGTTCACATTCCCTCACTTCTTGTAGAGTTCTGGTTACATTGA
This sequence comes from Cephus spinipes, assembly GCA_963971525.1. NCBI lineage: Eukaryota > Metazoa > Arthropoda > Insecta > Hymenoptera > Cephidae > Cephus > Cephus spinipes. Next base: position 10,673,771 of record OZ020572.1, on the reverse strand, counting down.
TATACCTTATTGTGCAACTAGCTTTGTGTCCAATGAATTATCTGAAATTTATCTACAACTATCTGTGTCCAATTTCACGGTCCGTCCTTACGTAGTCAGATCGCACACGAAACCAATTCGCCACAACAAGATTGGACACAGTTCTACTGTGTCCAATGTTATCGCATGCCAAACGGTCTGTGTCCAAAACTAATGTGTCGTATCGGCATTGTGTCCAATCTTGCTGTGCGGAATGGACACTGTGTCCAATCGTGTTGTGTCCAATGATTTGTGTCCAACTGGGCGTGTGCGCAATCGGGTTGTGTGCCAGTGGGCATCACTCGGAGGTCAAGGCACTGACGATGCATGCGGGTTCTCACGGTGGCAGTATGGATAACGTGATTCTCGGCCAATTACCTAAGCGGATTATAATAGGCTTCGTCGATAACAAGGCCTTCAACGGCAACTATCAACTCAACCCGTTCAATTTTAAAAACTATCGTGTTAATTTCCTATCGCTGTACGTCGACGGTGTTGAACTACCCTCGAAAGCGCTGCAAACCGATTTTGGCAAAGCCGGTCTTTACGTGGACGCGTATCATACCCTCTTCAGTGGCACGGGTATACACTTCCTCAACGAGGGTAATTCGATATCTAGGAACGCTTACGCAGACGGCTACTGCCTGTTCGTTTTCGATCTCACACCCGATCTCTCGGCAAATAGCAACACTTACTGGAACCTGATCAAGCACGGTAGTGTGCGAATTGAGGTACGCTTCGACGAACCGCTGGCCACCACCGTGAACTGTATCGTCTAGGCAGAGTACGATAACGTTCTGGAGATCGACGCCTCGCGGCAAATCGTCGTAGATTACGTCGGATAAACAATCGAAGAAAATACATAGGTCAGCAATTTGGGGTATGCGTCATCGTCTTTTTGTGCACTCTGTATCGCCTGTGATCGTCAGCATTGGCGTTAGTTTCTCGTTGAACGCCTTCGAGTTAGCACCGAAACGATGGATTTCGTGATCGAGATAGAGTACTTCAAAGACTCCGAGGGACGTCTGGCTCCGAAGGAGATCGGCGTTTTGGCTGTGGAAAGAAGATACATAGGCTACTGGATTGTTTCACCGCCCTGTGATTTCAATGAATTACCATCGGCGATCAGAAGCGAAAACATCACCATGACACGCTATCAGCATGGTCTAGAGTGATTCAACGGCGGCATAACGTACAAACAGCTATACACCAATCTCCGAAATATTGCCGGTATTTCGCAGCACATACACGCGAGGTCCGGAGAGCGTACTTTTTCTGCAGACCTTTATGGCAAGGGAAGTTATAAATGTGGATGAAACCCCCGATAATTCACCATACGAGGACTTCCCACCGAATCGTGACCATTACGAGTGTATCGTTCACGCCTGTAAGGAGACACGGGGATCGTTCACCTGCGCTCTGAACAACGCCTTGCGTCTTGAATTCTGGCTTCGGAATAACGGACCGCACATATGAACACGCTAGACCTTTACCTCGGCCTTCGCGGTATATCGGAGCATACGACGGGTGTCTACGCAGCTGATAGAATATCCCGAAACTGGTCGAAACCCGCTGCGGTTATCGCCAACACGGACGATCATACAAAACCAGGAGCGCATTGGGTTGCCATGTACGTGGACGCTGACGGAGACGGCTACTATTTTGACAGCTACGGATTACCACCGCTGAATCATCACCACGCATCGAGACTCCGACGGAACTGTCGATCCTTCCGATGGAACACCCAGCAGCTTCAGAGCGAGACATCGACGGTGTACGGCCAGTTCTGCATGATGTTTTTACACTACCTCTCCTCCGGCTTCGGGATGCATGCCTTCCAGAATGTGTTTAGTACTGATTTGCGGAAAAACGATAGAATTGCCCGAGAGTACTACGACGCTTTTGTGCGAAAGAAGCGTTTGGCGGATCGTCGGTATGCGCGAGATAATAAGATCTACGATGGTGGCGGTGGTAGGGTGCAATATTCGCGGTGGAAATGAGTCTACACGAGTTAAGACCTGTTTCTTGAAAAGGTGAGCGGTCTGTGCATTTAACACGTTCACGCCGGCGCGTACCACCGGTGGCGCGCGCTTGTCTGTCTCATCGGGCGGCTTGTACCACCGGTGGCGCGCGCTTGTCTGTCCCATCGGGCGGTTTGTACCACCGGTGGCTCGCGCTAGACCGCCTCATCGGGCGGCGTGTACCACAGGCGTTGCGCATTCGATTGTGTTATTAGACACTGACAATTTAAAGTACACATACATAAAAATGTTTATTTTGAATAAACATGAAGAATAATTTGTATAACGCAAAAGGGTCATTACAGTCAGTGTCTTCATGTAAAAATTGCTCTTGTTCCGAATACTCATTTAGTATTGAAGTTCTTCCTTTTACTTCCTGCCATTCTTCATCGTGATACTCGTTCTCAGATACCGAATCTTCCCCCGTGGAACATTCGATAACTTCACTGTTTACGTTAACAAAATCTTCGTCTGAAGAGGAAGAAAGTATCCGTAATCTTGATGCAATTCTCCTGACTCTATTTACACAATCCTCAGACGAATCACTCATTTCCATATCCATGCTATGGGTATTTATATGGGCAACATTTAAATTAAATATTCTAACCACCTTCCCAGTTATTCTTACTGACAGAAATCTGTGGTCAGGATACAAAAACGGGACGAGTTACACAACTTGCAAAGTAAGCGCTCACTGTACTACTGAGCAAACATAAGACGCGCGTGCAGGTCTGAACAAGTGAAAAACGCGCGCCGCCAGATGCAGTGCGGCGTAGATTTGTGCGCCGCCGCCGGGTGAAACAAATGAAAATCGGCGCCGACGTGAACGTGTTAATTATATAAATTAAAGATATAATTTTGCTACTTTTTTTTTATTATAAGCGTAATATAGTAGTAGTAGTGGTGTGGTAATAATATAGTAGTAACGAATAAAATTAAAATAGTGTCTAATAATAATAATAACAATGGTGTATAAGCAATAATAATAAGTATATATAAGGCAGTAGCGAGTAAGTTTAATAATAGGTTGTAAGCAATAATAAGTATGTAAGTAAAAAAAAAAACGTATAATAGTAATAAATGTAATGTTAGTATGTAAGTAAAAAAAACGTATAATAATAAATGTAATGTATGTAAGTCTTTTTTTTTTTATAACCTAACCTACCCTTGCAACCGGTAGCATAATGTTCGTTCCGTTCAACCTTGTCAATTTTATTTTATCAATTTGGTACCTGATAGGACCAAGTTGTTATGGTTTCTTAAGAATAGGTTTCTTAGTTGATAAGCTTATTGGGAAGATTCTATCCTGAGAGACGCTGCGACAGCCCAGAGAGACGTCAAAGATGCAAGCGAGAATCGAAGCCCAAAGGATGGTATCATAAATTATATTAAATCCATTGTTCGAATTTTTGTTTCAATTATTATCAATTATCAAGATAGCTTTATTCTTTGTAAAAGACGAAACACCATTCTTGTCAGAGATAAATTAAAACAGTTAAATTCGAGTCATAGTTCAGTGACCTTTGACAGATCAACTGTTCGGGATTTAAAGAGGATAGTCTCGAACAGAAATGAGTAGATATTGAAAGTTTCATTCATTATAATTTGCAGAAAGTAAGACATTAATCATATAACTATTTGTAGTTGATGCATCATGCTGCAAACATGTGGTAAGTGAGTTATCATTCCAAAATTAAGGATAATTAATAACAATACATCCAAGCAGATTAAAAGTAGAATCATGACATTAGAATTCGAGATAACAATGCATTGGATGAGATTAATAGAGTACAATACATTAAACTCAAGTCGTTGAAGGGCATCTTTCAGATAAAAGATATATCTTATAGACAGACATAAGTTGTTATATGGAAATCGAAACAAGTAGTATAAAAGATTGTCAATAATCAAGGGCAATGAGTAGTACATATAAAAATCTATGTTACATTAAAGTTCAATAGTAGATTTGCAAATTTACAATAATATGAGTGAATAAAGATACTTACCATATTCGCGGTCACCGCAAGTAACGTCTTTCTGGTAATAGTACATACCTGTCAAAGGGAAAGGAATAATTGTTAAAAGAAATTAGAGTTCAATGGAAAAAGTTCTATATTTCGATATTACATAGATTAATCCCTTCAGGATGAGAGTAGTATGTCTAAGTCGTGTAATAAGTTAGATATTTGTTAAAAAACAATAAGTTTAAACAAATAGATTGCATAAGAAATATGATCGATGGAAACTATTAAGATACTATAGTTCACGATAATTTTATCTCAGACAAAGGGACTTAAGGTGATCGTCTCATATACTATTTTGTTCTATCAGTATAGAATTTAGTTATTGTCATTGGTTTCGGCAATACGAATATTCCCTTTGTTCCTAAGTTAAAGACAATGGAAAATTCCAGAAGCGACGGTTGATTCTTGGAAATGACGTCATATTCCTGGAACAGAAAACACGGAATTTCGATTATTGACGAAACTGAGTTAGATACAGGTTTTAGTTGTTTAACAAGTATTGACAGAAAATTAATGACACATTATTGTTTAGTTCGCTCCACGTAGGATTGTTTATAACTATAGGTCAATGGTTTATGTTAAAAAAATCAAAGTTTTATATGGTGATGAACGAGTAATCGTGCGTGGCATAGGTGTAGGTTTTGTATATTAATAATAACTTTTGTTTAGAGATAGTTACGATACCCCACACCTTACTAAAATAATGTTTAAATAGTTAAAAATAATTTTTGTTGAAAACTACAGAAGTATGTGACAACAAAGAACATGTTCGACGAAATTGGTCAAAAATATGTCGTTAGAGCAACCTTTTGGTTTGATTGGCATTAGAAGTAGATAGCAACAATTTTAAGAACATTTTCTTTGTTAAATAGAATCCAGCCTCGTGATTGGCTCTCGGAGGCATGGTGGGGTACCGCTATTGCGCTGAGCGCTGATTGGCTGCGGCCAGAGCACTCTCCTAGCCTATATAAGTAGGGCGCACGCTGGCTCAAGGTTCTTGTTGTTCGTAGAGTCTCATAGCGTATACATCGTGCGGATTTCTTCGCTATCATTGTTTCCGAGTAGATCATTGTTTTGTTGAACCCTCAGGGTAAGGTTATAAGTGTGTGGTGGTTGAAATAAATATTTCTGTAAACCCAAACTAGAATTTTCATTTAGTTGTGGTGGGAGAGTACCTTCCGTGAAAGCCAGGGGGATCGAAAGTTGTAGGATTCCACTTGAAGTCCGTAGCGGCACACCATACGTCAACGAGGAGTGATAAGGAAGATAGTGTACGACAACTGGTATCCCCTTCCTGTTTAAGGATAAAGCAGGTGGCGACCGTGGAATACGGAAAGCCATTCTTCGGATCGAAGAGACACGGAAATAGAAGGACCGCACTCCGTGGAGAAGCTGGATCCAGGGTATCAGGGAGCCGATTCAGGGGAACGGATAACACCCAGGCCTACCAATCCGGTTACACCCTAACCTAGCCTAGCCGGACCTCGCCGTAGCCGTGGCGTATCAGGGAGTCCGTATGCCCCTCGTAATACATTACGCAGCTCGGGCATTCACCGGGTGCGTGATCGCGAAACACGCTCCGCGCACAGGTGGTACAACGCCCCACATTAAACACCGGGAGGGACCCAGATGCGCACAGACCACTTGCCCACGGAACCAGATGCGCACGGACCGTTTGCCTACGGCCCACTTGCCCACAGACCCAGTTGCCCACGGACCACTTGCGCACGGATTGAAATCTTCATCGACCCAGATGCCCACAGACCCACATGCCCACGGCCCACTTGCGCACGGATTGAAATCTTCATCGACCCAGATGCCCACGGCCCACTTGCACACGGATCTCGTAACATGCACGGACTCAGATGCCCACGGCCCACTTGCACACTTGCGCACGGATTGAAATCTTCATCGACTCAGATGCCCACAGACCCACATGCCCACGGCCCACTTGCGCACGGATAGAAATCTTCATCGACCCAGATGCCCACAGACCCACATGCCCACGGCCCACGTGCCCACGGATTGAAATCTTCATCGACCCAGATGCCCACAGACCCACATGCCCACGGCCCACTTGCGCACGGATTGAAATCTTCATCGACCCAGATGCCCACAGACCCACATGCCCACGGCCCACTTGCGCACAGACTGAAATTTTAGTCAAGCCAGATGTCCACGGCACACTTACGCACAGATTTCTACCCCACTAGCGGATACCGTATCGTCGTATATCAATATAGCATTGACCATTAAAGTAAATTAGGTTAGGTTGTGACCGGATTGGTAGACCTGGGTGTTATCCGTTCCCCTGAATCGGTTCCCTGATACCCTAGATCCAGCTTCTCCACGGAGTGCGGTCCTTCTACTTCCGTGTCTCTTCGATCCGAAGAATGGCTTTCCGTTTTCCACGATCGCCACCTGCTTTATCCTTAAGCAGGAAGGGGATACCAGTTGTCGTACACTATCTTCCTTATCACTCCTCGTTGACGTATGGTGTGCCGCAACGGATTTCAAGTGGAATCCTACAACTTTCGATCCCCCTGGCTTTCACGGAAGGTACTCTCCCATCACAACTGAATAAAGATTCTAGTTTGGGTTTACAGAAATATTTATTTCAACCACCACACACTTATAACATTGCCCTGAGGGTTCAACAAGACAATGATCTTCTCGGAAACAATGATAGCAAAGAAATCCGCACGATGTATACGCTACGAGACTCTACGAACAACAAGAACCTTGAGCCAGCGCGCGCCCCACTTATATTGGCTAGGAGAGTGCTCTGGCCGCAGCCAATCAGCGCTCAGCGCAATAGCGGTACCCCACCATGCCTCCGAGAGCCAATCACGAGGCTGGATTCTATTTAACAAAGAAAATGTTCTCAAAATTGGTGTTAACCAGTTCTAATGTCAATCAAACCATAAGGTTGCTCTAACGACATATCGTCATCCAATTTTGTCGAACATGTCCTTCGTTGTCACATACTTCTGTAGTTTACAACAAAAATTATTTTTAACCATTCAAACATTATTTTAGTAAGGTGTGGGGTATCGTAACTATCTCTAAACAAAAGTTATTATTAATACACAAAACCTACACCTATGCCACGCAAGATTACTCATCCATAACTATATAAAACTTTAATTTTTATAACATAAACCATTGAACTATAGTTATAAACAATCCTACGTGGAGCGAACTAAACAATAATCTGTCATTAATTTTTTGTCACTACTTGTTAAACAAACAAAACCTGTAGTTAACTCAGTTTCGTAAATAATCGAAATTCCGTGTTTTCCTTCCAGGAATATGTCGTCATTTCCAAGAATCAACCGTCGCTTCTGGAATTTTCCATTGTCTTTAACATAGGAACAAAGGGAATATTTGTATTGCCGAAACTAAAGGCCATCCTACAATGCAATATAATAAGAAATAAGCAATAAGAAATAAGCAATAAGATCTTCAATTGATATTTACCTAATTCCATTGGATCTTCCAACCGAGAAGGAGAAAATCGTTTTTAAACCCGAGCGTTTACTAAGTCTCTACGATTTTTATGACGTCTTGGACATAGCAACGATACGGAAGCGGTTGCTAGGGTCGCTAAGGATTTGACGGAGCACGAAACGTCATGAGTAGCATCGAGCATGCCCTGTCATCACCTGTCATTATGGCGAACATAGACGAGATCATTATCAATATCGTTAGAGAAATGAAATTTCTCTAAGATAAAAGTCATCGTGACTTTAAAAATGAAGTAATGATTTACTTATCTGTATGAATAAACGCATACACGTGTTTTAAAATATTTATATATTGACAGATCATGACAAGTGACAGGTAATGACATTTGACAATGACGTTCCGTGCTCCGTGAAATCCTTAGCGGTCCTAGCAACCGCTTCCGTATCGTTGCTATGTATTTTTAACGTAAGCCGTTATAAATTACGGAACGGGGCATGCTCGATGTTACTCATTACGTTTCGTGCTCCGCGAAGTCCTTAAGGGGGAATCGTACAGCTCGGCGAACTCTGAGTTGACGGTGCTGCCGCGTGGCGGCCAATTGCGGAAATAAGCGTGACGTGTGCACGGTGTTGCCGGGCTGCGCCGTTGCCATTCATGCTACCATAGTAAGAACGTCATCGAGTAGGCGGCCTGAGTCGGCCTGAGTAGCGTTGAGCAGTCTAATCCACTTTGAAATTTTGTAAGCGCTTTATGTACACCAAATTATTATATATATGATTAATGGAAGAATATTACTGCTGGATATTATTTTTTTGGCCTATTCGCCATTTCAACCTCGAGATAATTAAAAGTAATTAAAATAACGTGCGATTTTGATTGAAGATTATAATTATATATTTGTGAATTGGCATAGATGTGGTGATTTTTATATTTAAATGATGTAAGTAGGCGAATTGGATGAAAAAAAAGACGCTACAAGTGAGACTTGAACCACCGACCCCGCGATTACTTGGTTCGAGCGCTACCAGGTGAACTACGGGACATGCTTGAATATTATAACACATTTGGTGTACATACAGCTCTCGCAAAACTTCGAAGTCGATTTTCTTAAGAATTTCTGAATATGGCATCAAACTGCTTTGGCAAACTGCTATTCGAGTTCCAGGTTCATGTACCATAAGTATAAGTGCATTTTACAAAAGAGGTGTCATGTTACACGAGCCCCAGTAGTAGGCGTCGTAAAAATAACAGAACAGAAATTTTCATGTGTATGTACATACGTACTGTAACGTATTTCTTTTCGTGACCCGACACCGATAGCAAAACTCAAGAGAACGAACTATCTTCGAGAACCAACCTACGTTACCTTCGGCCGTCCACCCGTCGTTCGTGCATCCGCAAGCCAGGCGGGCGCCAGTCAATTCTTTTTTCACCGGGAACTGACGAGCCGGTATAAACTGGGAGTTGGGGTGGAACAGGCCCAACTCCACCAAGAACGAGAGCTCTGACGGAACCTATCAGACGAGGCGGTAGCTTAACGGATCCTTTCGATTTTTGGGGACGCGTGAAATCGAGAAACGCAACCGTAGGTGCTGATCTTTCGGGTCGCGTAAAATCAGCAAACGCAACTGGATACACGAACGGGAGCAGACGGTTACGGAAATGCACGGCCGCTCAGGCTGCTAGGTTTGAGGTAGAGAGGGTCGCAGTAAGAGTCCGGCAAATAGTGCGAGAGACAGAGAGCGACGAACCGAGAACGTATCAGAACGAATCTAAACTACCCATCGAGATCCCTTCACCAATTAATAAATTGGAAGACTCACCGGAGCTGATACAGCTAATTCGGGGAGGTCAAGAACTGCATCCAAAGGACACTCTGGTGAGCACTGCGCTAAGGCACAGCACTACACCTCCGTAACACTCACAGGAATTCATAGAATTCCTGGATATCGCGAGAACCACGCGAGAACTATACGATCCGAGAACTTGCTATACCGTAGCGAAACACGGCAAGAAAAACTATCAACAGATAGCACGGGAGCACGAGCCAGCCCGTGACACCTCGGTCGGTGCTCCGAGACAGACTGCTTTGACAATAGCCAAATCCAAGAACTAATCATTCTGATTGCTTGAGAGCCTTTTAACCGATAACACTTCTATCTCCTTCGAATCGTCCCTTTAAACCAAATCGAGAGCGTTCCTTAACGAATCGGTACGTAATTCTAGAGATCCTCCACGGCCGCTTCCCCAGGGCATCGGGCGACAGCTGGGCACCACATCCTTAACTCGGGCAGGAGGTTCCTCTCCTGCCCTTAATCGTATCAAAACTATCTCCGCCCGCTCTACAGCCCTTTGCCCATCTCCAGCGGGGCGCCGGTATTTCACCCGGGCTTCTGCCGGTCCGTGGAGACGTCTCCGTCGGGTACTCTCCTCTGCCGGGCAACTCGGTACGTCGAGACTATCTCCCCACGGCAGATTCGAGCACCTCGACCTCCACTAAACAACAACGAAATCTTCCGAGAGCCTTGACATATCTATGCGAATCAATCCGAGAGCGTAGCTTCTGAGCAGGGTGGCGATCCGAAGGGAACCAGAAATCGAGAACGTTATCTGTATCGGTAACCGGAGCCGCCTTGGGACCGTGATTTGAAAAATCACGTCACAGTACATACAGGATAGTCTAGCTTCGATGTAACATTTATTTCGTATTAGTTTAGACACATAGACGCATTTGATATTCCATTCAAACAATTGAGCATTTTATCAATGAGAAATTTAATAAAAAATAGGTATTACGCAAAAATGAAAAAGCAAATATTATTACGTTCGCGCACTACATATAATAGGCTACCCTGCAGGGGCCCCGATAAGTACGGTCATGTAGCCGATTGTCCGTTCAGTCTGTCCTCTGCGCTTCCTCTACAGCGCATGTTGACGTCACGGATACACGAACGCTCGTAGCGGCAAACGACTCAAGTTTTAGGCGAGGAAAATCTCCGTATTGATAGTTCAATATGTTAATACCCAAAAATCTCGGAAACGGCTGTACCACGACAATTCTCATTGAAATGGTGTTTAGCTTATAGATGTAAAACTTTCCCTGCGTGGCCCTTTTTTCGATTTTCGTCCGTGGTTCTGTGCAATAGTGCGATAAGTGTCAGACAGGGTACGGCAAAGGACTTGTTGGGTCGCCATGACAGGTCCGTAGGCTGTCTGTCTCAATTTTCATCTACATTTTATGTCTCCTAAGCAATAATTCAAAAATCCGGCTCCGCAGGGAAAATTACTTTATCGGAAGGCTTCAGGTTTATGTCATCAATTTATTGATAGTGCTTTCTGTACAGAGATTTTTGGGTGCGAAGTTTCCTCGCTTCGAGCTCTCGTACGTGTGACACACGCACACATAGAATCCTCTGTACGATTCCCCCTTAAAGACCCTAGCAACCGCTTCCGTATCGTTGTTATGTCCAAGACGTCACAAAAATTGTAGAGACTTAGTAAACGCTCGGTTTTAAAAACGATTTTCTCCTTCTTGATTGGAAGATCCAATGGAATTACGTAAATATCAATTGAAGATCTTATTGCTTATTTCTTATTATATTGCATTGTAGAATGGCCTTAATGACAATAACTAAATTTTATACTGATAGAACAAAATAGTATATAAGACGATCACCTTAACCCTTTGTATGAGATAAAATTATCATGAACTATAGTATCTTAATAGTTTCCATTGATCATATTTCTTATGCAATCTATTTGTTTAAACTTATTGTTTTTTAACAACAATCTAGTCTATTAGACGACTTGGATATAATACTATCATCCTGAAGGGATTAATCTATGCAATATCGAAATATAGAACTTTTTCCATTGAACTCTAATTTCTTTTAACAATTATTCCTTCCACTTTGACAGGTATGTACTATCACCTTATGTCTGTCTATAAAATATATCTTTTATCTGACAGATGCCATTCAACGACTTGAGTTTAATGTATTGTACTCTATTAATCTCATCCAATGCATTGTTATCTCGAATTCTAATATCCTGATTCTACTTTTAATCCGCTTGGATGTATTGTTATTAATTATCATTAATTTTGGAATGATAACTCACTTACCACATTTTTGCAGCATGATGCATCAACTACCAAATAGTTATATGATCAATGTCTTACTTTCTACAGATTATAATGAATGAAACTTTCAATATCTACTCATTTCTGTTCGAGACTATCCTCTTTAAATCCCGAACAGTTGATCTGTCAAAGGTCACTGAGCTATGACTCGAATTTAACTGTTTTAATTTATCTCTAATAAGAATGGTGTTTCGTCTTTTACTAAGAATAAAGTTATCTTAATAAATGATAATAATTTAAACCAAAATTCGAACAATGGATTTAATATAACTTATAATACCATCCTTTGGGCTTCGATCCTCGCTTGCATGTTTGACGTCCCTCTGGGCTGCCGCAGCGTCTCTCGGGATAGAATTTACCCAATAAGCTTATCAACTAAGAAACCTATTCTTAAGAAACCATAAAAACTTGGTCCTATCAGGTACCAAATTGATAACATAAAATTGACAAGGCTGGAAACTCAATACATTTCGCTACCGATTGTAAGGTTAGGTTGTGACCAGGTTGATAGTGATAGGAGGTATCCTTCCCCCTGTGGTAAGTCCTTCTATCCTTGGAAACCTGGCTTAACCACGGAGTGCGGTCCTTGATCCGTGCTCGGACGTATAAACTGCTCGATCCAAAGAATAGCTTCCCGTATAGTAACGGTCGCCACCTGTTTTAACCATGAACAGGAAGGGGATCTCTAATTCTTCTGACTATTATCTCCTCACTCGACGCCGACGTCTGGTGTGCCGCTTCCAACGACTGGTGGAGTTCCTATAATTTCGAATCCCCAGGCTTCCGTGGGAGGCACTTTCCCACCACAACTGATTGAACAATCTAGTTTGGATTTAAAGAAATTTTATTTCAACCCCTCACACTCTTACAACTTTACTTTTACAGCTCGACGAAGGTAAGTCGTGAGATTTAAAATAGTCTACACTACGCGCTGGTGTAAACTTGAATATATTTTTAACTTTCTGATCAGATACCATTAATTAATATTAACATATCAAACTTTACTATTAAACTATACTTTATTTTATCAATATCTACATTGATTGATATGTATATCTACTCACTTGACTTTTCACGTGTCTCACATACTCTGATGTATTGGTAAGTATCTGATATCAATTAAAATACTATGTTCCTGAGTATTACTATTGAACTCTAAGTTTTAAATTACAATTTGAAGATTTTAATACTACCATCTATTCAAAATGTACTTTCAAACGACTTGCACTGATTCTGTTGATACTAGCATGATTTTATATATAAAATTTCACTTCTTATAACCATGACCATTAATCCTTTTGACAACATAATCATTACTGTTTCTATTTGCATCCAAAGGTATCCTTTACCAGTTCTCAATAACTTAGTACTCTTTCCACCTTATTGGATACTGCGACTACTACTAATCAATGTTCATGACTGTTATTTATACTCACCATATACATGTCCTATACCACCTCAATGTTTTATCCATGTTCCAAATCACTTTTTATTTAAACTAATTGCAACTATAGATCCTCTATTTTTGTTTACTCAGAGCATTCTATATCCCTATCTTTGAACAATTAACATGTCTTGTATTTTAAAATACTCTTAAACTTGAACATTGTCTTTTGTAAGATTTAGCAAATCGTTTCTGTATAACATAAACTATATCGATAACAGCAAATAAAGAATAAACTTTGTATTTTTTATATTTAATATAACTCATTATACCTTCTATCAGGAACCCTGCATTGCATTGTGCATTGACCTTTGAACATCCGTCAGATCGTGGTCCCTGGATTTCCTTATTGTCTAAAAACCTATGCTAATTTTAACAGCTCTGGTCCTATCAGGTACCAGGCTCTTTATCTCAAGAGTGACAAGGCTGAAAACTTCATTTATTTCGTTCCCGGTTGCAAGGTTAGGTTGTGACCGGATTGGTGGGCCTTGGTGTTGTCCGTTCCCTGGAATCGGCTCCTTGGTACCCTGGATCCAGCTTCTCCACGGAGTGCGGTCCTTCTATGTCCGTGTCCCTTCGATCCGAAGAACGGCTTTCCGTATTTCACGGTCGCCACCTGCTTTATCCTTGAGCAGGAAGGGGAATCCAAATGTCGTAGGCTATCCTTTCTATTATCACTTGCCGACGTATGGTGTGCCGCTACGGTTACCGAGTGGATACTATCACTTTTCGACCCCCCAGCCTTCACGGAAGGTACTCTCCTACCAATAATGAAGTCGTTTCTATTATCGGGTTTAAAGAAATATTTATTTCAACCAACACACTCTTAAAACATTACCCTGAGGGTTCGACAAACAATAATCTACAGAAAGACAAACGATAGCGAGAAATCCGCACGATGCAACGCTACGCGACTCTCGCGAACTACTGGAACCTCGAGCCAGCGCGCGCTCTACTCTTATAGGGTATGCGAGGGCTCCCGCCGCAGCCAATCGGCGCTCAGCACAATAGCGGTGCCCCTCCAGGCTTCCGCGAGCCAATCACGAGCCCGGATATTGTTTAACAAGGAAATTGTTGTTTAACATGACTCTAGCTATTAATAACCTTAATCAAGTAATGTAATATTTTAAAATATATCCTTATGTCAAATTTTGTCACAAAACTTCCCTATTCAACCATCCTTCTATTGACAGGTGTAATTTTTTGTTTGTAACTATTGCCTCAGCATCTCCAGCAGTTCAGTAATCATGTATCGAGGCATCAACTTAAATAATATCATAACATTTTACTTAATATTACTTTTCGCATTGACAGTAGTTAATAACTAGCAGATCTTATAATATTTAATTAGAAAACTATTTAATCCTAGTTATAAACATCCGACATGTACTCGAACTAAAACAAAACTTTTCAAATAATTATTTGTAGTGACTTGATCTACCAGCCAATACTATACGTACTACAGCTTCGGCACTACGAGAAAATACGCATATTTTGTTCCAGGAACCTGACGTCATTTCCAAGAAATCCCCCAACGGTCATGGAAATTTCCACTGATAAAAAACACGGATACTGCGCACATTTCCGGAATACCGAAACTATCAACGTTAACTAACATTGCATATAATCAAATAATCATGTATCAGAAACACTTGCTTTTAAAATTTATTTGCCAGACAATTGTTAATATCTACTATTGTTGAATGGTTACTATTTAACATATCAATAACTGAATTACCCGCCTGGCACAGTCTGTATTCTTTGTCAATCTGTCATTCTATTACACCTGAATGTAGTTTTACCTTTCTAAACCACTTCTATCAATTAATACAAGCATATCAATCTTTATCATATAATTATTTATTATTTTATCAATCATCTATCTTCATTGATAGGTATGTCTTCTGAGTGACTTTTTATGTTACCTACATCTGTTAATAACTTAGTAAATACTTTGAATCAATTGGAACTTGATATTTATTAGGATTACTATTGAACTCTAACTATAAATCATATCTCAAGTAATTTTGATATTGCATTCAACTACAATTGTCACTACAAACAACTTGCATTTATCCTTTAGTTATCTACTTGATCTGTCTCTAAGACCTTAATTTTAAATGAACATTACCATTCTTATTCACGTTAAAATAGACTCTTCTGATTATAACTACATCCAGATGTATCTTTTATTAATCTTTATTAACTTGATAGGATTCTGTCCATATTGGCCATTGAGACTAACACCCAGCAATTACAATACATGTTATTGTGAATATAAAGACTCTACGGTTATCCATTGACTGAAATCTATGTTTGCATGTTCAACAAGACTAGTATATTGATTTTACTGTATTCTAAGATATCTTTAAGTTCAAACGTTCTCTAGCAACGTGTTTCTTGTATTATAATAATATAAAATAAACAATACATTTTTTATTCTTGTACCTTAACCTATGATACCTTTTATCCGGAACCTCGCACGGCACTGAGTACTGGCCTTTGACATCCTTCTAGGTAAGGTTCCCGGATGATCTTACAATCTAAATGACTATACTATCTTATCAGCAATGGTCCTATCAGGTACCATGCATGCTAAATAAGGATTGACAAGGTTGAAAATGACTATCATTTTGCTACCGGTTGCAAGGTTAGGTTAGGATAGGATAGGATAGGATAGGGTGGAATGTTTAAATCTCGGAGACTGGGTAGGTTAGTGGATAAGTATATCGTCGGCGAGCGAGCGAAGCGAGCGAGGCCGACTGAAGAGAGCATTAAATGTCTTAAAAGGTTCCGTCAGATAATGATAACTTACAATATCCTTAAATTACTGATGGAATATCGTTCAGGAGGTAGAAATTCGCTTTTGTGTTCATTTGGGTTTGTGCGCAACTGGGCATCACCCGATTTCAATCTGTGCACAAGTGGGCCGTGGGCATCTGGGTCAAGGTATATTTCAACCCGTGCGCAAGTGGTCCATGGGCATGTGGGTCTGTCGGCATCTGGGTCGATAGAGATTTCAATCCGTGCGCACGTGGGCCGTGGGCATGTGGGTCTGTGGGCATCTGGGTCGGTGAAGATTTCAATCCGTGCGCACGTGGGCCGTGGGCATGTGGGTCTGTAGGCATGTGGATCGATGAAGATTTCAATCCGTGCGCAAGTGGGCCGTGGGCATGTGGGTCGATAAAGATTTCAATCCGGGCGCAAGTGGGCCGTGGGCATGTGGGTCGATAGAGATTTCAGTCTGTGCGCAAGTGGGCCGTGGGCATCTGGGTCCGTGCATGTTACGAGATCCGTGGGCAAGTGGGCCGTGGGCATCTGGGTCGACGAAGAATTCAATCAGTGCGCAAGTGGTCCGTGGGCAACTGGATCTATGGGCAAGTGGGCCGTGGGCAAACGGTCCGTGCGCATCTGGTTCTGTGGGCAAGTGGTCTGTGCGCATCTGGACACCACTCTTAAACACCATCATAGTATTCAGCAGCAGGTAATGGATACTGTGGGACGTGTATGCCGCCTGATCGTGCGCGGGCAGTGCGAGCACGCACTCGTTGCACAGCTCCTCTTCCCTGTACGCGTAGATGTAGCCGTAAAGGCAGAGGCCATTATGTAGGGCCTCGAAAAATGCGTCGTCCGGCCTGGGCGATGGGGTGTCCCTATCGCCACCCACGCCATCGTCACCCCTTTCAAGTGCCATTCGTGGTGCCATTTCTAGAAACAAGGGTGAAAAACGATAGTAAGCCTAAGGATTACAAAAAAAGTACATATTGTGAGGGGTAAAGGGGAAATGAGAGGGACACCGAGAGTTAAAGAAAAATATAAAGTGAAATTTATTGCTAATACTAATTACAACTAGGAAAACCTTAACCTATTCGCGCGCGTCTTAAGCTAGAGGTGTGGGATGGAGTGTGTGGTGTGTGTAGGGTAAGGGAAGTCTGTCTGTCTGTCGGTCTGTTTATTCGTTGCGGCCGTGATTTAGCGTGTACGTACTGGTGCATGTGTGGGCGTCCTCGTGGTCCAGTCGTCCCTCGTTCTCTCTCGTTCTCCTCTCGACTCTCGTTCTCCCTCGTTCTTCTCTTCACTCACTCTCTCTCCTCCTGTATCCTCGTCTCCTCGTTCGTTCTCTCTCTCCTTTGTCTCGCACTCTCACTCGTCTCTCACGTCTCCGTCCTTCCTCTCTGTTCGCACCACGCGTAATGTGCGGTCCCCGGCCGCTCGCGCATCTCCGTCACCGCTCGGCTGGGTTCGGGAGATTCCGCGGCGGCTCGGGGCCTTGCGTTCGGTCGTGGCGAGGCTGGCGCCTCGTCACAATATATACATATATATATACAGGGTGCTTCGTAATTGCCATACACGGGAGGTCAATACTGGTTCAGGGTGGCCTCCTGAGTAAGAATCCGTAATTCGTTTGGTCCTACGTTCAGTAGTTTATCTACAAATTGAGTTTTACTTCGGCCAATCAGAGGACAGCTTTGAGCGAGGTGTCGCGACGCCTTCAACAATGGAAGACTTTACAAGACTTCACTATAGTCGGCTGAGTTCAGTTGGTACATGTGGCAACGATAAACAAATTTAAAGATCCATTTGATTGTCTCTACCGCACATAACATTTGTTTCTCGATGGCATCGATGAAGTTAAAGCCAGCCAGGGATGCCCACTAGATACTACACCAAGCAAAGCACCAGAGAATGGGATTGGAGTAAAACAAATGCTACCGACGTTCCATGGAACGTCTTGTAAATCAACAACACCGGAAGTCGCAAAAGGCTGTAAATTGGTGTGAATATTCTCTGAGCAAAATAAGGCGTTACGTGTTTTTGCATTTCTCTCCATGCTATTTTTTTCAATCTGACGTATTGTAAGATCCGGTGTCCAGCTTATGTGTTTCGTCCATGGAACGTCGGTAGCATTTGGTTTACTCCAATCCCATTCTCTGGTGCTTTGCTTGGTGTAGTATCTAGTGGGCATCCCTGGCTGGCTTTAATTTCATCGATGCCATCGAGAAACAAATGCTATGTGCGGCAGAGACAATCAAATGGATCTTTAAATTTTTTTATCGTTGCCACATGTACCAACTGAACTCAGCCGACTATAGTGAAGTCTTGTAATGTCTTCCATTGTTGAAGGCGTCGCGACACCTCGCTCAAAGCTGTTCTCTGATTGGCCGAAGTAAAACTCAATTTGTAGATAAACTACTGAACGTAGGACCAAACGAATTACGGATTCTTACTCAGGGGGCCACCCTGAACCAGTATTGACCTCCCGTGTATGGCAATTACGAAGCACCCTGTATATACATAGTTCACAATTTATATTCGGGGTGGGGGAGGAACTTCTGCAGCCCGCTGCCTTAATAGCCCCTCCCGGTTATCGCAAAAATAGCTTATGCAGGCTATGCAGTAGCCGGGTGCATACGCGTGCATCACACACCGAGCACAGCGTGCACAGATGCCCACACGCAGATCTATTGCGGGGTCAATCTTTAGGTGGTGTATTACATGTGGTGTAAATTGGTTCCTGTGCTCGGCGGGCTGCGCACGCATGCACCCGTAGCATAGCCCCTCCCCCACGCCCCGCACGTATACACACCCGAACAAGCACTGCCCTTCGTGAAAGGGGGCGAAGAACGCGTTGAAGGGCGGCGGTATCCCATCAAGCAGCGGCCCCTCAAATGGTCCTTCTGCCCCCTCGGGCGGCGTATCCGGGCGCCTTGGTGCCATAATCTGTAACATTTCAGTTTTTTAAAAATTAATATGTTTAAATCAAATACACAACAGTGTAGTCTTAAAATTATTACACTTACCGGTCCCACAATATACGACTCTAGTTCGATGCCTGATGATGTGCGTCGTCCTATTTTGCAGCGTCTAGAAATAAGGGTAAAAGGCGACAGATTTTATTTATATTTATTTATTTATATATGACCATATACATAAGCCTTAAAAAGGCTTCCTATAGAGGCAAACAAGTTGCCTGTACATAGGTATGGTACATTAATTACAAAAATAACTTAAATACTAAAACTTAAAACTAATATATTCATACTGTTCCATCTTGCACGCATACAGAAGTTAAACTCGTATCTCTAATTTGTTTCACACTAATATTAGATTTCTTATGAAATCCTTTAATTTAGTCTTAACATTAGCTTTGCTAACTGTTAACTCTTTGAGATCATTCAAGAGTAGGTTGAAAATTTTAATAGCCATGTAGTAGCTGCTTTTCTTACTTATTGTTTTATTAATTTTTGGCAATGGGATGCTTTTATTCCTAGTGTTATTCATGTTTCTACTATAAACATCTTTAAGTTTCTTATAGTGATACGATATTGCTTCAATTTGGAATAATTGCCTAACTGTTAGTGGTGGGTTTTCCATTTCAAAATGGTTTCTGTTAATAATATTTAATAGCTTTTTTTGTACTCCTTGTATCGAGTGCATACAATTGTTATAAGCCCCACCCCAGGCAATTATTCCATAATTGACTAAGCCCTGGAAGAATGCATGGTAGATCATCAGCAAGGTTTTTCTATCCATAATATTTTTAATTTTAGCAAAGACAAAAATTAAATACCTTGTTCTTCTTGTTATAGAATCTATGTGAAAATTCCATTTCATATTATAGTCAAAGTATAGCCCCAAATATTTATGACTTTCAACCCTACTTATTATGTTGTAGCCAATACTAATATTTATATCCCCTGGTACACTGTCACAGTAGTTGCCAAAGGTCATATATACAGTTTTATTTACATTGAGCGATAGTTTATTTAATATCAACCATTTGGCTACCTTACTAAGATAATCGTTCATCTTGTCCTGTGCTGCCGACCACGAGTTATCACTCGAGATGATGACCGTGTCATCTGCATAGGACATTATAGAGTCTTTTAGCATATCTATCAGTAGATCATTGACATACAAGATAAAAAGTAATGGACCTAAAATTGTTCCCTGCGGTACACCTATGGTAATATCTTTGTATTCACTTTTGAAATTATTGATCTTGACGCATTGTTGCCTACCTGATAGATAGCTAGTCAAAAGTTTTAAGGCACATCCTCTTAATCCATATCTTTCCAACTTATCCAATAATATTCTGTGATCGACCGTATCGAAGGCTTTTGCAAGATCCAGAAATGTCGTTATTATAGGTTTACTTTTGTCTAGATTCTTGTATATAATATCCGCAAGACACTCAAGTGCATCTGTTGCTCCTCTGCCTCTGACAAAGCCAAATTGTTTTTCTGAAATTATGTTATGTTTCATTATAAAATTGAAAAGTCGGTTATATATAATTTTCTCAAAGATTTTAGCTATATTCGAAATAAGTGATATTGGGCGATAGTTTGCAATGCATGTACTATCTCCAGCCTTATGAATTGGTACAATATCAGCTCGTTTTAGCACATTCGGCCAAATCGATTGCTGTATACTTGTGTTAAAAATATGTTCCAATGGCCTTGCCAGGAAGGTAGCAATGCACTTGATTGTACTTGCATTGATACCGTCAACTCCACCAGCTTTTTTCTTCATTTCATTTATTATTTTATGAATTTCACTGATATTGGTCGGTTGTATAAACATGGACTTGCTATTTCTTGCTGGCATTCTTATTTGGTCATCGCACGTATTATTTATTTGATTGCTTAAATCTATTCCAATTTGACTGAAATAGTTATTCATTTCATTCGCTATATTTGTCTTATTTACTACTTTTTGGTTATTTACCATAATGCAATCAGGCGATTTCATTTGTTTATTGCTTTTGCCCATTTTATTGTTTATAATGCTCCATAGCTGTCTTGGATTATCGCCTCTTTTTCTTATCTCGTTATTTTCGTACTTGTATTTTGCATCTTTAATTGTTTTACTCAAGATTTTTTCATAATTTTTATATTCATGCTTTAAATTTGTATTTGTAGGATTTTTTTTCCATATGTTGTATAGATTTTCTTTATTTTTACAAGATACTAATATTGCTTTAGTTATCCATTGCTTTCTAGGTAAATGCTTATTTTTTTTATCTTTTGTTTTACATGTGGCTTTTCCAGCACAGCTATGTATCATATTTGTTAGTTTTTCTAAAGCAAGATTTGGGTCCTGATAATTCAGGCATGAATTCCAATCTATTTTCTTTGGATATTCCCTTAACTTCCTATAATTAACATAATTTTCTATCTTATCTTGTGCATTTTGCACTTTAAGCTGATCTATACTTACTACAAGCGGATAATGATCATTAAAGGGAGTACATAGTTTGAAAAACTCAATATTAACTCCTCCGGACTTTGCAAAACAATTATCGATACAGGAACCTGATTCGTCATCTAGAGAGGGTCTTGTTACACCTCTATAATAAGGAATAAATTCCTGCTCAAGAAAATTATTTAAGAATTCTTGACTTATTGAAAATGCACTTACATTATTATTTTGTACGTTATTTACCATTATATCTATGTCGAAATCTCCTATTATACAGTGGTTTTTAGATTTTATATGTTTTGTCAGAAATTTTTTAACACTACTTAGAAATTCGGTTTTTGGAACATCATGACATCTGTATATAGCGGAAACTCTTAATGATTCATCTGACTGAAGCTTAAGATTCGAGCTAACCACACTCAGTCTATCAATTATTTCTACTTTGGTATTTTCATAAATATTATTTTTAATGTACACGAGGACACCATCGGCCCTGTTAATTTTACTTTCGTTGTAACAAAATTTATATCCATGTAATTGATAGAAATGAGAGTGCTGCACGTTCCATGTCTCCGTACATATTATTACACATGGCTTTTTTGACATACTTTCCACGAATGTTTCTAATTTCTCAAAATTTGCATTGAGACTTCTTATGTTCACACACAAAATTAGATTCTTCTTCTTCGCTATCTTCTTATTTAGCTCTTTGATGTTTTCAGTTTCACACTCTATCTTGCTTACTTCTTCAATGTTAATGTCCTGGTCCATGGTTATTTCTAGCTTCTTTCTTTCCTTGATATATTTTCGCTGAGTGTGTTGATTGATGATGTTGACATTCCAGCAGTTAACACTTCAGCTGCTTTAGCTGTCGTGGTCCCTGCCATGCCGACATATCTTGGTAGTATAGGCTGTATTGTGTAGTCGGTAAAGTCAATGAACTTCCGTATCTTGGCTGCTAAGATTTTGCATTCGTGGCTGTCTGTTGCCATATGTTCTGTCTTATATTGTGTTTTATATTTACTGTTACTGTAGACGCAGTTAGGACATTTCATTATGTTATCTTGTACCGTACATTCTCTGGTTATATGATTTCCAGCACATTTGAAACAGATATGCTTGTTTCTGCATTTTAGACCATTATGTCCAAAACCACCACACTTAAAACATGGCTTGATATTGCAATAGTCATAGACTTTGCAGTTTTGATATCCAACAAATATTTTATTCTTGTTTTCCCTGATAAACTGATACAATTCTGCTGGCATTTCAATTATTGCTGTTTGTAATTTAGTATTGTTGTTCTTATATGTATGTAAAACTATACATTTTTTTGAAAGTTTACTAAAGTTTCTTTCGTTTATATCTTCTTCCAGTTTTTTATTATCTAGGTTTTCAAAATTGTTTATTCCTACTACTTTGACTTTTGGATTTTCTACTCTTTCGTTGTTCACTTCACATGCATCAGCTAGTTTTTTCTTCAAAACACTGTATACTTTACTTGTGCTATCCTCGTTTAGACAACTGACAATTATTTCATCCTTTTTTGTATAAACTTTATTGATCTGAATGGTCTTGTCTTTATTTAGATAGTGAGCTACACAATAGTTCATTTGATCAATGGTATTATCTGATTTGTTTTTTATTATTATACTAGGTACTCTTTTTGACCTGGTGGTTGTTTTTGGAAAAGACGCTACATCTGCAAAAGTTTTATTTTCCACTGCCTTTATGTCACTTTTTTGTTTTTCAAGTAGATCTCTTAGCATCTTGTTTTTTTCTGTTAGTTCTTTGTTTAGTTCTCTTAATAATGCATTTTCTCTTTTCAAACTGTTTTCATTCACCTCTCCTTCTTCCTCGTCACTTGTTTCTTCTAAATTATCGAGTAGTTTCTTTCTGGAATCTGACTGATGAATTAATTTCACTTGAGCAACTATATGCCTAGCCTCGTTACTCAGCGTTTCTTTGCTTAGGTTTGAGGTTAGGTCGAGGTCCTCGTGTTCATTACATATTCCTAATACACTACTAAGTTTGATTGCACCATCTAATCTTGCAAAGTCACTTGTATGATAAACATTCTCACAAATTAGACACACAACTGTTTTAACTTCTTGTTTCGGGTGACATTTGTAAAAAATTGTCGCTTGTGCACACGACGAGCCTGCACTCGTTTCCGCCATCTTTTTGGGAAAAAAAAAAAAAAAAAAAAAAAAGATATACAAAAACTTTTTTTAAAAATCCAATAAAAACCTGTGCAGGTTTAAAATTATTACACTTACAGCTCCGGTAACAGGTGGCTGTAGCTCGAAGGGGACTGGTGCGGCTCGTTCTTTTTTGTAATGTCTAGAAATAAAGGTGAAAGATGTCAGATACTAAATAAATTTTTTTTAATCTAATAAAAAATGTATACAAATTCAACACCGATATACATACCCCTTTATTAATATTTCTTTTTTCTATGCTGTGTGGCGCTATATACCCGATAGGCTGACAGATCATCTAGAAATAAAGGAAAGGATAACAGATATGCAAAAACTTTTTTAATTCAAATATTATACTAAATAAATATATACGCTATTATACATACCACTTTTTAAAAAATACTCTCTGCGTATGTGATCACGACTCTTTTCACTGCACTATCGCTACTTTTTTATTTCCACTATCCCTTTTCGCTTGTCACGAAGGTAATGACAGGATGCTGCGAGGACGGCTCACAGGTAACCATCTTTTTCCCCACCATTGCCCTTATTTTTTGCATAGTTGCCAATAAGAGATACATGTAGCAGTTTACGCTGCTAAGACAGTGGTACCCCCCACGCCTGATGTGTTTGGCGCATCGTTCGCTAGATGATCCAAAAGAAGGGTACCATCATTCCAACAGTTGCGTGGTATGTACAGGATTCACCCCAAGCAAAATATTAGGGGGGTTGGGTATCAGCCCATCGATAGCTAAAGGTATCGAAAAAGTATCGCCAATGCGTACGATACTTATATAATATAAGGTATTTCTTACAAAAAAGAACCGTATTCTACTTTACCACGCTACCTCCTTAGGGTAATTAAAAAAGTTACCGACCGACGGTCAGTGCGTAATTACCGACCGTGGTACGCCCCCTGGGGACACGCAATTGGGAATTTTTGGGCCTTAGGACCGCATGGTGAAGCATCACCTCATGGCTGAGGGGTGGGGCGAGCCGACCACCTTGGCGAGGGGGTGACGCCATATTGCGGTACGGGGGGTCAGAGCGCTGCGCGCTCCATGACTCACGGGGGGCAGTGGTGGGGGTTTGTTATGACGGCCAAAGGTGGTATATAACTACTTACCTCAATTTTTGGAAAACTCGTGTTTTGACGATGTTACGAAGCAGAACTATTGTTAAAACCTATCAGGAATTATAGAACTCCTCGAGAACTATTGAAAAAGCCTATTGTTCAATCATTTTGAAGTGATTTTAAAAAGTTGCGGTGCTGGAACTGACACCCGTGTAGCACCTCAAGTTTTGGAAAATTCGATGGTGCTGACGCCGACGACGCCGACGCCGACAATAACGACGATAACGACGATGACGATGATAACGACGTTGACGACCACGACGACAACGACGACGACGCAGATGCAGACGCGTATTCGCATTCGCAGGTTCGAATGAGTATGCGCAAGCGCAGATTCAAATGAGTATACGCACGCGCAGGTTCAAATTAGTATGCGCATGCGCAGGTTCAAATTAGTATGCGCACGAGCAGGTTGAAGTGAGTATGCGCACGCGCTGGTTTAAATGAGTATGCGCAAGCGCAGGTTTAAATGAGTATGCGAATGCGCAGGTGCAAACGGGTATGCGCAGGCTCAGACGCAGACGCCGAAGTCCTTTGCTGGAGCTGAGACACGTGTATCACCTCAATTTTTGGAAAATTTTAAAAAAGTGCGGTGCTGGAACTGACACCCGTGTAGCATTTCAAGTTTTGGAAAATTCGATGGTGCCGACGACGCCGACGATAACGACGATGACGACCACGAGGACGACGACGACGCAGGTGCAGACGCGTATGCGCATGCGCAGGTTCAGACGCGAATGCGCATGCGCAGGTTCAAATGAATATGCGCAAGCGCAGGTTCAAATGAGTATGCGCATGCGTAGGCTCAAATTAGTATGCGCACGCGCAGGTTCAAATGAGTATGCGCATGCGCAGGAGCGGACGCGTATGCGCATGCGCATGTTCAAACGCGTATGCGCATGCGCAGGTTCAGACGCCGAAGTGCGGTGCTGGAACTGACACCCGTGAAGCACCTCAATTTTGGGAAAATTCGAGTTTTTACGATGTTACGAAGGAGAGCTATTGTTAACACATATCAGAAACTATAGAACTCCTCGAGAACTATTGAAAAAGCCTATTGCTGAATCATTTTTAAGAGATTTTGAAAAAGTGCGGTGCTGGAACTGACACCCGTGTAGCACCTCAAGTTTTGGAAAATTCGATGGTGCCGACGACGACGACGACGACGACGACCACGGAACTGAAATAAAATCATCTCGCTCGCCATCTCAATACGCCCTGATCTTGTATACTAATCTTATTGAACGTGGTGGCAATCAATTCAGGACCCTCAATTCCTATAGTGAATGTATCAATAACTTTTTCTTATGTATAGCGGTTAATAAGATATTTCGTTCCAAACACAGGTATAAGAGTTGACTCAAGTAAAGAGTCTCGGCGAGCTGTGCCCTGTACAGCCGGTTGCCTGTACTTGGCGCGAGACTCGACCGAGTCTCTTGATTTCACGGAACAAGTATCGTCATTGTCAAATGTCATTACCTGTCACCTGTCATTATCTACCAATATATAAATATTTAAAAAAATGTGTATGCGTTTATTGATATACAGGGTGTTCCGAAATTACCTGACCCGGTGGATATGGCGGTATTCGGGAGTCTTCACTGATCACTGATCACTGTTTTTAAATGGGAGCAGATCAAAGTTGACTAATCAGAGCGAGGCGTCAAGAGAAACGTAGGCATCTACGAACTCTGTTTCCTTCCCTAGCTTTTGTTTCTCGGTGGCTTCGGTCAGGATGACGTCAGCCGAGGACATGCCTATGGGATGTCACTCGCTGAGAACGGAGGTTCTCAGTTGAAAACTCAAGCAATTAATGAAAACTGCAATGTCCTATGATAATGCCACATGACTTACACAGATATCTCTGTGACGTCTTACGTATAGTATCTTGATTTTGCTTTTCTTTTATTGATCTCCAGCGATTCGTGCTACAACCCGTTGACGAATCGCCATAAAATTCTAATGCAATTAACGACTTTTCATATTTATAAAGCATATTCCTTAAGAATTTATATTCCCTGTAGGATATAATACAGATCTTTCGTAGTAGGTAAATCTGAAACCTGTCACCTACAAGTATTACGCAACTTGGCGTGGTCGATAAAAGCGTTAGACGTATCTATTATCTCTCAGACCCCATACTATGTCAGTATCGAATACCTTCTATGCTTCTGCAGCCTGATTTTAAAATTATTGTTAATATTGCAAGTCTACAGATATTTGTAATAAAGTTTCAAGAAATATTATTAGCCCAGATTTAAAAAATTTCTTTTCCGAATATTTGCAGATCAATGAAAGAAAGGCGAGATTAGAATAACCTACGTAAGACGTCACAGAGATATCTGTGTAAGTCAAATGGCATTATCAGAGGACGTTCCAGTTTTCAGTTAGTGCTTGACTTTTCAACTGAGAACCTCTGTTCTCAGCGAGTGACATTCAATAGGCATGTCTTCGGGTGACGTCATCCTGCTCGAAGCCACCGAGAAACAAAAGCGAGGGAAGAAAACTCAGAGTTCGTAGGTGTCTACGTTTCTCTTGACGCCTCGTTCTGATTGGTCAACTTTGACTTGCTCCTATTTAAAAACTATGACCTTCCCGACAAAAAGAAGGTCATTTTCGTGATCAGTGAAGCCTCCCGAACACCGCCATACCCACCGGGTCAGGTAGTTTCCGAACACCCTGTATAAAGCGAACACAAGAGTTTAAGGACACCTGTATTGCATTTATATTAGCAGAGGACGATGCTCGATAAACAACCAAACAGTAATCTAGTTTAGGGAAAATAAGAGAGGATACAAGTAGTTTCCTGAGTTCAAGAGTAAGCACTGATCTGTTGGATTTCAAGAGGTAAAGTGTTTTACTGATGCGTTTGCAAGTGTTAATAACGTGTGCATTAAAGGAAAGTACATTGTCAAACATTATTCCCAGATTGCGAGCGGAAAGGACAAACGGAATGGGCACGTTATTAGCCAGGACTGAAGGTAAAGAAGGAAGGTCAATCTGGTTGATGAAACGCGCACTACCTAAGACCATCCAACTGGTTTTCTTCGGGTTTATCTTTAAGCAGTTTGATAGAGCCCACTGGCAGTTCGCATCTATATCCTGCTGCACAAGACGCAGAGCGTTTACAATATCGAGTGGTTTACAATGTAAATAAATCTGCAGATCATCCGCATAGAGTATGTAAGAGCAATATCTAATAACGCTAGGGAGATCCTTAATGTAGAGCGCAAACAGTGAGGGACCTAGAATGGAACCCTGCGGTACACCAGAAGTGACGGGCAAGAAAGACGAGGTCTTTTAAAGTGTAATGTCGACGGTACTTTTAATTGTGAGATGAGATAAGTCAAAGGACTTATTAACGTCTTATCTGGTCAGTTAAATCAATCTCTTTGGAGATTATTTTTCGGGTCGAACGGAGAGGTCTCTCCGTTCGACCCGACAACAGCCTGCTCACGTCCCTCCAAATAGGATGCAAACCATTTAACTGTGGATACGGAGAACCCAACAGACTGCATCAAACAGAGTAGCCTACGGTGGCAGATAGAGTCGAAAGCCTTGCTGAAATCGAAGAGGATATGAACAGTGATCATTCGCTCATCAATGGCAGATCTAATGTCATCGGTAACCCGGATCAAGGCAGTCTGCGTACTATGACCAACTCTGTAAGCAGATTGGCAAGGATCCAACCCCCCATTTTTCCGGAGAAATTCAGTCATCTGATCATTAACCATGCGTTCAAGTGGCTTAAACATCGCACAGAGAAGAGAGATGGGACGCCATTCCTCGATAGTCGTTGGGGCCAGGGAGCCCTTAGGAATGGGGCGGACCAGCGACCGCTTCCAGGAGGAAGGAAAAGTGAAAGTCATAAGCGATCTGTTATATAAGTCAAGCAGGAAAGGAAAGATGACCTCCATGCCTAGAGAGACATGCTTCATGGGGAGGTGATCAGGACCCAAGGTACCAGAATAAGTATCTTTTAAAGCAGCAATGAGATCAAAAGGTGTAAGGTACTTGAAGTAAAATCTGCCATCCTGGAAACCGTCTGGAGACTGGCTCAACTCGTAGACCGATAAAGCATCGACATGCGCATGAAAGGAACGAACAAAGTGTCTGTTAATCTCATCCAGCGAGATGTCGGAGGGAGGAGATAGCAGTCCTGATCCGACGAAGCCAAGTCGTCTCAACTGTTTCCATATGTAACGTGGGTCCCTGGACCCAGAAGGCTCACTTAAGTTATAGCGATTTTTTTCACGCCTAATCATAGCCGCGGTCTTGTTCCTCAACACCAGAAAATGATTAAAATCATTCATCAATCCCTCATCAGAGGGAAGATGCGATCGAATGTATCTCCTGTGCGAACCATTTCGCTCCTTGATAGCTGCCTTAATTTCATTTGTTATCCAAGGTGATGGATGCCGCCGAGGAGTAAAAGTACGCATAGGCGCAAGTGCATCCAAGGAGTCGTTTAGAAAGCTATTTAACACGATGACCTGTTCATCAACTGAGTGAGCCGATAGGAAAGATAACCAGTCATGGTTCTCAAGATGAGCGAGAAATTCGGCAGAATCTAAGGAGCGAAGCTCTCGATAAGTGACCGTATGTCTGGGGAGTGCCGCCACTTTCCCGGTGTAAGATATCCAGATCAGGTCATGCGAAGATAGAAACAGAACCGGAGATTGACCAAACGCAACAACCTTCGATGCATGATCAACAATGCAGAGGTCAAGCCATGTATGCGCATCCCTAACATGATGCGTGGCCTTATGCTGAACTAGATACAAGCCATTCCTGTCAATAAAAGTCTGAATGTATGAGGAGTCGAAAGATCGAGACAGAAGGTTCACATTGAAGTCGCCCAGGAGAAGAATCCCTTTGAAAGTGGACGAGAGACGAGAGAAGGCATCCTCAAACTCCGATAGAAAGCCAAGCTTTGGTGCACGATAAAAAACCGCAATCAACAAACTCGGCTCACCAGGAAGGCGTACATCTAGAAACACATATTCAGGCCTGGAGCAATAAAAGTCTGAGGATTTAGCAGCTAAGCACGCATTTATAGACGAGTGTACATAAACCGCAACCCCACCACCACCTCGACCAATCCGATCGCTAAAGAAAAGGTTATATCCAGTAAAAGATACAACTGAAACAACAATATACGGTTTGAGCCATGATTCCGAGACAGCAATGATGTGAAAGAAGTTATTAGAAAAGTAGTGCCGGAATTCATCAATATGCGCCGGTAGAGATTGGGCATTAACATGGCAAATCTTGAGCCCAGCAGTCAGATTGGCCAAGGAAGCAGGACGTTGCGCAGGAAGAAGTCAAGATGGAATCTTCGTCAGGTCGTCGTGTTGATCAATTTTGACAGACGAAGGTGAGCCATCCTTGCGGACGTAGATATTCCTACGGCGGACCCATACATGTAGATCCCTGCGACGTCTGGCAAGGGCTCGGACCTCAGAAAGCAGCTTGAGCTTAGTTGGAGTGAGTCTCTCATTGAGGTAAACCCTGGTGCCAGGAAACGAAGGCAGGACATCCGAAGCCAGCAATTGAGGTCTTTTTCGCTTGTGGTCGACCCAGGTGTCACGAAGGATGGTGGAGACAAAGCTGTTGCGCTGGGAGTCTCCTGACCCCATAGAAATGTGCCAGGCCTGATAGTCCGCGCGTGCAGCAATGTGCTAAGTCAGAACTAAAGGTGGCCTGGCAACCGAAATGAAGAAATAATAAAATCGCACAATAATCACTTTTCGGAAGTCCAGCTTATGGCTGCACATCCGAAAATCGGGAGTCTACGTTTAGAATCCGTACGGATAAGGTGGTCTCGAGAGTAGACCCGAAATAGAAGATAGTCAATTTAATTAACGGTGACTATATTTTCCAGGTCGACGTACGTCGACATACTGTACACACACTTAATCATTTTAATAAACCTTCACAGTTTTGTTATATTCACGCGAGTTCTAACTCCTTAACCGGCAACGATCCCAAAAATATCCTAGCCCTAACCTCTCTTATCGAACACCTTCGTTATCGAGACGTTACGGCACAACAAATTTGGTGGCAGCGGTGGGATATTGCCAAAGTGAATTAGCGAAACGAAGTGTCTGAAGTGATCAAGCAGCCCGAACGGGAAACAACCGGAAACGGTAAACGAAACCCAGAGCTGAACCCGACATACATTCGTTGGGACAAATAGCCTGGTAGGATTCAACGCGCAGTAGTTGAATCAGGAATAAAATCGGACTCGACAAGAGACGTCGAGGAACGTACTGCAAAACGCTACGCAGTAGGCGTTATTGCAAAGAAGAGTCGAGCAAACGTGGCCGACACACGAGACCACACCAAGGGTCAACAACGCCCGGAAGGACGTCTACGACTGACAGCGGGATCCAGACATCGCCGCTACCGGGATCCGGACGAGTACGAGCCAACCCAACGACTACCAACGTCATCCCGGAGGATCAACGCCATGGAGTGGAGCTTCATCCTGTAAGTGGCGGTTACCAATCTATAAAGCCTATAAAATTTCCAAAGCCAGTAGGTAGGATTAGTCTCTAATTGTTAGTCACGGTATACTCCTGACACCCCCTACGCGAATCGGTCCATGCCTCGCGATACTGAGCCGCGACCCTTACGTAGGGGAGGCTCGTTTGAATCACCTTTGGATAGGGAAAACGTCAACGTCCTAGCCGGACTAGAAGCCGCGGTCGGAGATATAACTTTTAGAGCTAGGAGAGCGCTACGGACTCTCTCCCCGTCAGGACGTTTACCTGAGGGTCGACAGGCGGCTATCACGAGTAGCTTAAACGCTCAATTCGGAGTAGTATCGCGAAGAGGATCTGCCTTTGACGATTACGACGATACTCTTTTAGATCAAATAGGTGACATGGCTAACAGAGGACAGGCCCCTCCCGCGGGAATATCAGACTCTATGGTAAACGAGGAAATCGCGCGTCTACGCGGGCGGACTGCCGTATCAGACCCCGTAAATGCGGTAACTATGGCTCGAGGCCTTTCACCTCACGCAGCCCAAAGGAGTCACGAAAGACGACCCTTAAGGACGTCCAACCACGACCCAGCTGACCTGGGAACGTATCTCGATGAGGAAGGACGAGAAGACGAGGTCTTTGAGCCGCGGGAACGCCGGTCGGAGCATACTCCGAACGCGAGAAGAGATCTGGCACAAACCCTCAACGAGGTAGGAGCGGACGAATATGAACTGATTACAGCCCTCCAAGATCAGATTAGTGCCCTCACAAGACAATTAGAACGATTACAGCCCGGACGGGACCGAAGAAATAGGCCAAGTTTGAGGTGGCGGCCGGAACCAGTAAGAGAAAGAAGAAGCGTCCCCGCCACCCTCGGATCACCACGACTAGACATAGGGCTAGCGTTAAAAAACATAAAGACATTCGACGGAAGCGACGCGAATGAGCTAGACGGATTCATAAGGTCATGCGAAACCGTTTTTAGAAGGGTTGCCGAAGCAGACCAGGAACTTTTACTAGAACTGGTGCTCTGCGGCAAACTAAACGGAACGGCATCAAGGGAGCTAAAGAACAAAACGATCGAGACCCTAGACGATTTAAAATACGAACTAGAGGCCTTGTACGGGCAGCGTAAATCACTGTCTGCCCTACAAATGGAGTTCAATAGCCTAAAGCAAAATCCCGGAGAAGATGTCACGGCGTATGCGACCAGAGCCGAAAGAATCACCGTAGATATAGTAGAGAAGCTATGTGATATGGTACCCGACCAGAGTCACGCGCAATCGGTAGAAGCCGTCACACGCAAGTGTGCGCAGGCTAATTTCGAAAATGGATTGCACGGGCAAGTCCAAGTTCTGGTCCGATCAAGAAATTACGATACCCTTCACGAATCGGTTGCTGGAGCCATCGAAATTAGCAGAATGGTGCAACCGAAAGGGTCTACAACGGGACAGCCCCAAAACGCTAGAAGATCCATGCAGGGCCAAGCGGCAGGGGGAAAAACCTGTTACAACTGCGGTAACGCCGGGCACATGGCAAGAGATTGCAGGCGTAAGTCGGGTCGCGTCAGCCTACCGGCGCCACAACAAAATAAGGCAATCAACCAGGTCGATGTCGTCTGTACGTACTGCAAGCTCAAAGGTCACTCGTGGAAGGAGTGTCGGAAAAGGCTAAGAAAGAAACAGGAGAACGAATCAGGAACGAAGCAAGATCCGCCCAGGCAAGACGTTGCTGGAAGGCGGAATGCGCCCAGTTCCGACCAAACCTCCTCTAGCCACGACAATACCGGCAAGCGAACCTTAGGTACCTTGAGGCTCAACACCCTCGGTACAAAGAGACCGCAGAAAAGGATGATGCAGCTACTACAGGTAACATTGCCTGCAAATTCCGCATCCGCAAGCGATTTCGACATCGTGTCTCCACACGCAGTCGGAGGAGTGTTGACGCTGAAGGCCGACACCGGAGCACAGTGCAGCATCATCAAAAAGAGCTGCCTGAAGCCGAATACGGTCATCGAAGACAGCGAGGTAGAACTGCAGGGTGTGGGAGGCGAGAAATTCACGCCCTTGTGCAAGGCAGAAGTCGTCCTTGAAACCCCGGCAGTAGATGTGAAACATTGGTTTTACGTGGTACCAGATGATGTACCACTGACCGTAAATGGCCTGTTGGGAATGGAATTTATTAGAGGACACAAGGCGGACATAATCGGCGGAGAAACCTTTAAACTTTACGGCCATAGCATGCCTCTGATGGATGGGAAGTCAACCATGAAACTTCCTCCTAGAAGCGAGACAATCGCTTACATAGCCACTACGAGCCGGAGCGTCGGACTACTTGCAAAGTCCGAAGTCAGCACGGGCGTTATCATGGGCTCGTGCCTGACGCAGCCGAAGGGCAACAGCTGTGCAGTGAGCTTGGTCAACATGACCGAGTTAGAAGCAGAGGTGCAACGCCCGACCGTGAAACTCGAGCCGATGGATGCCCCCACTGAAGACGGAGGTTATAAGGCCGAGACGTTGCGCGTAGGCGCTATAAGCACGGAAAGAGGTGCCAGACGCATAGAGCGATTACAGGGTGAACTCGATCTGGCACACCTCAACAGCGAGGAGAAAAGGGCTCTTGCAGGACTAATCAGCGAATACGAGGAGATATTCCACCTGCAAGGAGACAAACTCCCGTGCACACCCATGGTGGAACACCGGATTCCACTAAAGGAAGGGGTAAGACCTACTAAGGTACCCCCATACCGCCTGCCCGAAGTCCACAAGAAGGAAGTCGAGAAACAAACGGCGGAAATGCTGGCTGACGGCATAATATAGCCTAGTAGAAGTCAGTGGAACGCCCCTTTGCTAGTAGTAGCAAAGAAGCCCGATGCCACGGGCGAGCGACGCATGCGAGTGGTGGTGGATTTTCGAAAGCTAAATGAAGCCACCATAGGAGACTCATACCCACTGCCCAACATCAACGAGATATTGGACCAGTTGGGAAAGGCACGATATTTCTCAACCTTGGATCTCGCCTCGGGATTCCATCAGATCCCGATGGCAAACGAAGACAAGGAGAAAACGGCGTTCTCTACACCGCAAGGGCACTTCGAGTACAACCGAATGCCTTTCGGGTTGAAAAATGCTCCCCCAACCTTCCAGAGATTAATGAACTCCGTACTAGCAGGTCTCCAAGGGATAAAATGCTACGTCTACCTAGACGACATAGTGGTGTACGGAAAGAATCTAGACGAGCACAACGCTCGCCTGAGAGAGGTGTTCCAACGCCTAAAGGAAGCCAAACTGGCCATACAACCAAGTAAGTGCCAGTTCCTACGAAGGGAAACGCACTACCTAGGCCACATTATCTCGGAAGAAGGTGTGCGAGCGGATCCAGAGAAACTCGCTGCGGTAAAGGAATTCCCCGTACCAAAGGATGTCAAGGGAGTTCAGTCCTTCTTGGGCTTGGCCGGATACTACCGGAAGTTCATTAAGGACTTCTCGAAAATCGCCAAGCCTCTAACCGAACTTATCCGAAAGGACACAAAGTTCGAATGGACTGCGATTCGAGATGCCGCGTTTGAAGAATTAAAACGGGCACTGACTTCCGCACCGATACTACAATATCCGGATTTTGAGAAGCCTTTTATCGTGACAACAGATGCGTCCGACAGGGCAATCGGCGCAATCTTGTCTCAAGGCAAGGTCGGAGAAGACCTGCCAATCTGCTATGCAAGCCGAACGCTATCTAAAGCGGAGCTCAACTACACCACGACCGAAAAGGAGCTACTCGCCATCGTATGGGCGATAGCACAGTTCCGACCGTATATCTACGGCACCCGGTTCAAGGTCGTGACGGATCACCAGCCGCTGACTTGGCTGTTTGGAGTCAAGGACCCGGGCTCCCGACTCATGCGATGGAGAATTAAACTATCGGAACATGAGTTTGACGTGGAGTACAAGGCAGGGAAAAGGAACACTAACGCGGACGCGTTAAGTCGTATTTACGCTACGACAAGGGCCCAGAAGAAGGCGAGGGAAACCTCCGAGCCGAACGGCAGCCTAGGGCCAGAAGAAAGCGCGAAGGACTCTGAACGTCCCAGCACAAAGCAGTGCGGTTGGAGCAGAGATAGCGCAGAAATCCGCAAGGAGAAAAGCTCGGAAGAGCAGAGCGAAGGCTCATCGTCCTGTCAAGAAGAGGACAGCAGTTCGAACGACGAACTCGACTATGGCAACGGCGTAACCTGCCCCACGGTAGAAGACCGTGAGAAAATCGTTAAGGAGTACCACGATGCCCCTTTAGGAGGGCACCAGGGCGTCAAGAGGACGCTACAGCGTATTCGAATGAAGTACGACTGGCCAGGAATCCGAAAGGAATTGGAAGATTACATCTCTACGTGCCGCAAGTGCCAGGTGAATAAACTGCGCAAGAAAGGAAGGGTCCCAATGATAATAACGGACACACCGGCACGGGCCTTCGAAAAGGCAGCGGTCGACATAGTAGGACCGTTGCCAGAGACAGCATCCGGAAACAAGTACATACTTACCTTTCAGGATGCCCTCACCAAATACAGTGAGGCAGTAGCCATTCCCAACCAAGAAGCCAGAACCGTGGCGAAAGCCCTCGTTGAAGAGATCATCTGCAGATACGGAACGCCAGAATCGATACTCTCCGACAAAGGAACGAATTTCCTGAGTTCAACCTTCAAGGAGGTATGCAAGTTGCTGAGAATTAAGAAGATCCAGACTACTGCATACCATCCGGAAAGCAACGGCGCATTGGAGCGATCGCATCGCACGCTCGCGGAATATCTTAAGAACTACATAGATGAGGATCAAGGAAATTGGGACGAATGGCTACGATACGCAATGTTCACTTATAATACTACGCCTCATACGGCGACCGGATTGTCGCCGTATACGCTAGTGTTCGGTCGGGAAGCCGAGCTCCCGACAGCGGTGAAACAGGAGCCGCGAAACTCCTACTCCCTAGATGACTACGCGCAGGAACTAAGGGAAAGGCTACGCGCCGCATGGACGGTAGCCGGGGCTAACGTACGTTATGCCAAAGAAAGGTCTAAACTGACCTACGACGCGAACGCGAAAATTGAAGAATACCGCATTGGAGATAGGGTCCTACTCCACAACGAAGCCGTACGGCGCGGGCGTTCAGCTAAATTGACCCCGAAGTGGATAGGCCCGTACGAAGTAATCGCGAGAAATTCAGCAGTTAACTACACTATAAAGATGGGTCGGAAGACCATGTTAGTTCACGCAAACCGCCTAAAAAACTTCACCGAACACTAAAAAGGAAGCGGGATGGCCACAGCCGGAGGACGAACGGAAATAGTCCAAGAACACGGCATTTGAGGATCAGCACACGCTTTATTTGGAAACCCTCCTACACCTCGTGCCCACACGCTGGGCACTCTACCCGGAACAGGCGGGCAAGTCCCAGGAAGTCAGGTGGATCTTCCTCCCCGGCGAAGTCGCCGAGGCTCCACAAAGCCTCGACCGTCCGACGACACAGGAACCTCCTGCGCCGGATCTCCCTGAGGGTCCTCGCCGCTAACCTCTCCGCCGGGGAACGAGCATCCCTCTTCGTAGGGATGAACAGCTGATCCTAAGAAACGAAACAAGCCGTCAAAATGGGACGCAGCGAACCGCCTTGCGCACTTACAGAAAAGATGACTGTTGATACTAACCACCAGACGCAGTATAGTCGGCCCTATGGCCGCTCCTTCGCAATAAACGACCCCGTAAATACCGTCCATTTCGATTGAATGACAGAAATAGACTGAGCTCCTCATAGCCTACCGTGACCGAAACCGGCAAAGAAGGGGAATTATAGAAAAGAGGGAATTTGCACCGAATAGGCAATCTCACGGTTTAGCCAGTTTCGAGTAACGCAGTATTCCTCTTGCAGAACTGTCCTGCTGACGGCAAGCCGCGCAGTCACCGGAGAAACGGAAAAGGGGTTTACGGTGACCACATTTACCAGCAATCCAGGAATATATTACGAGGAAATCGGAACCCTCTCGGAGGCCAAGGCCACATGGCGACTAGCCGTCACTATGGATCTCGCGGCAGTCATGAAACGGGAAGCCGACGTCAGCGCTAACCTGCAACTGCTATTAGACATCTGCGAGAAACAAGGAAGAGATGACCCCCTCTGCCCGGCCATCGCAGATTCCGTGACCAGGATGGTGCGGAAAATAGAGGAACTAATGGGAACGGTTCACGACCTCGTGAAACCGGACTCAGCGCTCAAACGTAGGGGATTGATCGACGGGCTCGGTTCGATCATAAAGTCCATCACAGGAAACATGGACGCCGCGGACGCGGAAAGGATCAACCAGGAAATTGCCGCCATACGCTCCAACCAGCGGACGCTGAAGGAGAGTATGAAAGGCCAATTACAGGTGGTCGAGTCCACATTGCACCTCTTCAACGCCTCCTTCGCTAACGTGCAGAGCAACGAACTGGCTCTCCAAGAACTCATCGCCCGTGTCAACCTTACACTGACGGCAGACATGAGCATAATAATGAAGGAACAAAGGCTGGATGAGGGCCTCACCGCCCTAAGCGTGATAGTCGAGGCACTACGACACGACGTAAAAGACTTAGTTGGACTAATAGTTGAGATTTCGAGCGGCAAAGTGAGTGCAGCGGTGCTACCACCGAGAAAACTGATAGGATACCTCACGGATGCACTGCCACACTTACCAGCGGGAACTGGGTTCCCTGTGCCAATCGAACGAAACCAAGCGGCCACCCTAATGAAACTGGCCGATACGAAGGCCTTCAGTCAAGGGAATGCCATCATCGTCGTACTCGACTTTCCGTTAATAAGCCCGAAGAGGTACAGCGTAAGCAAGGTACACCCGATACCAGTGAGGCCGGAGAACGGAACGTATTACTACTTAGACACCTCCGAAGACCTCGTGATCGTGGACCAGGAAAATCGAAACTTCCTGCGAATGACCAGCCTGGAGTTGAGGAATTGTAAACAATTCTCTAATAGGTACATTTGTAACCCCCTGCATCCGTCTATTCCCCTGACGAGCTCAGCACCGTGCGAAGTGCTGACGTTTGCGAAATTAGACACGGACAACGGACTTCACTGCCCGAAGCGGGTCACCAAGTTCGACCATGTACTGATGATCACGATGCATCAGCCGGGGAAATGGTTATTTGTAGCGCCCACCGACGTACCAGTCAGTATTACCTGTGACGGAAACCCCGCGTCCCACGAAGTATTAAAGAACATAGGAATATTGGCTTTGGTAGGCGTATGTACGGTAACCGCCCGTAGTTTCAGCTTGCAAACCATCCGACGCATCACCCAGGTCGCCAACGAGGATTACTTGCCCCCCTTCAATCTCACACTATCTGAGATGGACCAAGTTATTCCCCCGCGAGTGATCAGTGATACCGGAAAAGTGGAACTAGTTAAAGTGTTACGGGACCCCGAGGAGTTAGCGTGCCTCGGGACGCAAGTGTCTAAAATTAAGGAAAGCCTAGACTATGATGACCAACACCTGGAGCAACATTATCATAATCTAGGGCTTTACTCATTAAGTACGATAGCGCCCATAGCATTGGTTTGTCTTGCCGTGTATGTGTTACACGCGTAAGCATAATTCGACGCCAACGGCACCGGCTCTCACGCCGAACTCTGTGTCACCCGCGGTGAACATCCAGCTGGAACCGCTGGAATCAAGGCCAGATAGCCTCAGAGCGGCGTTAAATAGAGCACGCGACAGACGTTTTCGCTGGGCCGACCAGGACGTGCAAGACAGATCCAATGTTACGGGCAGACGCCCCTGCCAATATTAAGGAAATTGTACCAAAAATAATCAGGGAAGCTGTGCTCCACTAAAATAGTAACCACCCGAGGCGAACGCCGTGAAAAAATTGTGCGATTTTCTTTAAGGGGGGAGGGATGTTGCGCTGGGAGTCTCCTGACCCCATAGAAATATGCCAGGCCTGATAGTCCGCGCGTGCAGCAATGTGCTAAGTCAGAACTAAAGGTGGCCTGGCAACCGAAATGAAGAAATAATAAAATCGCACAATAATCACTTTTCGGAAGTCCAGCTTATGGCTGCACATCCGAAAATCGGGAGTCTACGTTTAGAATCCGTACGGATAAGGTGGTCTCGAGAGTAGACCCGAAATAGAAGATAGTCAATTTAATTAACGGTGACTATATTTTCCAGGTCGACGTACGTCGACATACTGTACACACACTTAATCATTTTAATAAACCTTCACAGTTTTGTTATATTCACGCGAGTTCTAACTCCTTAACCGGCAACGATCCCAAAAATATCCTAGCCCTAACCTCTCTTATCGAACACCTTCGTTATCGAGACGTTACGGCACAACAAAGCGAAGAACCAGTGGAGGATGGCCTCCAGCCTTAGGAGGCAACCTAAAGGCATCAAGAATGTCTCCCTGTCCTAAGGACAGGCCAAGAGTAGCTGCAAGCTTAGTAATAATGTCCATAATAGGACGGTCTTGTATGACAGGCAGCCCAGATATTATGACCTCATTGCAGAATAGCCGCTGACTAAGCTGCTCAACCCGTGCCCTCAACACAGGATCCTCATTCCCAAGAGATGGATTCGGCACCGAACACTCCATTCGATCGTCAATCTCTTCTAAGCAACGAGTAAGGCGGTTATTGTCTTCCTCAAGCACCTGACATCGAGCAATAAGGGCGGTATTTGATTCAATAAGCCGTTGATCAAGCAAGGTGACAGAGGTCTCAACGGCACTACAGCGCCTATTCATCGTGGACAGCTTCGTGGTGAGATTCGAAACAGCAGTAGACAGATTAGCAGATGTGTCCGTAAGTTGCTGAACTTGGTGAGGTAGACCATCAAGAGCAGAGATCTTTTCTTTAATTACCGTCAGGTCGTCCAGTTTTGATTGAAACAGGGCAAGAGTGGCAGCGATGGACAAGAGATCAGGCATTTCAGACGATGGTTTTTGTTGACGTTGAGCCATGCATGAAGGACCGGAGAGCACAGAGAGAGAAGCTGACTGAGTAACAGGCAGATGTGGTGAGTTCTTAGATGCAGAAGTCAGCGGAGATGGTGGTAAATGTTCCTCGTTAACGCAAGTAAGGCCAAAACACCGAGCGCAGATCAGGCCCGAGTTTTGAGGAAGGAATCGAGCACAGTTGACGCACCTCTTCCTGGTAGACATTCACGCACGGTAGCAGGAACAGAATCTAGACCCCAGACAGCGTGACAGGTATCCATAAACAATAACACAACAGTAGATAGCATTTCTGCTTAAAGTTCCTAGTATCAACAGGTTAGTACTCAAAAGTAAACAAACACAGCCACTACTTCAACTCGACAATTGTCCGGTAGATTCCTAGGGATTAATTGCCCAAATCGGAGAACAGCACAGCCACAGAACAGCTTAGCTGGGGGTAGCCGGAGATTCCCGCGCAGAGACAAGCCATAAATGGGCACTAGGTTAAGTCGAGAGATTGGTGACAGAAAAGAGCAGAATCGTTCATAGTCCGGAAGGTAAAACACAATCTATAACTTCCCTGCAACACACAAGCACTCAGGAAAGATCAGCACCATCACACGCCATCGCGAATGACACACAAGCCCGAATAAACCGAAAAACACCACGAGCGCTCAAAGAGACAGACGTTACACCGATAGACTAGGAGGGGGAGAGAGGGAGGGGAGAGAGAGGGAGGGGAGAGAGAGAGAGAGAGAGTAAGAGTGAGTGAGAGTGAGAGTAAGAATAAGAGTAAGAGTAAGAGCGTGCGCTCGGACACGAGCACTCCCCCACCAAGCTCCCTATTGCGCATGAGGGGCCTTGTTGACGTCTCGCTCGCACGGTAAGATACGTGAGCAGACACCGCCCAATCTCCTCTCTTACCTCACCGCACTGCGTCCACACGCTAGACACCATTATTGAAGCCCAGTGTACGTTTAACAGGAAGGCCGGAATGTGACAATATTCTATATGTCGGAATCTCGAGGCACAGAAAACACGGGAATGTTTACTCTACCTA
The DNA here is from genome assembly GCA_963971525.1 of Cephus spinipes. Lineage (NCBI taxonomy): Eukaryota > Metazoa > Arthropoda > Insecta > Hymenoptera > Cephidae > Cephus > Cephus spinipes. The sequence goes on along the minus strand of OZ020572.1, from coordinate 10,632,594 downwards.
TGTTTAGTCAAAGATATTACAAGGCAAGGCCTATGAATTCATGTTTCGAAGTCTGTTGAGTTTAAAATGAGCAGAAATTTAACTTCTTTTGTGTGTAGTTTAATAAAAAATATTGCTTTATTTGAGAGAACACCAACTTCTTTAACCCTTATGTCAATACCCAAACTATTGTACGTTGTTCAATAGCCGGGGTACCCGGGTACCATTACGGTAAATCCATGCAATAAACCGAGTTTATGAGCGGGAATTCATCACTGGGTTTGTTTATTCAACATCTGAGTCACATTAGGTGCTTCCACTACCTGAGACAGCCCTTTTTAAGGTATTCTGAAATGCCTTGGAGGGGAATTATGGCAAATGCCCTATGGTTTATGCGAGAAGTTCAGTAGTGTTACCGTCGTTCTCAAACGAGACCTAACTGAACGCGGACGTTTGTAAATGCAGTGATATTTTGGAATACTGTGTGTTTGGTGTTTTGCGTTATTGAGTATTGAAAACTTTTTGATCGAGTAAGTGAACAAAGTTACAAGAATAATGGAAGAATTATCAGCAGCTGAATTTGCAAGGTATAGTTACATAATCCAGTTACATGAAATTTCCACTTTATAAATGAATATACTGTTACGTCTCAGCCCTCCTATATACGACACTCGTTAAGCCACTTATACCCATGGCCAATCCATATTATTATTGTTAAACCCTAACCCATACATACATTATACACACTATACATGCATTATTACTATACTTGATTTATATTCCGTTATATTATTGGAATCTTTAATTATGTTATCATTTATTTGACCGGAAAAATGTTACGCTTATTATTTCTATCAGGTATTATGTTCTTAAGGAATTTGTCATACCAATCCTTTATTATGTCTTGAAATAAAAGTTAAACCTGAAGCTCCTCGAGTCTAGCAGTACTCGCGAGGTTTCAGGTACAGAATTGGAAGACTCAGGTATGCAACAACAGATAGATAATTGTTAGTACTCTGATTTGTTAAATGATCATTGAGAAAGGGAATTAAAGACCAATCAAATTCATGAGAAGTAATGGAAGGGATAAGAAACGAAGTCCTTAAAAAGGATTGGAGAGGCTAAAAAGGTGTTCAGTTCAGTCCAGTCTTGTTCTAGTTCTAGTTCTTGTTCTGTGGTAGAGGTGTGGCATTGTGAAGTACATCAAGAAGTCTTGTGCAAAGTAAAAGTCAAAGTTAGAGTCGAAGTCTAGAGTTCTAAGAACTTATATTCTCTTCAATTCAGTTCTTTGAAATTCATACAGAAGTAAAGCATACCTGGTGAATCTAATCTGCGAGTTGTGAACCATACTCATCACCATCATTTACAAAATCCTTGACTACGAACTCATCGGGACTGAGGGTCCATCCAAACCACCTCACTGAATCTTCATACTTCCAAGGAAAGCAATAAAAGGAAACGGTTGAATTCCTTAGAAACTATTGGGTAAGCTTATGAGTACACTCACATACAATCAGGTACACGCAATAATTCATTCATACCCAGAATATCTAACTTACATAAAAAGGATAAAGAATACCCGAGCAAAGAATCAATCAATTCGTTTAAGTTAAACTTCGTTCTAATTTCATAAATCAGGATATCATATCAGACTCAAAGAACAATCTCCCTTATATCGATCAGGGTATCCTCTGGAATCTATTTCCTATTCCTTTCGAATCTTATCCGCCGGAACAATCGACATAACGCGTGGACGTACCGTTTAGCACCGGCAAGTCTGACCAACGAACCATCCTAACTACCTTTTCTAAATCAGCATTCACGAAATCTCAATAACACTCAATCGGACCTCTCAAATATTGAACGTAAGAACATAACCATATTCCGTGTATTTGGAGAGCGATCGTAACATAATAACGTTATTAAAACTTTTTGGTGGCAGCGGTGGGATGGTTTGATGAGTTCGAAGTGTTATGTCACGACCTGTTACTAGAGCATTTGCAAGATTAACAGAAGAGCTTAGATACGGTGAACGCGGATCGGACGAGCTTGAACGTCGTGAGTTAGGTATAGAGGAAGTTGATTTAACAATGTCGCAAGCCGATGAAAATTTGCAATCCAACCCGTCTACATCAACTCTTAATTCTTTACCACCAGTTAATGTACAAGCTTCTTCATATCCATCAGTTTATTTACCCTATTCTTCAATCAAAGAAGCATTAGAGACAGTTCCCACTTTTGATGGAACTAATATTTCTGTAAGCACTTTCATTCGATCCTGTGTGTATGCCAAGGAGCTGATCTCTCCAACTGTCATTCCACCTTTTATTAGATTACTACATAACAAACTCAAAGGCGAGGCTAAAACACTTATCATAAATGAAGGAATCAGGGATTTTGATGGATTTATTAAAGAATTAGAGAAATTCTACTCAGGTTTAGCTTCAGTGGGCAAATTTCAAGGTGAAATGGGAACTATGCATCAAAAAAGGGATGAACCTCTGGTATCATACATCTGTCGATTTCGTACTTGCCTAGAAAGTTTAGCAGAAGCCCTTCGTAAAAGGACTAAAACTGAAGGAGGCATAGTTGATGAGGTCAAACTTAAGAGAGACTTGGATAGAGATTGGGTATTATCTTTTATTCGAGGACTGAGACCGGAAATAATTACTAGAATGGACTCAGTTAAATCACTAAGCAACCTTTCGGATGCTTTGGAAGCTGCCGTAATTGCAGATCAGGAAAATCAATTCTACACATCCTTACAGGATGGGATTCAGAATTCGGCAACAAGTAATAAACCAATCAAGGCGAAAAATTCTAACATAAATTCAGTTCAAACAAGTGGCATAGAATGTTCATTTTGTAAGAAAAGCGGACATGCAATTGAGAATTGTTTTAAACGAAAACGTTTACTAGCCGATCAGAATAGACAAAATCCTAATTCCAGAAATTCATCCGTTTCAAATTACAATTCCGGACCGGTAGTTTGTCGTTATTGCAAGAATATTGGTCATACAATCCATGAATGTCGGAAAAAAGCCTATAATAATTCGTTTAAGAAGGAAAATACGGGCTTTGGAACCAATTCGGGAAACGGGTCGAATCTTCGACAACTGGGCGAAAATCAGAAGATACCTGGAATACGCCCAGTAACAGCAAAATCAAAGGAAGAATTGCAACTATCCACCTCGGTAACCCAGCCCGAGTCCCAACAATAAAGTTATACTCTCCCGAAGTATTTAGTAATCCGGTTATGATGATAGACTCGGGAGCGGAACTTAATATAATTAAGAAAAGTTGCATTAATCATGAAACACCAGTAATAGATCCAAAAACATACTATCTCAAAGGAATCACACCGAATCACGTAGAAACTCAAGGACAAGTATTAATTCACATAGAAGAAGTCAACACTATATTTCATATATAATAGTATCAGATGATTTTCCCATTAGACAAGACGGAATTATCGGAGAACCGTTTTTTAATGGTAATCAAGCTGTAATTAATTTCAAAGAGCGATGTTTAGAATTTGATGACAACACTATTCCCTTTGAACCAGCAAGTTCGATTATACTTCCGGCAAGAACTAAAATTCAAATCCCTGTTAATGTCATAAATACTGAAGTAACCGCAGGGTATATGCCTCGTCTAGATGTGGGCAATAACGTATACTTAGGTGAAGCTTTAGGGTGTGTTCCGTAACATACTGTAAGCACTTACAGCATGGCGCTGATAAAGTATGCTGTGAAAGTGTTCCGAAATGATGTGACGTAGTATGAAGCACTGGTAGCACAGTAAAACGGAACGGTATAGTAAGTACATGAATCATGGTAGAAAAATTACAGTTACGAGGTGTCGGTCATTAAATGGCTTGGCATACTATTATATATTTTAAAAAATAATAGCAGAAGATAATTTTATATTCAATATTCGTCTCTGCGTCGAATAACGCTATTTCTACCATGGATGCCGCCATTTTATAAGTATGAATCTGCCTCACCTCTGGGGCCGTAGTAACCGCAGCATGGAACTTAGCCTCGTACGAGGCACAAAAAATTCAAATAATAATTTCGCGCTACTAAAACTAGTATGCTGCAACGAATTTCGGAACACAATTTACAGTACTGCCAGTGCTTACAGTATGTTACGGAACACACCCTTAGTAACCAATCGTGAAGGCATCGGACATATTTTTGCTATCAATGTATCAGAGGAAGAAGTGGTTATAGAAAAATCTTGGGTTAAGTTACAAGAATTTGAGGATAAACCTTCCTATGCCGATGTTGCTAAAATTGCCGATAAATCTGGTACGCCTATTGAAACACATAATTTTTATCAACTCCATAGTATCAATGATATTGATATTTCACCAGAAAACAGAAATTCTCAACTCCTTGAACTCTTACGACTCGATCACTTAAATCATGAGGAAATAGACTCGGTAATAAAGTTAATCAAAAAGCATAGCGGAAACTTTCATTTACCAGGTGAACCCTTAGGGGCCACGAGTAAGTTACACCATTGCATTCATACTACCGATAATCTACCTATCAACACTAAACAATACCGTTATCCGCCCGTGCATAAGGAAGAGATTCGCAAACAAGTCACTGAACTACTAGATAACGAGATTATTAAACCGTCTGAGTCAGCCTATAACTCACCACTTTGGATAGTGCCTAAAAAACCAGATCATCAAGGAAACAAAAGATGGAGAATGGTTATAGATTATAGGGGACTTAACGAAAAAACAATAGGTGACGCGTATCCACTTCCAAATATTACGGACGTACTAGATCAATTAGGAGCCGCTAAATACTTTTCAGTATTCGATTTAGCTTCTGGATTTCATCAAATTGAAATGGCATCCGAGGATCGCCATAAAACGCCATTTACAACCCCACACGGACATTATGAATACAATCGAATGCCTTTTGGATTAAAGAATGCACCTGCTACATTTCAAAGACTTATGGATAGAGTACTCACGGGACTTCAGGGAAATGAACTTTTTGTATATCTGGACGACATAGTTATTTACGCTAAATCCTTAGAGGAACACCAAATCAAATTCGAAGCATTGATGTCTAGACTCAATAATGCTAATTTGAAACTTCAGCCAGATAAATGTGAGTTTTTACGTAAAGAAGTTGCCTATCTAGGACACATTATTGGCGAAAATGGAGTCAAACCAGATCCAAAAAAGATAGAAGCAGTACGAAAATTCCCAATTCCACGGAATCAGAAAAATGTTAAACAATTTTTGGGCTTAGCAGGTTACTATCGAAGATTTATCAAAGATTTTTCAAAAACTGCGAGTCCGATGACAAGTCTTTTGAAGAAAAATGTCCCATTTTTGTGGAAAGAAGAGCAACAAAAAGCTTTTAATACTTTAAGGGAAACACTTTGCAAAAATCCAATACTTTAATTTCCAGATTTTAGTAAACCATTCGTGTTAACAACAGACGCTTCTAATTATGCGATAGGCGCTGTATTTAGTCAAGGTCCAATAGGGAGTGATTTACCAGTCGCATATAGCTCTCGTGTTCTCAACCAAGCTGAAAAAAATTATTCAGTGATAGAAAAGGAGATGTTAGCCATCATTTATGCCGTCAAACACTTCCGACCTTACTTATATGGACGAAAGTTTACATTAGTGACTGATCATAGGCCGCTTACGTGGCTTCATAAGTTCGCTGACCCTACATCACGAATAATCGGATGGAAGCTTAAACTAGCCGAATACGATTATGAGATGCACAACAAAACCGGAAAAATTAATCTCAATGCGGACGCATTATCGAGAAATCCAGTTGAAACAGAACAAGCTCAACTTCTACCCTTAGGGGCAGAAGATGTCATCGAAGAGTATGAATCCGATTCAAGTTCATCAATACAATCATCTCACAGAGACATTTCAATTACTATTAATCACGGGGAATCTGACGAAGATTCAGACACAGGTGTAACAACCGCGCTCGTTCACCAACCATTGGAAGGGAATGAGGAGAAGACAAGGAATTCTAATCAGGAATGCACTGAAGAAATAATAGAAGGAAATCTTGCTATGAAAATGTTAGAAATAAAGGACAATATCGCCTCACGGGATGATCCAATTGCATATTTTGTAGACAAGTCAGGAAAACCTATAGGGAATGGAGGTGACCCTTTAGCTGAAGGTGGTAGACTGTTTAAAGGACCACTTAAAGCAGGAGAAGTCTATGAGCATCAATCAAGAGGAAATCTTCATTTTATTATGGTGCTCTCTCACGTTCATGCTACGTCAGAAGAAATTCAAAAACTATTTAAGGATTTAATGCATCGAATCGAATCTCATAAGATTAGTACAATTAATGTCCCTAGGGAACATAAAATTGGATTATTGAAATGGGATCAAATTAAGGAAATAATGAAATCTTCAGTAGGTAATCACCCGTTGAAGATTATTATTTGCACTAATCAAGTCAAGATGTTACAACTAAACCAAAGAATGGATGTTATCGCAGAATATCATTCATCAACGGCAGGAGGACATAAAGGAATTACTAAAACTTACAAACGCATACGTCAAGACTATTTTTGGAGAAATATGAAGGACGATATTAGGAGATACATACTAGCATGCAATAGTTGTCAAAAGAAAAAATTAGTGCGTAATAAGACACGCCAGCCGATGATAATCACTGACACGCCACTCAACACATTCGATAAGGTTACTCTAGATCTCGTAGGACCTTTACCATACACTGCTTCCGGAAATCGCTATATCCTAACTATTCAAGATGATCTCTCAAAATATTCAATCGCTGTGCCGATAGGTGAAATGGATTCTAGTACAATAGCTGAGGTGTTTACTAAAAATTTTATTTGCCAATTCGGTACCCCTCAAACAATTTTAACGGATCAGGGTCGCAGTTTCATCAGTTCTTTTATGAGAGAATTTGCTAAACGATTTCAAATCAAACAACTGCGAACCACTGCCTTCCGACCACAATCCAATGGATCACTTGAACGCTCACACCACGTCCTAGCAGATTATCTGAAACATTATACAACAGGCAAAGTCGACTGGGACCAGTGGCTAGAGATGGCGATGTTTTCATATAACACCAGTTATCACGAAGGAACAGGATACACTCCGCACGAGCTAATATACGGTAGAACAGCACGTATACCATCAAGTTTCGCGTGTGAATCAGCTGAAAGAACCTATGACGATCACTTAGAAAGCTTAATGGATGATTTAGACAACACTCGACAACGCGCTAGGGAAAATCTACAAAACGCTAAACAATGATCCAAGAAATATTATGATCGAAAATTAAACCCTAGATAATTTAATCAAGGCCAATTCGTATTCTTGCTTAAAGGAAATGTTATAGGTAAATATGATGATCAATATTCAGGACCGTATGAAATTCTGGAAGTTTTAGAAAACGGGAATATCAAACTGAAAATATCACGAACTAGAACAAAAATAGTCCATCCTAATTTAATCAAAATTGCCCATCAGGCAAATGAATAAAATCATAATATCAAATTACATACCCATTTCTCTTACCAGGTTACACAGGAGCAATGGGGATGTACAGAAGCGAAATCGAACTTAGAGAACAACTAATGTTTCAAAATTAAGATAATGTGGGGTACATGTAATACCGTTCTATATCATATCTTACTCTGCATAAAGACATAATACATACCACTCGAGATCACAAAACACTGACCTAATCTATTTTAAAGCGTTAAATGCTTATCTTCGTTGGAAGGAAGAATATTATATTATATTAAATTATTTTAAGGGGCGGAAGCGGGTCAACCGAATTGGATTATTTGATGGCAATCTCAAAATGCATCATCATCAAGATCATACTTTTCTCAATTGGGATAGTCCAAGCTCTCATAGCTTACGACTGCAAGGGGAACAATCTCAACATTACTACGTTGTCACTATTAAGGCTGCTGTCTGGCTGGTTTAGCTATATATATTGCGTGACGTCACAAGCGAGGAAACTTATTTTCCGTTATTCTCCTTCATTTCTAAATGATTTAGCAAAATCTTTGATGAGCCCGCTTCGTTATGCGATACGGCTGGCGGCTCTTCTCAATTTAGGTGCGAAAAATGTCTCAATTATGAGAAAAATGTACATAAAGAAATCGTGCATTTCTGACCTGTCATAACATCATGGGCGCCGCCATTACGGCCGTTCACTAAATCCCATTTTTCTGCGAATTAGGACACTCATCACACTTAAATCGAGAAGAGCCGCCTTGCTATGAACGATACAAAGCCGGCTGATCTAAATATTTTGTCAATAACTGTTTAACAAACGCAAAAAACGGCAAATTAGATTCGGCCCGTATTTTACTATCTTGAGAATCCAATAGATGGCGCTAGCTGTTCCTCGCCGTAGATCTCAGTAACGTGAGCGATTTGCGGGGCCCGTAGCATAGTACCGTTGTGTCAGAACTACCCACACATATATTATATGCGTGTATCAGAACTACCACACATACAGTATATATGTGTTTAGCCAAGTTTGCTGGCGAAGAGCTAAGCCAGCCTAGACGCTTAGCTCTGCTCGCTATATACAGGGTGTTTCTGTTAACTCTGCACATACTTCTAGGGTGGGTAGCTTGTTCGTAGCGTAATGAATCAGATGTAATCACTTTCGACTCAACGCTTTACTCACCCGCAGAAAAGAGAACAACGTTGTTGTGTAAAATCAACAAATCGATAAACAATGAGAAAAATAACAAAACAATATTTTTTAGTTCAGAATATAATTTCTCGTCTTCAAACTGATCTTTTACAGTAGGTGTTCGAATTGTCCGCCACCTTGAAGAAGGCACTTCATCGCACCGGCCCACTACAATATCATTGTGCGGGAGTACCTGAACGAGAAGTACTCAGATTGGTGGATTGGAAGAGGTAGGACTTTTATTTCTGGGGCAGAATGAAAGATCTAGTGTACCCCGTAAACGGTAGACCTGTGGCCACGGAGATGGACCTGGTAGCAAGAATTGTGGCTGCCGGTGACGTCGTTCGAGATGAGCTTGCTAAAATACCTGAGGCAATGACTAGACGTGCGATGGAGTGCCTTCTTCAAGGTGGCGGATACTTCGAACACCTACTGTAAAAGATCAGTTTGAAGACGAGGAATTATATTCTGAACTAAAAAATATTTTGTTATTTTTCTCATTGTTTATCGTTTTGTTGATTTTACACAACAACGTTGTTCTTTTTTCTGTGGCTGAGTAAAGCGTTGAGTCGAAAGTGATTACATCTGATTCATTACGCTACGAACAAGCACGCGGTATCAAAACCTTCAAAGTCCTCCACAGCCGTTAGGATGAGTTTCCGACCATGGGTGTCTTATCTCAAAATGCTTGTCTAAGCAGCCCCTACACACCCTAGAAGTATGTGCAGAGTTAACAGAAACACCCTGTATATATATATATATATATATACTAGCGTCCCGGCCACGCTTCGCTGTGGCTCCCCGAATGAACGAATTAATTAATTGTTGCTGTCATAACGCTCTACTGTTTTATGATTACCAAAAAGCTAATGGAACAAAACAAAACGTCCACGGAAAAAAAAAATTTGAAAATTTTTTTGAAAAAATTTTTTTTTTTAAATTAAAAAAATTTTGAAAAAAAATCCATGGTCCCGAGGGACTCGAGGGGGATCCCGAGGGACTCGAAAGGGGTTTGCGGGGAAGTCCTCAGCAACCACCGGTTGCTATGGAAAAAACTGGTTGCTATGCCCATCGATTCTTGAAATATAGGTCTCACACTTTTTCGGCTGCGTTTTCTGGATTTTTCTTGACGTACAAACCATGGGATGGCCGATACGAACACAACAAAACATTCCCCAAGCAAATCGGACGCTCCGTTCTCGAGTTATGGTATTATAAACATTTCGGGCTGTTCTTTTATATATATAGATATTCTTTACGCCACTATGCTTGTTAGCCGTCTACGAGATAGCTATTTAAAAAATAATAGTACAGACTTTACAGGATGAGAGAAGGAGGTAGCGACACGAAGAGACGCGTTAGATAGAACGGAGTGCATAAGAAGTGTTTGTGAAAGTTGAAAAGGAAGTGAGGGGGAAAAAAGGTGCGATTAGGGAAAGGTAGGAGCCCAGAAGGGGGTAGAGATAATAAACGGGGGAGGGAAGTGAAGGGAGGTAGAGTAAAGTTGGCGGAAAGACAAGCGACGAAAGTTGAGGTTAGGCGAGGAGATAGGAAAGAGTGGGATGGAAGGGATAGAGAGGAGCTGCGAAGAGAGCGCCACCAAGGGAGAGCGGCTGAGAGTGGAACCGCCGGCTGAGGGAACGGCCGATAAGAAAAAGAAGAGAGGCCGACCGCCAGGACCAGTGGCAGTGAAAAAACGGGGACTACCGATGACGAGAAGCTTAGACAGGCTATGGAAGGTCGAGAGAAGTAGCAAAAATAAGGAAACGGAAAAAGTGACAGAGGACAACCCGGATGACGACTTGGAGGAATTGGAGGAAGATAAGGTAACGGAGATTTTTAAAACCAAACCGAGGGTGCCCAGAACGCCGGGAGAAAAAACGGATAAAGTCAAAGAAAAGGTAGAAAGAGAGGAGGCCACAGTGGGGAGTGAAGAGAGGGAGGAGACTACGCAAACCCCGACAGGCACCACGATCGCGGCGAGTGACGCTACAGCGACCTTCGTTACCGACGAAGAGAGGAGAAGGGCGGCGGCGGGAGAGATCGGGATAAGAGAAGACAGAGGGGGCGATAACGATACGAGAAGGGACGAACGGCAACTGGAAGGAGGGAAACAGAACTTACAGGTTATTTTTGACAGCTGGAAGAAGGAATGGGAGACAAACTGGAGGGAAATGTTGAGAGAGGAATTGAGAACAATAAGTAAAGAAGTAAAAACGACCCTGCAGGAGAGGGACGAGGAGAAAGGAAGATTAGAAGAGGAGTTAGTGCAGACGCAGGCTAAAGTTTGGATGGAATCAGTTAAGTGGGAATCGAAATGCGCAAAACAAGAAGCACTTATTAACGGACTGGAACTACAAATTCAAAAGCTGCAAGCGGATTTAGCGGTGGCAAACCACAACCTAGTGAGAGGACAGGACGAAAGAAAGAGACAGGAAAGGCGAGAAGAGAGGGACGAGAACGGAAATGTAGGGACGATAGAAAATAAGAACAATGTCAGTGAGATAAGCGAGACAGATCTAAACGTCCTGGAGGAAGCAGTGGATACAGGAGGGAAGCAGCAAGAGTACCGAGCGGGAGAGGGAAGGGGCACGGGGAGCGACCGGCGGCGTAAAGGGAGGGGAGAGCCAGCAAGGTTAACGAAGGAGGAATGGGAAAGAGAAAAGGAGGAAAGGCAAAGAAGAAGAAAGAATATTATCGTCAGGGGAGTGAGGTACTCAGGCAGAGGATTTGTGAGAGACGTAGAAGCGGCGGTCCACGAGCAAACGGGAATCGGGCCGGATATCAGAGGGTGCAGATGGATTGGAGACGGCTTCCGAGTATCACTGGGGGCTGGGTGGAACAAAGCGGACATAATGAAAAGAAACTATAAGAGCAGAGGGGGGGAGGTGCAAATCACGGACGATCTGACACCGAGAGAGGAAGAGGTGCAGCAGTGGGCGGAAGCATATGCGGAGCAGCTGAGAAAAGAGGGGGAGGAAGTACGCACAGGACACCAGAAAATTAACGTCAAAGGAGAGTGGAGGGAATGGAACGAAGTAGAAGGTGGGTGGGTCAGAAGGGACAGGAGGAAGCAACAGGGAAGAGAAGCGGAGCAACAAAGTGGAAAGGGGTTTCGGAGGCAGAGAGAATACAGAAACTACAGAGGATAGATCGGATAGAGACGGAACAATAAAAGTGGTGACGTGGAACATAGCGGGGGCGCGAAAAATTCAAGAAGTATGGGACTGGCTGAAAAACTACGACGTTATAGCCTTGCAGGAGACATGGGTGGAGAGGAAGGACGAAAAGAAAATTATGTGCGAGCTCGATAAGGACTTTAAGTGGACTACAAAACCGGCGGTAAGGAAAAAAAGAAGAGGAAGAGCTATAGGGGGGCAGTTGGTGGGAATAAGGAAAAGTGCGTTTAAATCAGTGTCGGTGGGAGAATGGAGAGAAGGGATGGTGATTAAGGGAATCAAAACAGGCGAAGAAAATGTAACGATAATAACGGTGTACAATAATTGCGGTTTCCAGAAGCTGCAAAATGATCTCGAAACCGTCATCAGGGAAGCGGGGGAAAAATCAGACGGAATTATTATAATAGGAGATATAAACGCGAGAATAGGTGAGGATGGAGGTAGTGTGAGAGACGGCGAGGAGGAAAGAGGAGAGAGAAAATCGAAGGATAAGACAAAAAATGCGGAAGGGAGGAGGCTGATCGATTTTTGTGATGACAAGGAATTACTGGTTCTAAATGGAAGATGCGAAGGAGATTGGGAAGGACAATGGACGTTCATAGGAGAAGGGCAAGAATCCGGCTCGGTAATAGACTACATAATAGTGAGCGAAGGTAAAGACTACTGGGTGAAGGAAATGATTGTACAGATAAGAGCAGAGTCGGACCATCTGCCGGTATCAGTCAGCATAGAGGGGGCGAAAGGCGAGAGAAGAGCAGAAAGAAACCGAGAAAAGGAAGTTAGTGCGGGGAGCCGGGAAAAAGTGCTAATGTGGAAAGAGGAGCATGCGAGGGAATATACAGAGAAAGTGAGAAAGTATCTGGCGACAATGAAAACAGTGGAGGGAGGGAGGAACAGATGGGAAAGACTGAAGCAAATAATTAGAACTACGGCGGAGGAAATAGGCATGGTGAGAAAGGTAGGAGGCGGGAAGAAGAAGCGAATATGTGAAGAAGCAAGAGAACAAAGGAAAATAGTGTGGAGACGGTTAAAGGAGTTCCTGGCCCTAAAAAATAACGAACAAAAGGAAGAAGAAAAGGAGAGTAAGAGAAGATTGGCAGAAGAAAAGAGAAAACTGAAAAATATATTGAGAAACAAACGGCGGGAGTTCTGGGAGGAGAAGTGGAGGACGGTAGAGAGTAGCAAAAATTTAGGAGAGATGTGGAAAGCTATTAGACCATTTAAGGCAAAGAGGGAAAACTTAGGAGGACAAGTAAATAAAGAGGAGTGGGTCCCATATTTTAAAGGACTGCTAGGAGGGGAGGAAGAGGCAACAGGCGTAATGGAGTCGGAGGAGGAAGACGAAGAAGATGAGGGAGATAAGGAATGGCTGGAACGAGTTAACAGAGAAATAGGACTGAGTGAGATGATGGAAGCACTGAAGGAAATGAAGAACGGGAAAGCAGCGGGCGAGGACGGAATAGTAGTGGAGTTCCTGAAAAATATGCCAAAGGAAGGTCTGAGTGAGCTGAGAGAAATACTAAATGAATTGTGGAAAGCAGGGGAAATGGGAGGGGGGTGGGAAATTGGAAGAATTTTCCCGATCTACAAAGCGGGGGACGCAAGCTGTGCTGCAAGTTATAGAGGAATAACACTACTCAATACAGGATACAAGCTGTTCACGAAGATAATTACGAAAAGGCTGAGGTGCTGGTTGGAGGGCAGAGGAGTACTGAAGGAAAGTCAAGCAGGTTTTAGGAGCGGAAGAGGTACGAGAGACCACGTCTTCGTACTGAACGCGTTGGTAAACAACAGTCTCAAAAGTATGGGAGGGAAGCTATACACGGCATTTGTCGATTTCAAGGCAGCTTTCGACACCGTGGACCGAAGGGTATTAATGAGGAAGATTAAAAATATCGGAATCAAAGGGAGACTGTATGCAATCATACAAAGAATATATAGTGAAACAGTGAACGACATCATCACGGGAGAGGGAGTGACGGAACGATTTACAACGACTCGAGGGGTGAGGCAGGGATGTGCAATGAGCCCATCGCTATTTAGCTTGTTCATAGAGGATATGGACGTTATATGGAACAGGAAGAACGAGGGGGGAACGGTGATAGGAGGCGAGAAAATATTCGCACTGAAATTCGCAGATGACATCGTGTTGGTAGCGGACCGCGAGGAAGGACTGAGAAGCATGCTGGCATCGTTGGAGAAGTATGTGGAGGGAAATGGATTAACAGTTAACATAAGTAAAACGAAAATTTTAATATTCCAAAAAGGAAGGCGGAGCAGGAAAGCCAAAAAGTGGAAGTATAAGAGTCATGAACTAGAAGTGGTCAAAGAATATAAATACCTAGGGGTATGGTTCTCTACGGGAAACACGTTCGAGAAGCATATCAAAATTATAACGGGAAAAATCAACAAAGCTATTAACGCAACGTGGGGAATTTTTAAGAGAGCAAGAATGAACAGCCTGAAAAGAAGATTGCACCTGATGGAAGCGATAGTGCGAAGCGGAATGTTATATGGAGCAGAGATATGGGGATGGAGAAGAAGAGAACCGATAGAAAGACTGCAGGCAAAATATGTGAAGATGGCTATGGGGATAAGCAGGAACACGCCAAATTACATCTGGCGGATGGAAGCAGGGTGTAGAGGAATTGGGATAGAGATTTGGAAACGGGCTGCGAAATATTTAAACGAAATAATGAAAATGGGAGATGAGAGATGGCCGAAAAAATGTTTGAAAAAAAAAAAAAAAAAAAAAAAAAAAAAAAAATGTTTGAGAGAAGAAGCAAGAGGCATAATAAACGGAAAGCCAACGAAATGGGGAGCAGAGGTCAACAAGGCGCTACAAGATGTCGGGGAAGGCGCGTTCTGGCAAGTGGTGAGGAATGGAAATGGAAGCGAAATGGAAGGAAAGATAGAAAGGGCGACACAAATAAAAATAGAGCAAGAGATACAGTACGATTGGTGCAAAATTGATGAATCAACGTATTGCAAGGAGTACCAGAGTAGGAAGATAGGAATAGAGATGGCAGATTATTGGGAAGATAAAGCTATAAGAGGTGACAATAAAGAAGTATGGGCAAGGATGAGGTGCGGAAACGTGGGGAAGGAGGGGAACAAGGGATATACGGATAAGAAATGTAGATATTGTAGGCTAGAAGTAGAAAGTCTGGTACACATTTGTGAATGCGAGAAAATCAAAGCGGAAATGAGAAAGGAGGCAGTGAGGGGTCTGGAGAAGTGGTTGGGCGACAAGAGAGGGGAGGAAACCAAAGCGAAAATTTTCGAGCAATTGAAAAAATCACCGGTGAGCGAGTTGTGCGAGTATGTGAGACAATATGAACGAATGGCTAAATTGAGAGAGAATGTAGAGGAAATAGGTGATGTAGAAATAAGTCTAGAGTAAGGGGAAAAATGTATGAGGGGGGGCAAGTATGTAAAAACCCTGACGGGTATACCTGAAATAAACAACTACTACTACTACTACTACTAGTACAGACTTTACAGTTTGCAGAAAATATTGGTATCAAGCTGAAAAAGTTGTATTTATTTGTTATTAACAATTTAATTGTTTAATCGAAGAACCTTGGTTGATGAGATTAAATTTTATGCTTTTCAATGTAAGAACATTTAACGCCTAATACGAGATTCGTATCATTAGTCAGTCACTCGTTAGTCGTTTAGACAATTAAATTGTGAATAACAAATTAAATATAACTTTTTCAGCTTAGTACCAAAACTTTTTACAATCTGTACGCATTATATTATTATTTTTTTAATAATTAGCATAAACTGTCGCTAAGACTAATATTGCAAACGTAACGGAATATTAGAATATTTCTTACAAGGAGAGTCTCCAACAATCGGATTTTTGTAATCTTTTTTACTCATGGTATGTGAAGTTGAGAATTCGAATAGTAATTTCCCAAAGCAGTTCTATGTCTTATTAAAAAATTCTCAAGAAAGCCAACTTTGAAGTTTTGTGAGTCCGTATGTGCATCAAATGTGTCACGATATTCAAGCAGGCCGTTTAACGCACCCGGTAACGCTCGAGCCTAGTGATCGCGGGGTCGCTGGTTCGAGTCTCACTTGTAGCTTTCTTTTTTTCTACCCAATTCGCATAATTACGTCATGTAAATATAAAAATCACCAGATCTATAGCAATTCACGGATATATAATTGTAATCTTCAATGAAAATTTCACGTTTTATTTTTAATTATCTCGAGCTTCAAAAATTGCACTTTTGAATGTAAATATCAATGTTTAGCTACCAGTAATTATAACAAACAAGATTTTTAGAGCGGAAATGAAAAATGATGGAATTTTCTTTACTATAAAAGCAACATGATAAGAAAAGTAATGGGGTCGAAGTACTGAACGCGCATAATGCAATACAAAAAAATTTCTTGAAAATTTTGTGAGGTGTCGGGCACCCTTTGCGAAGGAACCCCCAAATACTGCAGCCATAACGCCCCTGTCAGAGCTTCGTACTTTCGCCACCAGTCAACGCTCGAGTCAACACCGAAATTTTTTCCAGCCAGACAGCAGCCTTCAAAATAGGAGAATGCGACATTCCTCCCGTCCAACCAAAAATCCAAAATGTCGATATACAACTCTTACAATTGACCGATTTTACTACCACTGAAGTAATACAATGCAAGATAGAAATAGATCGCGATGTGTTACATTGTGGTATGCATTCTCACATTTCTGCAGTCGCCTTAGGGAAAATGCAATATCTACATGAAATTTCGCGTGAAGAATGTCATAAAATACATCGAACAAGAGCTTACCTAATTTCTTCAAATAATTACATCACGGGATTATCTTTAAATGGAACATCAACGCGTCCAATAATTTTCGCCGGTACAATTAAAACAGATGGATCTTGCAAGGGTATTCAATATTCCGATCCTTATGGCTCATGGTCTGATGTCATAGTTCAAGGCACAGTTAAAATATCAGTATACAATTTCTATGCTATCGTAAAATTAAATGCTGATACCATTAGCATGCCTTCTGGTAAAACATGCACGCTCACAACTGCAGCTTGTCCAGATGATGAAATGGGAAACTCGTTTTGGACCCCTATACCAAAAGACGATTATTACTATAAACGCTATACAGTACTTTTTGAAGGTAGAGCATCACTTCTCCAAAATAATTCTACTACTGTCAGCCGATACAACAAGGAAATCTACACATTGAATCAAGAGGACTTCACCTTTGCATTGGCAAAAAGAGGGGAACGTAAGATCTGTGGTTACACCTTGATTGAAACTGAACATCCAAAGCTTTTCATAGTGGACAGTCGAACAGATGGAACATTTGCAAAGAAGACATCAATCGATACTACAAACATGAATATATTCACGTATGTAAACTCTAAATTTGTTTATGTTGAAAAGCATATAAATCAACAGCTTACAACACTGTACCATGATGTCCTAATGCAACGATGCCTCTTACAACAACAAGTACTGGAAAACGCCTTAGTCTTAGCTGTGGTGGCTCCTGACGAATTCGCAAAGACTATCATGGACCATTCCGGATACATGGCTGTCGCCGCCGGAGAGGTCATCCACATTATCAAATGCATACCCGTAGAAGTAAAAATACGTCATACGACAACTTGTTACCAGCAACTACCTGTATTCAGAGGAAACAGCAGTTATTTTGTGACTCCAAGAACGCATATGCTATTATCAACCGGAACAGAGATTGATTGTAACGATATTGTCCCACCTATGTATCTAATTAATGACATTTGGTATAAATTCTCTCCACAGCCCAATAGAGCTATGGAACCAATTTATTTAAAACCCGATTCTGAACCCACTTGGGAGTATACTAGCATAGATCTTGCAACCAGTGGAATCTATACGGAACAGGACTTGGAAAAATTACGGGAACATATCATGTTTCCAGCCGAAAAACCAGCTGTTCTGAGCAACGTAGCTCGAGGATTCACCGGGCATGGAACAGGGACACAAGGAATGTCTATATCGCATTTCCTGAATGAAGAAGTGATCGAGACAATAGCTAGAGACACTTGGGAAAAAACTTGGGGATGGTTTACTGGTTTTGGTACTTTAAGTGCGGGATTTATTGGAATTTGGGTTTTTGTTAAATTTGCAAAATTTATTCTAGACACCATATTGCACGGACTAGCTTTACACACAGTGTATGGCTGGAGCCTATGCTTAATAGGATCATTCTGGGATTCCTTGACCAACTTCTTGCTGCATCTTGGACGAAACAAAGAGGCAAGAGATAAAGATGCAAGCCAACAAACACCTACAGCACCACCGCCAAATAACTTGGAAAAGGGAATTTCCATCAACGCAGATCAATTATTGCAACAACCTCAACAGAAGAAGACCATCTATCCGCAACTGAAAGCAGTATCACCAGATCAACTCAAGGATCAGCCAGGACCAGTCTACTACGTACACGTTTATGAAAACTGAGCAAACCGCTCAGTCTCCATACTTCAAGGGGGGGGGGGGGGGGGTGTTACGTCTCAGCCCTCCTATATACGACACTCGTTAAGCCACTTATACCCATGGCCAATCCATATTATTATTGTTAAACCCTAACTCATACATACATTATACACACTATACATGCATTATTACTATACTTGATTTATATTCCGTTATATTATTGGAATCTTTAATTATGTTATCATTTATTTGACCGGAAAAATGTTACGCTTATTATTTCTATCAGGTATTATGTTCTTAAGGAATTTGTCATACCAATCCTTTATTATGTCTTGAAATAAAAGTTAAACCTGAAGCTCCTCGAGTCTAGCAGTACTCGCGAGGTTTCAGGTACAGAATTGGAAGACTCAGGTATGCAACAACAGATAGATAATTGTTAGTACTCTGATTTGTTAAATGATCATTGAGAAAGGGAATTAAAGACCAATCAAATTCATGAGAAGTAATGGAAGGGATAAGAAACGAAGTCCTTAAAAAGGATTGGAGAGGCTAAAAAGGTGTTCAGTTCAGTCCAGTCTTGTTCTAGTTCTAGTTCTTGTTCTGTGGTAGAGGTGTGGCATTGTGAAGTACATCAAGAAGTCTTGTGCAAAGTAAAAGTCAAAGTTAGAGTCGAAGTCTAGAGTTCTAAGAACTTATATTCTCTTCAATTCAGTTCTTCGAAATTCATACAGAAGTAAAGCATACCTGGTGAATCTAATCTGCGAGTTGTGAACCATACTCATCACCATCATTTACAAAATCCTTGACTACGAACTCATCGGGACTGAGGGTCCATCCAAACCACCTCACTGAATCTTCATACTTCCAAGGAAAGCAATAAAAGGAAACGGTTGAATTCCTTAGAAACTATTGGGTAAGCTTATGAGTACACTCACATACAATCAGGTACACGCAATAATTCATTCATACCCAGAATATCTAACTTACATAAAAAGGATAAAGAATACCCGAGCAAAGAATCAATCAATTCGTTTAAGTTAAACTTCGTTCTAATTTCATAAATCAGGATATCATATCAGACTCAAAGAACAATCTCCCTTATATCGATCAGGGTATTCTCTGGAACCTATTTCCTATTCCTCTCGAATCTTATCCGCCGGAACAATCGACATAACGCGTGGACGTACCGTTTAGCACCGGCAAGTCTGACCAACGAACCATCCTAACTACCTTTTCTAAATCAGCATTCACGAAATCTCAATAACACTCAATCGGTCCTCTCGAACATTGAACGTAAGAACATAACCATATTCCGTGTATTTGGAGAGCGATCGTAACAATACTATTATAAATATTCTAATCAATACCATAACAGATTGACTGCTGTAGAAAGGGAGGCTTATTTGAGCCAATTATTAGGAAAGGAATCTGCTGAAGAAAATGATTATGCATCGGATAGCGACGACGAAGATTGGATTCTGTTGCGTGAAGGACAATCGCAGGGTTCGGAAAACTCAGACCACGAAGAGACTGGTATTATACAGTTTTGTTTTTGTATTATGTAAATTATAAGTTGTACGTAGTGTACTTTTATGCACTTTTAGTGGGAGATCGAGAGAGCGAAGCAGAAGACGCAGACGAGGATGTTGATGAACCGGTTGAAAGTGAAGAAGCTAGTAACGAACCATCAGAGTCGACGACAACTTTTGTTGCGAAAGATAAGATCATGCCATATTTGTTACAAGGGTGCATTCAAAAAACGAAGGAAAACGCGAAAATCATGTGTGGCTTGTCAAAAACCTGTTTGCGATGAGCACGCAAATACAATTACCAAGTGTAATGAGTGTACTCAATATAAACTCATTATGAGTCCATTTTTATAAATACAAGTCACAATAGATTGTTTTCAAACTAACAATATCAATACTTATTAATTTGCTTTATATTCCTTTTCATCCTTTATTATTATTTTTAGTTGTTAGGTTAGAAATTCAATACGAGTGATACATTGACAAATATGAGTACCCCGGTACCCCGGGTATTGAACAAGTGTATATTCAACTTTATTTATTGAAATTTCTGACTTTTTTCTTTTTTTTTTCAAAACTAAATACATAAATCGATGTGAAATTGACGAAATAACGAGGATCTGAAAGGAATTGTGGATATTTTGTCAGGAAGATCAAAAATTTGAAGTTGGAAAACGGAAAAGGGTACCCGGGTATTGATATAAGGGTTAACCCGTCAGTAGTTGCGTCGTACACTCATGGTTCACACAAATCGTTCGTTCCTTTCATTTTTAAGGGGGAATCGTACCTCTGATTCTATGTGTGCGTGTGTCTCACGTACGAGAGCTCGAAGCGAGGAAACTTCGCACCCAAAAATCTCTGTACAGAAAGCACTATCAATAAATTGATGACATAAACCTGAAGCCTTCCGAAAAAGTAATTTTCCCTGCGGAGCCGGATTTTTGAATTATTGCTTAGGAGACATATAAAATGTAGGTGAAAATTGAGACTGACAGCCTACGGACCTGTCATGGCGACCCAACAAGACCTTTGCCGTACCCTGTCTCACACTTATCGCACTATTGCACAGAACCACGGACGAAAATCGAAAAAAGGGCCACGCAGGGAAAGTTTTACATCTATAAGCTAAACACCATTTCAATGGGAATTGTCGTGGTACAGCCGTTTCCGAGATTTTTGGGTATTAACATATTGAACTGTCAATACGCAGATTTTCCTCGCCTAAAACTTGAGCCGTTTGCCGCTACGAGCGCTCGTGTATCCGTGACGTAAACATGCGCCGTAGAGGAAGCGCAGAGGACAGACTGAACGGACAATCGGCTACATGACCGTACTTATCGGGGCCCCTGCAGGGTAGCCTATTATATGTAGTGCGCGAACGTAATAATATTTGCTTTTTCATTTTTGCGTAATACCTATTTTTTATTAAATTTCTCATTGATAAAATGCTCAATTGTTTGAATGGAATATCAAATGCGTCTATGCGTCTAAACTAATACGAAATAAATGTTACATCGAAGCTAGACTATCTTGTATGTACGTATGTACATGCACATGAAAATTTCTGTTCTGTTATTTTTACGACGCCTACTACTGGGGCTCGTGTAACATGACACCTCTTTTGTAAAATGTACTTATACTTATGGTACATGAACCTGGAACTCGAATAGTAGTTTGCCAAAGCAGTTTGATGACATATTCAGAAATTCTTAAGAAAATCGACTTCGAAGTTTTGCGAGAGCTGTATGTACACCAAATGTGTTATAATATTTAAGCATGTCCCGTAGTTCACCTGGTAGCACTCGAGCCAAGTAATCGCGGGGTCGATGGTTCAAGTCTCACTTCTAGCGTCTTTTTTTTTCATCCAATTCACCTACTTACATCATTTAAATATAAAAATTACCACATCTATGCCAATTCACAAATATATAATTATAATCTTCAATCAAAATCGCACGTTTTTTTAATTACTTTTAATTATTTTTAATTATCTCGAGGTTGAAATGGCGAATAGGACAAAAAATAATATCCAGCAGTAATATTCTTCCATTAATAATATATATAATAATTTGGTGTACATAAAGCGCTTACAAAATTTCAAAGTGGATTAGACTGCTCAACGCTACTGAGGCCGACTCAGGCCGCCTACTCGATGACGTTATTACCATGGTAGCATGAATGGCAACGGCGCAGCCCGGCAACACCGTGCACACGTCACGCTTATTTCCGCAATTGGCCGTCACGCGGCAGCACCGTCAACTCAGAGTTCGTCGAGTGGTACGATTCCCCCTTAAGGCTGCTGTCTGGCTGGAAAAAATTTCGGTGTTGACTCGAGCGTTGACTGGTGGCGAAAGTACGAAGCTCTGACAGGGGCGTTATGACTGCAGTATTTGGGGGTTCCTTCGCAAAGGGTGCCAGACACCTCACAAAATTTTCAAGAAATTTTTTTTCATTATATTGTGCGCGTTCAGTACTTCGACCCCATTACTTTTCTTATCGTATTGCTTTTATAGTAAAGAGAATTCCATCATTTTTCATTTCCGCTCTAAAAATCTTGTTTGTTATAATTACTGGTAGCTAAACATTGATATTTACATTCAAAAGTGCAATTTTTGAAGCTCGAGATAATTAAAAATAAAACGTGAAATTTTCATTGAAGATTACAATTATATATCTGTGAATTGCTATAGATTTGGTGATTTTTATATTTAAATGACGTAATTGGGTGGAAAAAAGAAAGCTACAAGTGAGACTTGAACCAGCGACCCCGCGATCGCTAGGCTCGAGCGTTACCGGGTGCGTTAAAAGGCCTGCTTGAATATTGTGACACATTTGATGCACATACGGACTCACAAAACTTCAAAGTCGACTTTCTTGAGAATTTTTGAATATGACATAGAACTGCTTTGGGAAATTACTATTCGAATTCTCAACTTCACATACCATGAGTAAAAAAGATTACAAAAATCCGATTGTTGGAGACTCTCCTTGTAAGAAATATTCTAATATTCCGTTACGTTTGCAATATTAGTCTTAGCGACAGTCTATGCTAATTATTAAAAAAAATAATATAATGCGTACAGATTGTAGAAAGTTTTGGGACTAAGCTGAAAAAGTTATATTTAATTTGTTATTCACAATTTAATTGTCTAAACTAACGAGTGACTGACTAGTTATACGAATCTCGTATTAGGCGTTAAATGTTCTTACATTGAAAAGCATAAAATATAACCTTATCAACCAAGGTTCTTCGTTTAAACAATTAAATTGTTAATAACAAATAAATACAACTTTTTCAGCTTGATACCAATATTTTCTGCAAACTGTAAAGTCTGTACTATTATTTTTTAAATAGCTATCTCGTGAACGGCTAACAAGCATAGTGGCGTAAAGAATATATATATATATATATATAGCGAGCCGAGCCAAGCGTCTAGGCTGGCTTAGCTCTTCGCCAGCAAACTTGGCTACACACATATATTGTATGTGTGGTAGTCTGACACACGCATATAGTATATGTGTGTGTAGTTCTGACACAACGGTACTATGCTACGGGCCCCGCAAATCGCTCACGTTACTGAGATCTACGGCGAGGAACAGCTAGCGCCATCTATTGGATTCTCAAGATAGTAAAATACGGGCCGAATCTAATTTGCCGTTTTTTGCGTTTGTTAAACAGTTATTGACAAAATTATTAGATCAGCCGGCTTTGTATCGTTCATAGCAAGGCGGCTCTGCTCGATTTAAGTGTGATGAGTGTCCTAATTCGCAGAAAAATGGGATTTAGTGAACGGCCGTAATGGCGGCGCCCATGATGTTTTGACAGGTCAGAAATCCACGATTTCTTTACGTACATTTTTCTCATAATTGAGACATTTTTTGCACCTAAATTGAGCAGAGCCGCCAGCCGTATCGCATAACGAAGCGGGCTCATCAAAGATTTTGCTAAATTATTTAGAAATGAAGGAGAATAACGGAAAATAAGTTTCCTCGCTTGTGACGTCACGGAATATATATAGCTAAACCAGCCAGACAGCAGCCTTAATAGTACTTTATAACTTTTATTCTTTCTCTTCGACTATCCGGACATCGCGCGCGACTACTGGAGAGTTAAATGACATATGACAGACATTTAACACAATAGACGATAACATTTATTTGCATTTTTAAATAGGTATATTGCCATGTACAATACAAATACATCTTTATACCCAATGAAATGCTTAAGTTCAGCAACAATCAACTTAAGAGGTCACGAATAGATACAGTTCTGATCATACTGCTTTTTGGGTTACAGATCGCTGCTTATTGCTTAATTATTCTTGACCAGATAAAGACGTTACCAGCATGCGTCTAGCCTAAACTGTGCAAACATATTGTACAGCATACGAAATAAATTCAAGTAAAAAAAACTCGACATGCATCACCGCATGTCGAAGACTAAGAAATCGTAAAAATTAGAGTTTTTGTGGTTATACTTCGAACGTAATCTTTTCGCTATAATTGTTTAACGTTACTCAAATACGACTCAAATTGCAGGTACATATTCAAGAAAAACATAGTGTAAATAGTAAACAGGACTAGTTATTTTTAAGACACAAAAATTCCATTGTGAAGCCGCCTGTTTTATAATAATTACAAGTCTATAATTATTTGCAAGATAACTATATCGTAGGTAAATATATTAGTTAAGTTATGTATTTCTTTTAATCATATACATTCTATTCATTTATACTTGAAAGATGGTATGTTATACTGATAGCGCTTTCTACAAGTTTGTGAAATCCATCTCTTTTTCTTCACTTTTGAAACATTAATATCAACAGTCTTGCATTCTACAAGAATTTCCATATCAACAAAAATAGAATCACAGTTCTTAATAATGTTAAAAGTCTGTTCATATTTACGCCAGCGATACAGTTAATTTCCGAATTAAAAGAAGTTTATTTGAATAGAAAAAAATTGAAAGTGCAGTGAAGGTTAGAATCTTTTTTGGAAATGGCAATTACAGCTGAATAAATAATATTTCAGCATATGTACCACCGAAACAAGTAGCATTAAAGCAAAACTGTTTAATAATTTGATCCAATTCTAACGATCTCTATGCACACTATATGATCCATTACATTACATCTGAGTTGCGTTTACTATGAACACGTCACAACATTAAAATATATGTAGCCTGTGTATACATTAACATGTAATAAATACATGTTTTTGACGTATCCCGTGAGAAGGACTATATTCCAAAATTCATTGTCAGCGTTAAAAACATCACTGCGTTTCCGCTTACTTAATCGTATGTAATAGAAACATAACGTTGCTTTTAGCGGTGTTAGTCGATATCAGAATGTATCCAAGATGTTCGAATTATTGGTATAGTCCAAAAACTGGTTGTAACGCCAATTAGATAAAATATTAAACGTACCTAAATGGCTCTTGGCGATGCTCAGCACGGAAATTACAGTACAACTTGTAGTGAGTAGTCGATAGGGAGAGTGTTAGTTCAATAAATAACTCTCTAAGAGTCCTCTGACCTTGAAAACTTAATATCTAATTATTCACGTTTATCAGTGAGCCATTAGCGAAAGAAGTAATAGTACCGCCGCCGTTGACCTGTTCGCGACATGTTATTATTAGATGAGGCCAGTAACATATTTATAATAAATAAATAAATAAAAAAAAAAAAAAATGTTTCTCAAAGGCCAAATGTGATTATATAATTTATACTAAATATTATTTAACGAAGACAATAGCTCAATGAATTCATGTCACCCTAAATTAGAACAAGCGCAGAACGTACTACCAAATATACGAACACTGCAGTTGATAAACAAGTTTCTTACGATCTATGTGAGGTACGATAAACTATGCTCGATCAAAGTGATGAAGAAAAGGACAACTGCAAGTCGATATGGAAGAATACCGTGTTATCCAACGAAATAAAAACAGTTTTCTCCCCTCCTCTCGTTAACAGTTCGCTGTCGCTTTTTTAAGATATACTTTTTTAGGTTAAGCCCGAAGCTCTCTTAATAAGCAGGCGCTTGGAAATCACCAATACCCCCTCGCTGCTGTTGTTGAGCAAATGGTGGTTCTTGATAGGCGGCGTCAGTCGCATCTGGATAGCTCGTATATCCCGCTCCTCCCACAGGATCCGCTTCATAGCTCGGCGCAAATGCTGCGTCTGTTCCCTGTTTAAATCTTTGGAAGGCAAACCAAGCACAACCTGCCTACAAAAAAAAAATACCAGATGCAAATCTCCACGCAAATTCCACTAATAATTCTTTAGAAAATAAAATATTCTGAAGATTCTATATTTTAATTCTTTAAAATCTAACAGTTGTTATATACTCCCTTATGCTTCCGCTTATAATTTGCTAAAAGATCACATTATATCTGACTCTTCTATGTTATCGAAATCTCTTTCGATAAAATAAATGTTGTATTAAAAGCGATGATGCAACGAAAATAATTGAGAAAAATATGCTCATATACTCGGTTATTTGAAACTAGGTCACATCTGTGTCTAATTGACAAATTTGTATATAAATACATATGCAAATATAATGCATATAATTTTTCTGATGAAACAATAATAACTTACCCATGTAAAGATGGAGAAAAACGAAAATGTAATAGCTGCTTGTACATTGTTTACACCATTCCTATCCTTGGGACTCTCAGATTTATTCCATGCATTAGTCAGATAACAAAATCCAACAAAGTACAAAAAAGCCCAAAATCCAGAAACACTGAAAAACAGGTACAAATATCATAATACAATATAACAGAGTGATTCATAGATTTGAATATCATTTAAGTTGAGCAATGGTGGTTATGATTAGTCAGTGATGAAGGTCAATGACTTATGACAATAACATTTGAGTTGGATAAAATTAAATTAACTGTAGGGAACATTATTGTAATTAGTTAATGAGCTAGATCATTGCTCAAGTTAAGCTACACCGGAATCTGTAACTTCTTGTGAATTGCCCTTTATATCAATATTACATTATATAAATCATGAAATGTCGATGTAGAAAGTGGATATACAGAGCATGCAAAAATGCTGTGTATGATCTACAATGAGCTTACCCAAGATCTAGAAGTACATAATGTTTTCGAGTCTTAACAGAAGACATTTGCTCGAAAAGATATTCACCAGCCAGAAATCCAATGGTGGCTAAGAAGGCTAGAACGCCAATGCCAACACCATAGTTGCATGCATTTGTATCTTTATTGTATAAGCAAATTTCCTTTCCTTCTTCAGTAATGTAGCCTTTGCTGCTTATGGATCCAAACACAATAATTGCAAAGAGCTGGAAGTAACACCAGTGACTATTTATATATTCCTATCGTATAAATTGTATTTTTTTTATAATTAGTAAAAGATACCATACTTACTAGATATTTTCAGATTTTAGTAATACTTCTAAGAAATTTCTAAACATAAGACATCACATGGAACATTCTATGAATATACATAAATTTCTATTTAGATTTTGATACTTTTGGAAATTGCAACATATTAAAACTTTCATTTTATATTTTGCTTGGTAAATTTTGAAAGTAAACCAAAAATCTTTGATAAGTAATAATCATTTTTATACTTCAAAATTAACAAATTAACAAGAAATTAAAACTCTATAAACACATAACTAATGCTTCTATTTAATTTTATATTTCAACTTTGTTCTATCACAATTAGGTTTATGCCCCTTATTACATCCCATACAATAAATATTTAATCTTTAGTAAGCTTCCCATAATAATTTTATTTTAATTTGAATATTTACAATTTACTTTCATTAACATGTATAAAAATCATTGTGTAACAATTTAAATAATTTAGGAATATTAAACAATGATTTCAAAAAAGTGTAAGGAACAATTTCAATGCATTTGTAAAAAATGTAATGTCTGAAAATTTTACATAGTATGTAAAAGACAACTACCCTACTTAGTATGCTATATATATGTATGTATTTTATACGATTATAACAATTTTTAAAACAAGAAGTAAAATTACAGTTATTAGATCAAGAATAAACAATACTAATGGTTGGGAAAACATTTTTTAATGAAATTTATTACCATTTCGATAAAACCACATGTAGTTATGATGTGGTGCATGAGCGTAATAAAATGTAGGGACGCACCTTGCACTATGAGGAAGGAAAAGTATCGAAAAGTTTAACGGGAGTAAACTACTTACGGATTTACATTACATGAAGAAGTTCACTCAGTTATAACCCATATTCGAATCTTGTACACCCATGATGCCTCATCTTGTGAGGTGTAACGCTTTAATTTACGAAAATCAATAGAACAACCCTATCATTAGAGGGGTGGGGACTGTGTAGTTACTTTAAAATCGATGTCAGACAGCGTGAACTGTATTTGCGAGAATTCGGTACAGTATTCTATGATTTGTAATATTCTTGAGCAATGTATACTCATCTTTGAAGACTTACCATGCATAGTGCTCTTAAAATGACTTGTGGCCTTTGGACAAATGCAATTGGATCAAAAGGGGCTCCTGCCTTTCCACCGCCATACGCTCCACCGCCGTCCATCTTTTCACGACTGAACTGGACTGAACTGAAAATTCAAAGCCTTAAAGAATTGCACTGGCGCATGCGCTATAAGCGGGCCGAATAAGTTTCGGGTAAACTCGCCGAATTTAACGAACACAGACTACGTTTACACGACAGCTTCAATGGTTAATTAATACTGGTCTAAAGGAATTGACCAATTCCAAATATTCCTTACAAGTAAAAATGTCTATTATTTGTCTATTCCTTTAGATCTTTATTAACTAAACCGGTTACACCCATATGTAAATCTAGTAACATACGAAATGAGATTAGAGGCTCAAAAAGCTCGAGGCTGCTCGAGGCTTAAAGGAAAATCTTGTAGATATCGCACATCGTTGCATGTGTTGCTAACTATATACGTGTAAATTTGCTTTTTTTTACCTAGTTACCTTCTTTTCTAATCCTGGTGGTGGTTTTAGCTACATTTTTTAAAATCCTTTTAGAATTACGTTTATATCAGTGTGAATTATAAACGTGTTCAAATGTAGTTATTTTTATTAATAAGAGTATATTATTGCTGTACGAGTACATGTCACACGTTATCCTCGTCCGTTCCTTGTTATCAGTGTTTATACCATGAAGACTAGAGTTTACACGTTGGTTGTTTATGTTTCAAAATGGCTACGGAGAGAGATCTGAGTAATGGTATACACATAAAATACGTTATATCAGGCCAAGATTTAAGTCTATGATTCGCAGCCGTACGAGATTCTTTGGAGACTAATGGGAACCTTGGCCGTATAAGGGCAGAAATGCGCACAGAAGTCATGAAACTACTCGATGTCTCGAACCGTATCAATATATCCAAGCGACCGTGCCAACCTCATAATATTCTTCTCTTAAACGAACTCATACGAGAATATTTCAACTGGATTGGATATAAATATACGTGTAGTGTACTTACCACAGGTGTTATTTGCAATTCTCAAGTATATTACAACCTAATGGAGTATATTCGTGTTTGCTACATATTTTATTTTTCAGAGTGTGAGCTAAGTAAGCAGCCATTCGATCATGATTTTTTAATGCAAAGTTTGGGCATTAAGGAATATGACAAATCAAATGATTTACCGTTACTTCTTCATTTGTTGGAGACTTGTAAGGATGTGAAAAATGCATAAATTAATTTGTATGTATTTACAAACGTACCTTTTGTACACAAATACAAAATATTTTTCATTACTTTATTTCATGTTCATTGTATCCAATTCTTATTAGCTTCCTAAGTTTCTTATAATTGCTGTAACTATACATTGATTCGGTTTAATTGATAATGCTCTAATAAGAGTTTTATGTGTCATTTATCGTTCTATCAATACTAATTTCACTTTGCTCAGTGCAAGTTTTATTTAACATCCTTCAAGTAATATCTATTAGGTGTTTATTGTTTTGTCAATCAATATTTTTACCGATATTGGAATACTAACTGTAACTCTACACAGACCAGTATCATATTGAAAATATTTTGTTTGATACTGAACAAAGTCAATGGAGCAATAAAAATATGTATAGGTAAATAGTAAAATGCAGGGGAATGACACGAAAATAGTTTTCCGTCTTGTTTATTTTGTAAGTATGCATGTTATTCAAATTACATCATAAACATACAATATAGTCTACATTGTGTTCAATACTTGTTGAACATGTTGCCCCATTATTATAATTTAAAGATATGATCAATTATAATAATTTTAGCAACTCCATCATCGTTCAAAATATTATATACCAGATTACTGTAATATTAAAATAAAAATGTGAATAGGACATTTTAAGTTTGCAAAAATGATTTTGCATTGAGTACTTTAAATACGCTTTCAGAGAAGTAATTTATGCTCCCAATTATTGTTATTGTTATTTGCAAAATTATTAAGATGTTGCATATTATAATAATAAATAATCTATCACAAATTGAATGGCCGTCAGACATGAGCTTTAAGTGAATTCGGCAATCAAGCATAGTAGTGCAAGTATATAGTAATCGACAATTTAAAATACGAGATAAATATGCCGAAAGAAGATGATAAGGAACAACATAAGATGAAAAGACTGTTAGAAATAGAAGATGGCTCTTATATTACAGCATTTTAAAATTGAGCCTGTCGGATCAAAATTTCACTTTCATGAATTATTTCTGTAACGGTCTAATAACATCATTTGTGTTTAGTCTTCTTCTTTTTCTTCGATTGTTTGTTTTTACTCTTAGATTTCTTTGTTTTTTTTTTATGTTTCTCCTCTTCTGTACTCGAATCTGTTGATTCAGAATAACTCTCAGTGTCCGAACTGCTCTCTTTTTTCATAGACTTTCTCTTTTTATGTTTCTTATGTTTTTTTTTCTTCTTTTTGTGCGATTCGTCAGAACTGTCTGAATTTGAGGATGAACTTTCTGAACTGCTGGAGTCATCTTCAGTAGTACTCAATTTGACTCTTTTTTTGAAAGATTTTGTATCTATTTCTTTTTCCGGATTACGCTCCTCCACCAGTTTTAATTTTTTGATCGGTAAGATTGCCATTTTACTGTCTTCAATTTCGGATTCTGATTCAGACGCGGAATAATCCGGCTCAAAGCTGGCTTCATCCAACACACTGCGTTTACGATCTGACACGAGTCGTGGATTTTTTCTTAACTTCTTCGTAATTTCCTCAGAAATGGATCGTGGAGCTGCCATTACCGTTACAAGATTCGTAGACACTTCGGAATTATCAAAAGCGATTGATTTTTTCTCTTCAAAATTTTCGAGTTTACCTTTGGACGATACGCCGCCTCCACCATCTTTGTGCTGCTTCTGTTTCTTCTCCTGACTCTTTTCCTTATCCTTCTTGTGCTTTTTTTCTTTCCGCTTCTTTCGATCTTTTGATTTGCTTCTACTTCTGTGCTCTTTCTTTCGTTTTTTCTCCTCGCGAGTTTTTTTATCCTTCTTCTTATCTTCATCCTCTTCCTTATTTCTCTTGAGAGACAAAGACCTCGTTTTTGAGGATTCTTCCCTCTTATGATTAATGATCGGGGGCGTCCTACCGGTTTTTTTTTCGCGCTCGCGATTATTTCGTGAATCATTTCTACCTGATCGAAATTCTGAAACAGATTTGCCATCAGTTCGGGAATCATGCTTCTCGTTTTTCGACTCGTGGCTTAAAACTCTATGTCGAGCGTCACTTCTGTCGTTTTTATCATTTCGTTCAGTTCTCTCGCGCTTTCCTCTATCATCTAGGAAAACCTTGCGGTCTACGTTACTCACCGATGGTACCACTGCAGGTGGGTCCACACGTCTTTCCATGAGCGGTGACATTCTTCTTTCACGAATACGTGGTGGATTTTCGTTTTTCGAATCACTACGTCTTTCTAGAAATCCTTTCACGGGACTTAATTTCCGCTCCTTCTCTTCGTCTACCTTGTCGCCCAATCGTTCTTTGGCCGACAATCTTGTTGGTGAATGTGATTCCGGTACTGGTTTAAACTTCGATCGATCTAATTTCGCCTTCTTCGCTGGTTCTGTTATTTCTACATTTCTTTCATTTCGGCCCACGTTTATTGTAACATTAACGCTCTTTCTAGAGTCTCTATTCAGTTCTACGTCAGTAATTTTCGGCTCAGGATTCTGATAAAGTATCTTGCGGCTTTCGCTGATCTTCTTGATCTCGATTGGCCTGATCGCGTTTATTGCTTTTTGGAAAATAGCGTTCTCTGCTCTTTTGAGCACTTCTGAGGTCACGACTTTTGTCGATTTCGAATCGTCATTTATTATTACTTCTATCTCCGTCGGTGATTCCAAAATACTGTCCGCTTTTTCGATATTGTCATCCCTCTCCCACTTGGAGAGTTCAGGCAATGGTGCGAGAAATTCGTTTTTCTTCGGAGATTTGTCATCTAAAACTACTCGCTCGCGTTCCTCAACTTCAATATCCGAGGACAACGAATAATTAGCAGGAATGACAGCATTAAGTTCAGCATCTTCTAGTCCACTATAGAGTAATTCAAGCTTTGGTCTATTATCAGTTTTCAGTTCTGGAATTGGCTTAAAACTGGGATTAGGTGGATTCGATGCAAAATCAGGTTGCTTTAATTCAATATATTCTTTGTTGTCGACGGAGTCGCCATGAAATTCGGGTGGTTCAGGGTTCATGATCAGAGATTTGTCTTTAAACTCTTCGTTAATAGTGGATACTCTAGTAATAGTGGTAGGATCTTCATGTATCGTTTTACTACTTAAATCTTGATTAGTTCTGATATATCTGGGTTTCTCCGGGGATGGTGCGCATTCCACCTGCTGTTGTATTTTGTCGCCTGTAGCTATATTCTCACTGTCGTTTAACTTTAGTGGTTCTTCCTTCACAACATCCTTCTGCGTTGAACGTTTCTCCTTCTTCCGTTTCTTTTTCTTTTCTTTCTCTTCACCGTCTTTCTTCTTTTTCTTGTCCTTCATCTTCTTATCTTTCTTCTTTTCGTCTGCCTTTTCTTCGTGATCTTTGTCACGTTTCTTTATTTTATCAGGAGACTGATCCTTTAGCTCACCACGCGATTTTGGTCGCGATGGACTTGAACTTTTTCGGGATCTTTTACGATCGATCGAATGACTATCATAACGCTCATGACGATCCTTCTCTGTTTGCTCATAATCTCGATCTCGATCTTTATCCCGATCCCGATCACGTTCGCGCTCACGTTCTCTATCCCGATCACGATCCCTTTCCCTCCTTTCTCTCTCTCGTGCTCGTAGTGCTTTATCTTCCAATCTGTAGCGCTCTCTCTCATCTCGGTAGCTAATAAAAACAATCATAATGAATGTTTAAACGCAGAATTATATATAATTTTCTAATTTACATGGAAAGATTATTAATCATAATTTCAAAGAAAGATTACTCTCAAGTTTTTCATATCATTCGCAACGACTCATCAATGTTTTTGTTTACTTTCAAGTAGCTTCCTCACATTAGTCTTACAAGACGAGTAAGTCTCAAACATCAGGAAATAAGGTTTTTTATTAATTATATTTTATAAAGCAGATCAAATATAATATTTAATTTAGAGAATTTTGCAATTAGCTTGATTTATGTAACTCTAATTAGGAAAAACCGTTTACACGTATCGGCAATTTATTAATTCACGATAAGCAATTCACAACGTGCATGCAGTAGTATAACAGATAACTATAATTTATTATGTTAGAGCGACTACCGTTTCAAAGTAACCGTTTATTAAAATGTTTTGTTTATTTCAATGTGCGGGAGGTATAAGGATGAAAAATGACAACACTTTATCGGAATCTTAACAGAACTGGGGATGTCACATTATCAAACGAGTGAAATCTAAACGAAGATTGTAAATAGTATGGTTTTAACATAGATAATGTTATTTGGGATTTTTATAAATAGGAACTCTACAATACTATTTGTATTTCCAAGCCTCCCTAAGAAAAATTAGAGAAATAAATGACTTGTAGTTCAAGATAATCCTTACCGATCCTTTTCATAATCTCTTTTTTCGACTGAACGCTCCTCGTCCCGTTTGTCTCGTGGTATATGCTTATCATCGCGTTCTTTATCTTTATCCTTCCGTTCCCGATCATCTTTCTCTCTGACCCTTTCTTCACGATCTCTCAATAAGTTTCCTGCTCCGAGACCTCTTTCACGATCGTCTCTCTCTCGGTCAGAACCTACACGCCGATCCCGATCATCTCTCTCCCTAATTCGCTCGTCGCGATCGCGACATCTGTAATTATTAATTAGGAAATATTAATGAATAAGTCTGCATGTGAAAAACATTAAAAATACATTAATTCATTAACAATTTGAGACGAAGTGAAAGAAATGCCAACTTAAAAGAGAATGTTGTTAAACAATATACTTTACGAAATACAAAATTATCAAATGCTCATCTCTAAGAAATGTATTAATAACATAAATAATGATGTACCTGTCATCTCTCGAAGGTAATCGATCTCGATCGTCAAGATCTGGATCTTTATTCAGTCCATGGTCCCGATCTTCATGCTCCCTCAGAAGTCTCAATCTATCACGATCCTCTCGCATGGATCTTTCATGGTCAACACCGGGCGGCGGTACATCATAATATCCTTCGGTACCTGGTGGGGCGACATCATCGAATCGCTTGATTGGAATGTCGCGCAGAGGACTGCAGAATCGTTGTGAAGATGGTCCAGGATACCTGTCGACAAAAAGTTTCAGAAGCAATTACACGATAAGACAGCACCAATTTTTATTTGCTTGGACTTTATTTAAAAAAAAAATGAAATATAGGAGTTAAATTCGCGATTTGTTCAATCCTTATTTTCAGAAGAGAATCATTTTGTACTAATTCTTGACTTTTTCCTTGAGATCTTCGAGAGTTCTACGGGATTTGCCAATTGAGTGTACTGCCCAAAGTGCATTAAAAACTTTATATAAATGTTTACTGTTTATTATTCTGCACAAAAGTCAATTGTAGTTAACTACATGTCAAACAATAATCTTTGTAAAATAATAAATTCACTATTTTCATAAGATTAAATATAAATAGTAAGTATATAATATTATAGATGTACGAAAACGTACTGTCAAAACACTTTGTATTTAACAAAATTGCGCACCCGCAAGTAATTTATATTCAGTGCAATAAGACGTTCCATTCAGAACATGTGAAGCATAACGCTCTGGGTAAATTAAAACAGTCAATTAATAATGTTGACTTCTAAAATGGCGTTGTCCAGTCAAGTTCACTGAAACTCATTATTAATAATATGGATTTATTAAAATCAACATTTATAACTGCCACTCTTTGGAATGCTTCAGATACCCAATATTGAAATAAATTTAATGAAAATATATCAATTCCGCATTTAACGCTTATTGCTTGCTTCGATCTCAGGTTTATTCGTCTTCAATAAATTCATCCGAGTCTCGATGTGAAATTCATTCCTCAATAAGATATAGAATTCTATTTTTGTCCATTGGTAGAACTGTTAATAGCAATAGTAACGGTATCATTCCATTCGCTATGATAATTAATCAAATAAATTATCGTCGAGAATAAAACTTACACGTGATTCCTAAAGTTTGCCCATACCGAATAAATCCCAATCAATATTAGAGGATATTTTTTGTTGCTCTGTGTTAGAAATGTTGATTTGGTCCTGAATTCACCTGAATCAGTAACCGTGTTGATTCGTGCATTGGGTCGCTTATGAAGTTGCAGAACCTTTTCGTCATCTTCCTGGCTATGCTCAATCGATCCAAACATTTTGCGAGCTTCATTCTTCCTCACTCACTATTTGTCTTTTTTTTTTCCTTTTTGTTGGTACAATACAGCATTCTTTATTATTATAATAATGTTGACATGGTGGCAAAGTACATTGTTAAGACGTAATTAAGTACGTGAAAATTAAAGAGAATCATTTCAATTTGTTTCAAATAAGATTTGACTAATAAAGTAATATACCTATATATGATATTTCAAAAATTGTACAAACAGAACAATTGTTTGAGATGGTAAAAGTACATCTTCGTGAAACATCATAAAAACAAACAATGCGCTCTACTCTCTCACGTTTCACCTCTCTTAAATTTCAAACTTCTACTGACATTGAAATGCTGATGACATTCATTGAAATTATTCGTTATAAATATAAACTTTACATTCTTTTATTCAAAAGTGATAATATGCACATGCTCAATATTTGTGCAAAAGAAAGCATAAATAATGATGTGTGTCCAAAATTCAATACTAAGTAAGAGAACTACGAAGATCGTCGTAATTTCAATAAATGATCAACAAAATTTTATTGCGCCACTTAATTAATGACATTCTGCATTGTAAAATTACATGTTATATATGTATATATTATTTTATCTCATAAATATACAATACGGC
Source organism: Cephus spinipes (assembly GCA_963971525.1). Lineage (NCBI taxonomy): Eukaryota > Metazoa > Arthropoda > Insecta > Hymenoptera > Cephidae > Cephus > Cephus spinipes. Next base: position 10,596,297 of record OZ020572.1, on the reverse strand, counting down.
AGTATCAGTTCAATCGTTTGAAAATTACATCTTATATGTAACATGTTTAACCCTTTTGCGGTTGGTATCCCATACACACATACTCCGAAGACATTTCTGAAATTCGGCGTCTTTCAAATCGCGAAAAAGAAACAATCTTAAAAATGGTAATGTCAGTACAGAGATAGATTCATGTTCATAATACTTGATATTGAAATCTTATGAACTTCTTTTTATATGCTTCGATGAAAGAATTAAAATAAAAAATATCTATTTAAGAATAAAACTGTACGGTACGAAGTAGATGATGACATATAATTCCTATTCGTTATATCATACACGTGCAAAATAACATGAAAAGTGAATTTTTGATATAAGCATATAGAGTAACGTCCAGTTGAAGTGGAACATTTGAATTTTTGTGTATTTCTGCGAAAATATGACCGATTTCAAAAAACCAAAGACATATTTTTTAGGAAATTTCCTTCCCGTTCGAATGGCAAAGGTTTTATCCCGATCGGATACAAAATGGCAGGACGGCAGGGGTTGGAGTGAAATAGTGCATTTTGGGACTTTTTGAAAAGTGCGAGAACTAGTAGTTCCGGGAGGAAATTCACATTTCTAATTATGGCACGAGAAAAAGCATCCTTCGGCAGTCAAAAAACACCCCCATTGAACCCCTGTAGCATCACTCTAGGGGGAGCTACACCCCCTTGAAGTGAAAACACTTAATTGGCCATAACTTCCGACGCGCCGGCCAATCTGGTTCAGATGTTGCGTGATATCATTTTTACCGAAACTGCAAATTCTCACAAAATTATTGTTTTCAGAGATGATCCCGTGACGGAGATTTCGAGATATCGCAAGCGCACTCGAAGCTTCCCCTCCATTTTTCATTAGGAATGCGATGAAATAGAAGTTTCATATTTATTCCATGTTGTAGTTGAGATTTCAACGATTAAAACGCGTTTTTAATTATCAAAAACTGAGTTTGCTTAGGGGTTAAATTTTTCATTTGAAAAGACGATTAAATTTTGCGAATTTCGCTCGAGGTACTCGGGTGACTATTACCTTACCACGCGTGTCAAGCGGTTGTCACCCGAGTACTGCGAGCGAAACTCACAAAATTCAGGCTTTTTTTCAAAAGAAACATTTAAGCCCTTAACAAACTCATTTTTGGATGTTTAAAAGCGCGTTTTAATCGTTGAAATCTCAACTACAACATGGAATAAATATAAAACTTCTATTTCATCGCATTCCTAAGGAAAAATGGAGGGGAAGCTTCGAGTGAGCTTGCGATGTCTCGAACTCTCCGTCACGGGATCGTCTCTGAAAACAATAATTTTGTGAGAATTTGCAGTATCGTTAAAAATGATATTACGCAACAACTGAATCAGATTGGCTGGCGCGTCGGATGTTATGGCTAATTAAGTGTTTTCAGTTCAAGGGGGTGTAGCTCCCCCTAGAGTGATGCTACAGGGGTTCAATGGGGGTGTGTTTTAACTGCCGAAGGATGCTTTTTCTCGTGCCATAATTAGAAATGTGAATTTCCTCCCGGAACTACTAGTTCTCGCACTTTTCAAAAAGTCTCAAAATGCACTATTTTACTCCAACCCTTGCTGTTCGACCATTTTGTATCCGATTGGGATAAAACCGTTACCATTAGAACGGGAAAGAAATTTCCTAAAAAATGTGTCTTTGGTTTTTCGAAATCGGTTATAATTTCACAGAAATATAAAAAAATTGAAGTGTTCCACTTCAATTGGACGTTCCTGTATATCATTTATGGCCAATTCATTTATCTGCATTCTTCCTTTGTGGCTCTAGAAATCTGTTTTTTTCGTCTTGAATAGTAGGTATCTGATTAAATGAAGAGACAAGAAAAATATGAGCGATAAACATTTACGCTTATGCATACATACTTTTTATTGTAAATTTATTTGAGAATTTATTATTTATTGTTAATTATAATGAAAATGTAAATGAGATTTCAAAATAAAATAATATTACTGATGTTTGACAATATTTTGTGGAATGTTTGAATGACTACATTGTTTTGACTTAAAGCAATTATAAGGACTTAATAGGAAAATGACGAATCGAAAACACTATTTGAAGTTTTTATAAAGATTTGAGTAAGGCTTAAATTAAGTCTACAAATATCACTCAGAGTCAGTACTACAACAAATGAAGTTTGATAAACGCAGTTTACTGTTCGCTTTGGAGTCAAATTAACGAAGACAATCAGCGATTAGGCAACTGTGGCAATTATTTATATTTAACAATTCATATTTCATAATCAGCTATTCCGTTATTATGCATATTGACATCACGTAACAAACAAACCAAATAATCAAGTTATACCTAATTAATTATATAAGTAGAATCAATGACAGTAGATGTTTACTACACTTATGGTATAATAAACATATCTAATACATAAATTCTCTTTGTTTTCCTAATCGTCTAACATGAATTACTTCTTTTCCGCTAATTGTTCTAAAGTATAGGAAAACCTCTTTGCATCTATATATGAATGTCTCACACATTGGATCACTTTTAAATAGTGTATTCTTAGCTGATTCATAGAAGTATTTTTAACACGTTTTGTGCTGGATCTTTTGTTTGTTACTTTCCGATCAGGCAGCGTAGGGCGTATACGCGGCAGGAACGTGGTGTTAACAAAGGTAGTAAATTTCCCTAGCAATAATACTGCTTCATAAATAAGCTCACAATTAGTACATTGTGTACCAAGGAAGTAAAATGGTACTTGACCTTAAAAGGCCTACCCTCGAGGTGCACATGGTACTTTATATAACACACCATGCTTTTCGAGCTTCTCTATTGGGAAGCTGTTATGTACGCGGAAACTGTGTTTGCTACCGGAGCGCTGGGGGTGCAACCCCCCTGGCAGGGTCAAGGGGCAGAGCCCCTTGCGTGGGGATAGGGGCGGAGCCCCCAAGGACACTAAACGTAGTTTTTAAATGATTATTAACATAAATTACGAGATTCTAATTCTTTATTTATTTATATTTTTTTTAACAAACAATACTATATCGACGCTTTTATTTTGATCTCATGCAATTTCACTTGAAAGTGAGGTTTACGATTCATTTCGTCGGTGACGAGAAAAAAAAGCAACTTTCACTTTTAAGCTCTAGAAGTCCGATGAGGGATTAAAAGTACTACTTTACTCCATGTTTAGATGCGCCGAAAAGTGAGAAAAATATGTTAGCGTTATACAAAATTACTCATATGTGCGGTTAGAGTTGTAAGCTATTATTTGTAAGCTACTTATTTGTAAGCTATCGTTGAAATTTCTTTAAGTATATTTACAAAGTTTTGCGGAGTAGAGAATTTCGCAGATTTATAAGAAAAAATATCGCACCTGTAGATGACTAATATGTTTATAATCATGCAAGAGTCACACAATGTAACGTTATATTTTACATCTTTCCTACCAATCATATTTTCTTACCACTTATATTTTTCAAAACATCACCTGTGCATATTCATTATGTAAAATAGAATTCAATAAAAGTGATAATCGGCAAATCGAAAATGAACGATGGTTCCAAATCGGGATGATAAATATATTTGAAAACTGAATAACTAGTGAAAACATTTGTATAAATAGGAAATGATGAAATATCCTTTGAACATTATGAACTTCCAGTTGTTAGCTGATGTCTAATACCCTCCCAAATCTTGGTATTACCACCTATTTATACATATACATATATGCCACACCCAAAATCTTGATATCCTTATGAAAAAATACTAAAGTGGAAGTTCATTAAGGCCGCCCAAGGGGGGGGGGGGGGAATTTCTTGTTGATCGAAATCCTCACAAACCAATATTTAGCCCAACTTGAAACAGGAGTAGAACCACACTGTTTGAATATCTGTGCGCATGCGCGTGCGCGTGTTTTGTGTACGCACGAATCCTTTAAGTTTTATCGCTTAAAAATCTATTAATACTTTATATGCGGGCGACGGAAGATTTCGTGTTTGTTTTTACAATGCTTATATATGAGCAACGGAATTTTCCGTTGTAAAAGTAAATAGAATATTTTGTTGCCTGCATATAAAGTGTTACCATTTATGGTATTTGAGGTTATGAAAATGATTCTGATGGATATTTTAAATGATTTCGTAGATTCATATTCAGTCACATAAATCCTTGAAAAACGATTCAAGAAGATATGACTGTTTCATTGGAAACACATAATAGTACCAGAGATGAGTAGGGAGATTGCCAATGGGCCGATATTCCTGAAACCATTTTTATTTGAGAGTAAACGCGCCACCTGAGCGGAGGGCCGTCGAACAATACCCACGTTTTTGATTGGTCGAGTATATATAGATATACTACGCGTGATATTCGTGAGCTCCGTGAGACGCATGGACTATAACGGGTGGCACTTTAAAGCGTATGTTTTCTATTGTCGACGCGTCACCTAGGACGGAGAAGCTTCGAACCATACCCACGTTTTTGATTGGTCAAGCGTATGTATCAGAGTACTCTAGCAAACTCGAAACGTGTATAACAACTGAAATACAGTTTTCCCAATCTGTACGTCACGGTAACTAAATATCATACGTCCATGGCAACGAGTCAACGTGCGAGAGTCTCGGGTTCGAGACCCGATTATTATTACTTTTTTTTTATTCATGAACAATGCTTATTGAATCTATTAATTAACTTGGAATGTAGCAAATGCATGATTATATTATACTACATACATTTTATCAAGAGACTCGGTCGAGTCTCGCGCCAAGTACAGGCAACCGGCTGTACAGGGCGCAGCTCGCCGAGACTCTTTACTTGAGTCAACTCTTATACCTGTGTTTGGAACAAAATATCTTATTAACCGCTATACATGAGAAAAAGTTATTGATACATTCACTATAGGAATTGAGGGTCCTGAATTGATTGCCCCCACGTTCAATACGATTAGTATACGAGATCAGGGTGTATTGAGATGGCGAGCGAGATGATTTTATTTCAGTTCCGTCGTCGTCGTCATCGTCGTCGTCATCGTCGTCGTCATCGTCGTCGTCGTCGTCGTCGTCGTCGTCGTCGTCTTCGCACGTCCATCGCATTTTTTACACGACAGATGGCGCTGACTGCTGTGCCTTCTTTACCTATTTGTACTCTGTATGGTGGTAGTAATTTACGAATACACAATACAATCAAATACACTTTATACGTGAAGCTACCGTTCATACCGAATTTCCAGTTAGTATAAGGGTGCTTTCACAACAGTATAGAATTATCCAGTTTTTAATAGCATTCATGTGCAGCGCGCGTATATGGGTGTATGTATATGTGTGCTTCGGCATAATTCCTCGTATTTTAGGTGACAGATTGTCCAACTGTTCTGCTTCGTAGTTTTCTATATCTAGATGGCCGACGTGGAAGTCCAGGGTGTCCAGGTATTCCGCTTCGTAGTTTCTTGTATCTAGGTACTGGATGTGGAAGTTCAGGGTGTCCAGGTATTCCGCTCCGTAGTTTCTTGTATCTAGGTACTGGATGTGGAAGTCCAGGGTGTCCAGGTGTTCCGCTCCGTAGTTTCTTGTATCTAGGTACTGGATTTGGAATTCCAGGGTATCAAGGCATTCCCCTTCGTAGTTTTCTGTATCTAGGTGTCGGATGTGGAAGTTCAGGGTGTCCAGGTATTCCGCTTCGTAGTTTTCTGCATCTAGGTGTCGAATATGGAAGTCCAGGGTGTCCAGGTATTCCGCTCCGTAGTTTCTTGTATCTAGGTACTGGATGTGGAAGTCCAGGGTGTCCAGGTATTCCGCTCCGTAGTTTCTTGTATCTAGGTACTGGATGTGGAAGTCCAGGGTGTCCAGGTATTCCGCTCCGTAGTTTCTTGTATCTAGGTACTGGATGTGGAAGTCCAGGGTGTCCAGGTGTTCCGCTCCGTAGTTTCTTGTATCTAGGTACTGGATTTGGAATTCCAGGGTATCCAGGCATTCCCCTTCGTAGTTTTCTGTATCTAGGTGTCGGATGTGGAAGTTCAGGGTGTCCAGGTATTCCGCTTCGTAGTTTTCTGCATCTAGTTGTCGAATATGGAAGTCCAGGGTGTCCAGGTATTCCGCTCCGTAGTTTCTTGTATCTAGGTACTGGATGTGGAAGTCCAGGGTGTCCAGGTATTCCGCTCCGTAGTTTCTTGTATCTAGGTACTGGATGTGGAAGTCCAGGGTGTCCAGGTGTTCCGCTCCGTAGTTTCTTGTATCTAGGTACTGGATGTGGAATTCCAGGGTATCCAGGCATTCCCCTTCGTAGTTTTCTGTATCTAGGTGTCGGATGTGGAAGTTCAGGGTGTCCAGGTATTCCGCTTCGTAGTTTTCTGCATCTAGGTGTCGGATGTGGAAGTCCAGGGTGTCCGGATGTTCCGCTCCGTAGTTTCTTGTATCTAGGTACTGGATGTGGAAGTCTAGAGTGTCCAGGTATTCCGCTTCGTAGTTTTCTGTATCTAGGTGTCGAATGTGGAAGTCCAGGGTGTCCAGGTATTCCGCTTCGTAGTTTTCTGTATCTAGGTGTCGGATGTGGAAGTCCAAGGTGTCCAGGTATTCCGCTTCGTAGTTTTCTGTATCTAGGTGTCGGATGTGGAAATTCAGGGTGTACAGGTATTCCGCTCCGTAGTTTCTTGTATCTAGGTACTGGATGTAGAAGTCCAGGGTGTCCAGGTATTCCACTCCGTAGTTTCCTGTGTCCAGGTGTTGGATGTGGAAGTCCAGGGTTTTCCGCTCCGTAGTTTCTTGTACCTAAGTGTAGGACGTAGAAGTCCAGAAAAGTGTGCAACAAGCTTTGGCGCTTCGCTCAAACTATAGTATCCTCTTTGATGTTCGCACGGCCTAAGGTACAAGGCCTGAAATAATCCAGCATACTCTCCTCTCTTACATTTACCACACGGCTTCAACAAGCTGGACACCATTAACGACGCTTATATGCATTGAAGATTACATTTTCTTTAAAAATTTGTATATGTCTTTATGCATTTCTAGAAAAAGGGACTTACAAATTAAATTTATATGCCATTAAACATTTTCGACACCGCAATATATTTTTCTGATTAGCAACATCATAATGCATTTACATTTTATATCTGTGACAATATAGATTTCAGTGCTTAGAGCGTCTATGTCCCGTTGAACAACAAAAACTTGTGATATCCCCAAAAAACACTTACGTGTAAAAAACTACGCCAAGTACAGGTGTGCTGTGTATTCCTCTAATAAAAAGTATTGATATCAGATTATTGAGGCCAAGTACATAAGTCACTACATGTTTGCCTATTATATGATCTAGCACTGGCCCATCATTTTAATTGTATTTTCAAAATTTCCTATAACGTTTTCACTACTCTTTTACATTACTACTGTTTCTCGTAGTTGATTATGAATTAATGGTTATTTAATAATTAATAAAACTTTAGCTGATTCCTTATCGAGTACTACTTGGCGGGTCCGTGCCAGAAATTCCAACGTACTTACTTTGAACGTACTAATAGTATCCTAAAATTATATGTTTGTTATTAAGATTTTACCGTGATTATTATTAACGAGTTATCGTAAATAAGCTCTATATAGAAAGTTGACATTGGTTTTGAGTTTAATGACTGGCATTATGAATGCAAATTTATATCAAGAATTGCACGGACCCGCCAAGTAGTACTCGATAAGGAATCAGCTAAAGTTTTATTAATTATTAAATAACCATTAATTCATAATCAACTACGAGAAACAGTAGTAATGTAAAAGAGTAGTGAAAACGTTATAGGAAATTTTGAAAATACAATTAAAATGATGGGCCAGTGCTAGATCATATAATAGGCAAACATGTAGTGACTTATGTACTTGGCCTCAATAATCTGATATCAATACTTTTTATTAGAGGAATACACAGCACACCTGTACTTGGCGTAGTTTTTTACACGTAAGTGTTTTTTGGGGATTATATTATACAGTCGTGTCTATTTTGATGCCGTTGATACGTTCCACAGAAAACAGCATATACAAAATATAAGTAAAGTAGAAGGAGGAACCCAGAATTTTCATGAACCTTTAAAACCGCATTAAAAAGCCACCTGCAAATGGATTTTACCTATTGAAATGCTATATGTAGATATATTCCGCATATAAAGATCGCGAGGCACAGAATACATGGGTATGTCCAGTCTATTGACATATAGTGTGGACTACGCGATCCCTACCTTAGATCCTTTGAAAAGGTGTCCGCTCAAATAAACAAAGAGGAAATGAGGTGGCGGCCAATTGTTCTCCTTTTCTAATGTTCCCATTGCCTATGTTTTCTATACTCTCATACTACGGCTGCTGGTTAGAAGAAGATAGGGCTTGGCCCTGGAATGTTGAAATACAATTAGCATTACATTATTCTCTCTTTCTTCCGTAATACGTTTTTTTTTTATTTATGTCATTATCATTTTTAGTTTGATTTTTATGACCTTTTTCCCAACCCGTTGTAAAATTCGTCAAATTCGTCCGGTTATTTTCGCATAGGCACCGGTTTTTCGCCCGGCACTAAAAGGGTTAAAGGTAAGGCCTAATACTTTACACTAAATTCCTCAAATACCTATGATATTTTCAAAAAATATATACATAATCAAGTAACTATTAAATACCGACGATATTTTGTGTAGTAGTTCAGGTAAAACTTTTTGGTTTCACATTGAATGAATTTTTTTTCGCTGCAAACTATACTATAATTGGATACAAAAGATAAACTATTAATTGAAGTAAAGATTTTGGTAACGTAATTGTACATTGGGTACATTTAACCAAATATAGAATAAAAATAATGAAATATTCAATTGAATGGACTGTCTACTTTGTTGGGTCAAGCATATACAGGGTGTATCTTAAGCCCCGGACAAGAGACATACCGTTAGATCCGGCGTGAAAAAATAAAAATATTGGCGTTAACAAAAATCAAAAATTTTAATTAGTTTATTAATTATTACGGATTAAAGTAAGCCAATCATAAGCGCGTGAGAACTGGCAACTCCTCCTCAGTCTCCTCCCATTGGGGACAGTCAATCATTTATTTCCCCACAAAAAACATTTTACACTATTCTGTTGTTTATTTACGTTACTATATTTACGTATCCACCGGTGACTGTTTTTGTGGAGAAATAAATAATTGGCTGTCCCCAATGGGAGGAGACTGAGGGGGAGTTGCTAGTATGAACCTTTAAAACCGCATTAAAAAGCCACCTGCAAATGGATTTTACCTATTGAAATGCTATATGTAGATATATTCCGCATATAAAGATCGCGAGGCACAGAATACATGGGTATGTCCACTGTCCAGTCTATTGACATATAGTGTGGACTACGCGATCCCTACCTTAGATCCTTTGAAAAGGTGTCCGCTCAAATAAACAAAGAGGAAATGAGGTGGCGGCCAATTGTTCTCCTTTTCTAATGTTCCCATTGCCTATGTTTTCTATACTCTCATACTACGGCTGCTGGTTAGAAGAAGATAGGGCTTGGCCGCCACCAGTCGTTATCCTTTTCATTCAGCCGACCATTTTTTCTGTCTATGCGTAGTCCATACTATATGTCGATGGACCAGTCTATTTGTACTGATAATGGGAGGAAACGGTATGAGAAATGAAGTTCTGAATGAGACTTCGTAGTGATGAAACCTCATACCATGCTCAAGTTCTACAGACCAATGGGCAGCCAATTTTGAGAAAAAGAGCCCTAAAGTTTGTATGGGAACTTATATATCTAAAGGTGTAACTTTAGCTATAAGTGGTTTGGCGGGCGAAGCGGTAGCGTGTCAACTTGATAAGCCAAGGGTTCCCTGCTCGAATTTCTGTGCTCGAGATTTTTAATTTCACGAATTTTTTTGCATTTTACTTATGAGTTTGTTTAATATTATAATAATAATCATGCAAATATGTGTTGTCATTACAATTCTATTATTGCTTCCTCATAGAGGAAGCTATGTGACGGTGAAAAATTTTCATGTCGAGATTATTATGCCACCATGCTTAGAATGTTCCAAAACGTCGAGAAAACGCGTTTGGAGAAAATGTCTGGATGTATGTGTGTGTGTGTGTATGTGTGTAATGGCCTCTCGAAGTTCAAACGTGTATAACTCGAGAACGGTTTTAGCTAAAGCCCCCCAATTTTGCAGGTATATGCAACTGTATAATCCCTTTATTTACTATAATTTTTGTCATGATTCAAGCTGTGGCTCAAAATTTATGTCATTTTCAAAATTCCAAAAAAAGGACGTTCGCACTCTAGCGATCGCAAATTTTGTGATAATCGTCTAAATAGTTCTTGACAAAGAGATATTTATCCAAGGTTGGTTGGTATTGCATTTGGACCGAATCGATCGAGAAGTTTTGATTTTATGATATTTTGAATTTTTCGAAAAATTAAATTTATCAATATAACTCCCGTCAACTTTGACCGATTGAGCTTCAAGTTTTCAAAAGTATAGAACATCATTTAGCCGTGATGTGTCTCAAATTTGGTCGAGATCGGAAAAACGGATCTGATTATACGTATATTCAAGTTCTTGAATTTCAGCCAATTCAAAAATATTAGGCCCGAAGAGATCATGCAAGAGATTTATCCTTACATGCGTTCTCTACAGTATGAAGCACCCCAAGTTGCGAGAGGCATGGGGACTCACGCTAAACAAGCTGCAATGAAACAACTTGCAATTTGCTTCCTCCGAATCGTAAGTAGCGTGCGAAGTCCCTATATGAGGAAGCCAAGAATTTTAATTTTGCAATTTGCTTCCTCTGAATCGTGGATAGTAGATGAAGATTCATCTATGAGGAAGCCAAACATTAAAAAAAAAATGAAAATGCTTCTTCATATAAGGAGTTCGTACACTACTTACGATTCGGAGGAAGCAAATTGCAAGTTTCAACTCGCAGCTTGTTTTTGCTTCTTGTAAATAATAAAAATTTAGAAATAAAATGCAAAAAAATTCATGAAAAAAAGAAGTTTACAAGCAGAGACTCGAACACGAAAACTTAAAAAGTCACAAGCCTGCATGTCTAATTTTTTTTTACATCCAATTTTTTTTTAATTGTTATGAGTAGTTATTGAACTTTATAAATAAATTTTACAAAAATGATCAACAAATAAGTAATTTAAATAACTTTTCAATGTAAAATTCCTTTCACTCTAGAAATGGACTTTGTTGTTGAAAACGATGTGCTATTGAAAACTAATATCAGAAGATTAATGATTGTTAGTAAAACTAGGACTTTCTTAAAAAAGTTGATAAATGTGAGAAAAATGGAATTTCACATTGAAAAAATTATTTGTTACTTATTTTTTTATTATTTTTGTAACATTTATTAATAAAGTTCAATCATTACTTATGAAATTTTTAAAAAATTTCATGCAAAAAGAATTGAACCTTGTGACTTTTTTTTTGAGTTTTTGTGTCCGAGTCTCTGCTCGTAAACTTTTTTTTTTCATGAATTTTTTGAATTTTATTTCTAAATTTGTTTAATAATATAATAATAATCAAGCAAATATGTATTGCCATACATATCTGTATGTCATACATATCATACGTATCATATCTGATACGTTTATATTTATTCGCTGTTTGCTTCGAAATGTAGAGCGAACTGCCACTTTCGAGACGCAAGAAACAAATGATGAAAACGCACGGGAGTCACATTCACGGGACTTTTTGGAAAAAACAAAGCGGAGAAGGATGGCACTCTATCTGAATTTTTAATATCATAAATAATATGTATTAAAATCAAGAGCATATTAAAAAAAAAAAAAAACTATTTTATATCGTGATATAAAACGCAAAATATATTTGTTTAGACATATTTTGTTTCATATATTTTTGGGTAGCTTAATTAGGGTGCTTCTATGGACAATCGCATGAAACGCCATAAATTCTGAATTTTTCAGTATATTTGTCAACACACTGTGCAAGCTCTTACGAAGTTTTAAGGGGTTATATACAGTCAGGAGGCCCAGAAAAATCGATTTTTCAAGAATTTTTCTTAAGAAGACCTTTTAATGTATTAAAGTAAAAATTTGTACACATATTATGGTAACTTTTAACTGTATTTTAACATTTTTTATTTGTAAAAATAATTATTTTGAAAGCTGTTATAGCTGATCTCCGGGAGCACCTCTAAAAAAAGGCGTCTAGCGGTGAGCACGATATCTCTGGACTGGATCATTTAAAATGAAAAAACCAAAAATATTTCGTTAATATAATGTATTATCTTGTTATTGATCGAAGGAATAAGCAAAATAATAATTTTTGACAAAATGGGGGTTTCTCAAAAAAAAAAAATCGGTTTTTGACAAAAGTTTAGGCCTTAAATTGTTTATAAAATGAAAAATATTTATCGGTGAGAAAAAACCTTCGATTAATTACTAAACAATATGCTTAAAAGGTTGTGTTAAATTTTCAGACAAAATTTCAGACTGATCGGTTCAGCCGTTTCCGAGAAATCTTGCTCACCGACTTTAAAAACGCAGTTTTGAGAAAAACGCGTTTAAATTTTCAAAAGCACTTTACATAGTATACTTGCCACGTCATTACAAATGTGCGGGTAACTTCGAGAATATTCGCCGGATTGACAAGAAAATTTCTGTGTGTACTTAAATATATGTACATTACGAAAATAAAATTAAAAAAAAATCGATTTTTTGAAAATTTTAACTGTATATAACATCTTAAAGTAATCGCTTACCTCGTTACTTAAATATTTGAAGTCAAAAGTGACCGTTCTATTCAGCTTTATGCATAGGCCTTATAACGTTATAGGCCCACACATTGATATATCGTCCCATATCTTTTTCCAAACAAAGTCGAGCCATATATAAAATTGATAATAAGTAGTGAACAATATAAGGAAGGTTTACAGAAAGTTTTACTGAGATCGCCTACGTTCTAAAAAATTAATATCGGTCAGCGTAAATGAATTTTGATTGAAAATGTGTCTAATGCCAAAAAATTGTGGTGAATTGACAACACTGTATTTGAGATAGGGGGGTCGGTCTAATGGTATGTGTAACGCACACACTCGTATTTTTGTTACATATACAGGGTGTTTCTGTTAACTCTGCACATACTTCTAGGGTGGGTAGGGGCTGCTTAGACAAGCATTTTGAGATAAGACACCCATGGTCGGAAACTCATCCTAACAGCTGTGGAGGACTTTGAAGGTTTTAATACCGCGTGCTTGTTCGTAGCGTAATGAATCAGATGTAATCACTTTCGACTCAACGCTTTACTCACCCGCAGAAAAGAGAACAACGTTGTTGTGTAAAATCAACAAATCGATAAACAATGAGAAAAATAACAAAACAATATTTTTTAGTTCAGAATATAATTTCTCGTCTTCAAACTGATCTTTTACAGTAGGTGTTCGAATTGTCCGCCACCTTGAAGAAGGCACTCCATCGCACCGGCCCACTACAATATCATTGTGCGGGAGTACCTGAACGAGAAGTACTCAGATTGGTGGATTGGAAGAGGTAGGACTTTTATTTCTGGGGCAGAATGAAAGATCTAGTGTACCCCGTAAACGGTAGACCTGTGGCCACGGAGATGGACCTGGTAGCAAGAATTGTGGCTGCCGGTGACGTCGTTCGAGATGAGCTTGCTAAAATACCTGAGGCAATGACTAGACGTGCGATGGAGTGCCTTCTTCAAGGTGGCGGACACTTCGAACACCTACTGTAAAAGATCAGTTTGAAGACGAGGAATTATATTCTGAACTAAAAAATATTTTGTTATTTTTCTCATTGTTTATCGTTTTGTTGATTTTACACAACAACGTTGTTCTTTTTTCTGTGGCTGAGTAAAGCGTTGAGTCGAAAGTGATTACATCTGATTCATTACGCTACGAACAAGCACGCGGTATCAAAACCTTCAAAGTCCTCCACAGCCGTTAGGATGAGTTTCCGACCATGGGTGTCTTATCTCAAAATGCTTGTCTAAGCAGCCCCTACACACCCTAGAAGTATGTGCAGAGTTAACAGAAACACCCGGTATACACCTATAGTTCGCATGCAATTTTATAAATATAAGAATTACTCGAGCCAGCTGTTGCAATCTGTCAATCATATTATCAGAGCTGCTACGCGAAGCGCGCCGCTCAGAGTCGGCAACCAAAAAAAATGAACACGCCATTGTCAAGCTATCTCAATAATTACGAGTAATTGAAACTCGCATATTTAGGTATATAGTCGAATGCAAATAATATCTTAAATCTTTAATAATCTAAATTAACGTTTTTTAAAAGATTTTATCGCTATCTAGCGACTTATTTACATTTCTAAAATTGCTGTCCATAGAAACACCTTAATAAATGTTACAAAAATAATAAAAAAATAAGTAACTTAAATCATTTTTTCAATGTGAAATTCCATTTTTCTCACATTTATCAACTTTTTTAAGAAAGTCCTAGTTTTACTAACAATCATTAATCTTCTGATATTAGTTTTCAATAGCACATCGTTTTCAACAACAAAGTCCATTTCTAGAGTGAAAGGAATTTTACATTGAAAAAGTTATTTAAATTACTTATTTGTTGATCATTTTTGTAAAATTTATTTATAAAGTTCAATAACTACTCATAACAATTAAAAAAAAATTGGATGTAAAAAAAAAATTAGACATGCAGGCTTGTGACTTTTTAAGTTTTCGTGTTCGAGTCTCTGCTTGTAAACTTCTTTTTTTCATGAATTTTTTTGCATTTTATTTCTAAATTTTTATTATTTACAAGAAGCAAAAATAATAGAATTGTAATGACAACACATATTTGCATGATTATTATTATAATATTAAACAAACTCATAAGTAAAATGCAAAAAAATTCGTGAAATTAAAAATCTCGAGCACAGAAATTCGAGCAGGGAACCCTTGGCTTATCAAGTTGACACGCTACCGCTTCGCCCGCCAAACCACTTATAGCTAAAGTTACACCTTTAGATATATAAGTTCCCATACAAACTTTAGGGCTCTTTTTCTCAAAATTGGCTGCCCATTGGTCTGTAGAACTTGAGCATGGTATGAGGTTTCATCACTACGAAGTCTCATTCAGAACTTCATTTCTCATACCGTTTCCTCCCCTTATCAGTACAAATAGACTGGTCCATCGACATATAGTATGGACTACGCATAGACAGAAAAAATGGTCGGCTGAATGAAAAGGATAACGACTGGTGGCGGCCAAGCCCTATCTTCTTCTAACCAGCAGCCGTAGTATGAGAGTATAGAAAACATAGGCAATGGGAACATTAGAAAAGGAGAACAATTGGCCGCCACCTCATTTCCTCTTTGTTTATTTGAGCGGACACCTTTTCAAAGGATCTAAGGTAGGGATCGCGTAGTCCACACTATATGTCAATAGACTGGACAGTGGACATACCCATGTATTCTGTGCCTCGCGATCTTTATATGCGGAATATATCTACATATAGCATTTCAATAGGTAAAATCCATTTGCAGGTGGCTTTTTAATGCGGTTTTAAAGGTTCATACTAGCAACTCCCCCTCAGTCTCCTCCCATTGGGGACAGCCAATTATTTATTTCCCCACAAAAACAGTCACCGGTGGATACGTAAATATAGTAACGTAAATAAACAACAAAATAGTGTAAAATGTTTTTTGTGGGGAAATAAATGATTGACTGTCCCCAATGGGAGGAGACTGAGGAGGAGTTGCCAGTTTTCACGCGCTTATGATTGGCTTACTTTAATCCGTAATAATTAATAAACTAATTAAAATTTTTGATTTTTGTTAACGCCAATATTTTTATTTTTTCACGCCGGATCTAACGGTATGTCTCTTGTCCGGGGCTTAAGATACACCCTGTATATGCTTGACCCAACAAAGTAGACAGTCCATTCAATTGAATATTTCATTATTTTTATTCTATATTTGGTTAAATGTACCCAATGTACAATTACGTTACCAAAATCTTTACTTCAATTAATAGTTTATCTTTTGTATCCAATTATAGTATAGTTTGCAGCGAAAAAAAATTCATTCAATGTGAAACCAAAAAGTTTTACCTGAACTACTACACAAAATATCGTCGGTATTTAATAGTTACTTGATTATGTATATATTTTTTGAAAATATCATAGGTATTTGAGGAATTTAGTGTAAAGTATTAGGCCTTGCCTTTAACCCTTTTAGTGCCGGGCGAAAAACCGGTGCCTATGCGAAAATAACCGGACGAATTTGACGAATTTTACAACGGGTTGGGAAAAAGGTCATAAAAATCAAACTAAAAATGATAATGACATAATTCAAAAAACAACGTATTACGGAAGGAAGAGAGAATAATGTAATGCTAATTGTATTTCAACATTTATTTTGAGATAGAAGCTTTCTCGCGATGCGAAGAATAAGGCGCCATCCCATACGCAACGATATATCGTCGTTGGCACTTTTCGCAAGTGTAGCGAACGACGATGTATCGTCGTCCGGCACTAAAAGGATTAAGGGGTAGGAGAGGATTTCTGCAAATTATAAGTTAGTTTGTTGATTTTAAAAATTTGATATCGAAGCAGTACGATGGATTGGACGACCAGGTGCTGTACATTAGTAGCTTTTATCGCCTCTTCGTCTCTTTTTCAGAATTCTATAACAAAGTTTGGAGCTTATCTGCTTGTTGACCTCCTTTTGCTTGCGGGTATGCCTGTCCCTCTGGTGGCCGGTGGCTGTATTACGCCTTTTGGCAGTGGGCCTCGCTGTGGGGCCCCTTCTTTCGGTGGATGGTTTGGGAACGTTGCATTAGTAAATTTATTTCATAGATGAAAAAAGTGTTCTAACAAGTTTGTTCAGGTATTTTTTTTCTAAGTGATTGAAACCCTTTTCGCCCTTCACACCTCCACTGTATATATGTATACACCTATACACACATATAATATTGTGAAGTTTCTTGAGAATTTCCATTATGACCGTTTGATCCGCGCAATAATATTTATTTTTTAGCCTACTAAATCTATAATAGTTACATTGCAATATGTGATGTCGTTTACTAAACCGTTTGATGGATGTCACCATATTAATTTGTCTTGCCAAACATTTTTGTAGTTACGACGTAGGAATATTTAGTTAAATTGACCAAAATATTTGATCGATTCAAAATTTGCAATATTCTACCTAATTGAATGGATTACTTAAATCAACAGCAGATTTCCTTGATCAGATAAAAGATACAGTTGAAATAAATGTATGCGCCGCCAGTACAATAAATGTACATCCGATTAAGTTGAAAAAAAGAGTGTTGAGTAACTTCCGTTTTAGTTTATTCTGATACAGTCGTGCAATCGAGATAAGTGTAGTACATATTCGAAACAACTTTATCAATTTTATTACTTCAAGAACGTTGTAATCAATTCAAAGTTGTTTCGATTGATTCAACCAAATTTTTCGTGATCACAGTTGGGTAGTTGATATTACCAAATGTTTTTCTCAGTGTAGTAGTTTTTTTTCTTTTCGCGAATAAACAGTATACTACCATTCTGAAAAATATTTGTCACAGGACATATCATCACTCACACAAATTAAAAAGCAGAGACGTATACATTTCTTCAGGTTCACACTCTAAATTGTTTACATATTGTTGTAAGAAGTTGAAAAAATAATTCCAACTGTTTCAATAAAAAAAATGTAGTAGTCATTTTTATATTTTGGAATTTTTATATTCTGGAACTTGAAATACATGACATCAAATTAACACGGCAAATACACGTAGATAAAAATTTGAGAAAAATTACTGTGGTGCTCTTCACTAAAAAAGGGATGTGAACGATGTTTATGGAAGAATTTATCAAATAAAAAAAGATAATTTTTAATTCTTCAAAGAAAAATGTCAATTTATACCACAATATTGAAAATAAGAGTGTTAATTTTGATCATATAGTACAGTAAGAATTTTGATTTTTTTTTGTAAAATTGTACTTTTTAATTTTACGTAGAAGAAAAGTTGATAGTCATGTTGTAATTAAATCAGAAATTTACTAAGAAATTTTACTGTGCTGCCTGATAGAGTTGGCATCATGAGGTCCACATGGACCTGAATAATGCGTTTCTCGTTTGCTGTTCTTCTGTTCCGAGTCTTAAAAACGCTTACTATATTTTAGTTTTCCTTTTTTTTTTTTAGATGAGAAGAACATCTACATAGCGAACAGTGGTAAACAGTACGGTGGAACTTCTTTTATTATTTATTACTAGTTTATCGAGGCGATCCTAGATTAGTATCAAATTTCCTTTGATTGGCATTGTTTTTTTTGTTTGTTTAACGATATCGAGCTATGCAAGAAGATGCTGAGTATCATGTGATTTTTCCTGTGCTTTTGTGTTGTAGTTTCAAATGAACAATTAATTTGTTTCCCATTCAGTAACCCTTAACCTCAAGTTTCTGTCACTTTTTCCCCATGCTGGAAGTATCAAATATTGAATAATATATTGTTAAACATTGATTTTAATTGATAAATATAAAAACGTTCTAAATAAAATTATTGCCTCAAGTTAGAAAATTCTATAAAACCCACAATAAAGAATTGAATCGAATCGTATCGAAAAACGATTAATTAATTAATTAATCGATTTTTTCATTTTTCGATTAATTTCGTTTTTTGATTAATTAATTAATAAGAAAAGTAAAAATAAAATGAGCGACGAAAAAATTCACGGTTAGGGGAGTAAAAATTCGTTGGCATTTCATAAAATTGTACTGGGTGTCGTTGGAAAAGAGATTTTACTGCAAAGGACGAGAAATTTGACCGTGGCAGTAGAGTTATTTTATCTTTGCCGTTACCAACGATTTTTATCACTTTCTTGGTAATAAAGGGTGTCTCAAAATTAACGCAAGACTTGAATTAAATAAAAAACACAATTTTTTTTCTTAACCCTTAGCGGCCACACCTCAGCCAGGCCACATAGCGGCCACATGGGGTAACTCATTACCCCACGCTGAAAAACGTAGTTGTACAAGACATATGGGTGTTTTAAGACTTCTAATCGATTGTTTCATGTTTGTTGAAGAGTTCTTCAACATGTCTAATGGTTTTATCGGTCAATATATAGATGGCGTTCTAAAAACTGATCATATATGTGAAAATTCGGGAAAATGTTTTTTTTCCAGAAAAAAATTCATTACTCCGCCATTTTTCAATATTAAGGGCTAAAATTTTAGGATTGTACGCACAACATATACCACTACCATAAAAAAATAACAGTATCCGCCGATCATTCAAAAAGTATATTTATTTTGCAAAATTACTGGAGGGAAAAATGGAAAAATTACAAACTATAAAATTTCCTTTTTTTGTATTTTATTAGCTTCTAAATAAACAAAACAATTTATAAAAAACTAAAACAATTTATTTTTAATTATATTTCATTGACCAACACACGTCATGCACAAATGGAACCGATGTTCTTCGCAAACCAATCTTCTACAGGCCGAACATCCAACACGCGTTTTTTTATCTTTCTTTCGCTTGCACAGTACGCATCTCCGCGCTTGCTCGAAGGTAACTTTTTGCAGGTCGCTCATTTCTTGGTAGCTATCGATGTTCAGGATGCTCTTGATGACCATCTGTAGCTCTAGCCGAAGAAATGGTCCTGCTAATCTTTGGTGTAGCATCGGGAAGGTGAGAAGAGTAATCAGTTTTTTCAAAACGATGATCGCAGAAGTGGATTCCCGTGCGTCGCCGACTTTGAGTTTCCACATAATGCGAGAATTGACAGCTGCTTGATCGAGCATCCCGAAGAAAATCCGCATCGGCCACCTGTTCGTTCTCCGAGCGACTGAGTAGGCATGGCACAATTGATCGAAAGTATCCGTCCCTCCTTTCGTATCATTATAGTGGAGAATAATATTCGGCTTTTTGTCCGTTATCTCTTGGGTATGAAGATAAGTCGAAGCCACCAAGACGATTTTGTTCTTCTTCGGTGTATAGGAAAGTAAAGTTGTGTCTTTGGTGTGACAAAACTTTGTTTCAGGAGGATTCTTCGACGCTAACTTCATCTCCATGGGAATCTCCCGTTTATTCTTTCTGATAGTTCCAGTGAGAGACATGTTGAAAGGTTGACCCAACATTCTGGTCAGCAGAGGGACGGTGGTGAACCAATTGTCGCACGTCACCGTGCGATTGGTGCCGTGTATTGGAGCCGTTACAGCTTGAAAAAAGTATTCTCTGCTAGGTAATCTCTGGGGATTATCAATGGTGGCGTCTTTTCCCAGGTACGGGATAGCGTTAATTAGGTAGGCGGTCGAAGCGTCGTTGAGGGTTATCAGCTTTAGTCCGTACTTGTCCGGTTTTGCCTTGATGTACATCCGAAATGGACACCGGCCCCTGAATCCAAGCAACTGTTCGTCGACGGTACATTCATTACTTGAATTCTAATACTTGGTGCAGTTATTGATGAAAATGGACCAAATTTTTCTGATGGGCGACATTTTGTCATCTGGATCTCTATGCTCTCTTGCATCGAAACGCAGACAAGACTGAAGAAACTCAAACCTCATTCGAGGAAAGACACCTCTGTAGAAGTCGATTCCGTTTCTTTTGTCCCAGAGTTCATTGTTATCTACCTTGGAAGACTTCCATAAGCCAGCATAGTATAAAACACCGATGTAAGCTCTGATTTCAAGAGGGTCAGTGTGATGGTGGTAGGTCTGGGCTCTATCTTCAACAACCAAGCTAGCAGACACCTCCTCGATTTTCTCATTCGTGCAGTTGACGATTGCTTCGATGATTTCTTGATTGAACAACAGATCCCAAAAGTTCTCTAGCGAATTCAGATTTACAGCATCATATGCCAAGCTTGCTTCATACAGAACTTCACTTCTGCTTACACGATCTGATCTTCGTTTAGCCGATTGTGTTTCCCAGGCAAAATTATTTTTACCGTATAACTTGGTCGATGGGCGACCACATAGACGAGATTTTGAAGAAGACGATTGATTTCCGGCTTCACTCGCTTTACGTTTGCGAGATCCTAGAGCCCGTTCATTTTCAACTGCATCTTGCATGTCTTCTTCGTCGAAATCATCGGTTTGGTAATCGCTCGAGTGTGATGATACATCTTGTTCTGACTCCGTGTTCGAATGTTCTTCACAATCAGACTGACCATCAATAACATCTTCCAGCAATTTACTCCGCTGACTTCTTGTTCGAAAATTGTACATCTTAAGAAAATAAAAGATTCGTACATTTTTTTTTTACTAGAATATCAAACACTTACCTTTATTTTGTCTATTGACACCACAAACAGCTCGATCTGAAAAAAAAAAGATCGGTGCCTAGCAACGGTTGCGGCCACACTGGGGTAACTAATTACCCCGCGCTGAGAAAACGAACGTTCAAAGCACCACCACGCGTTTTTTCGGCTTCCTATGTAATGGAGTTACATCTCACACTTGTCTACTACTGGCAGATGTCGTTACTTGTATCAATTTCAAAGGTTTTAGACCTCTAATTTGACTTTTTCTGAGCCTGGGGTAACTAATTACCCCCAGTGGCCGCTAAGGGTTAAAATTGTTTTTTTTTATTGAATCGTAAAGTACACAGGATAGGGTTATGTATAGAATAATACATGGGAAAATGGCCTGAACGGCTTTGCTGGCACATACGCACTCTTTTGTCGAAATTTTCCATGACCATTTTATACAAATGTGGCTGAATTTCGTTGATGCAGCGTTGAATTTCCTCCTTCAATGCACGCGTGCTTGTTGGCATAGACCTTTGACTTCAAATAACGCCATAAAAAGAAATTCAATGGTGTTAAATCACATGATCTAGGAGGGCAATTCTTATCACCGAAACTTTTATCGAAAATGAAGCTGATCAAAATTTCGACAAAAGAGTGCGTATGTGCCAGCAAAGCCGTGGAGGTCATTTGCCCTATGTGTTCTTCTATACATAACCCTATCCTGTGTACTTCACGATTCAATAAAAAAATAACAATTTAAATAAAAAAATAACAATTTAAATAAAAAAAACTGTTTTTTATTTAATTCAAATGTTGTGTTAATTTTGGGACACCCTTTATTTGCAAGAGCTAATAACACTTTTTAGTACACTAGGTAGTTGCACTCACATTACTGAAAAGCACAGTATTTTTTGGCTGATTTTCTGTCGATCAATCTACAGATTTTTCTTTTTGTGTACATCGTGTAACGTATTTTTCTTAACACGTGCATGAAAAAGGCCCTTTTTCATGCATTTAAAGTGAATGGAAAGTTGCTCATTTCGAGCGTGCGGGAGAGAATGATTCCCTCCCGCTACAGCGGGAGGAAATGGATATTCCCTCCCGCTCTTCAAAATTTTAAAAATTTTGTTAATTTTATTTATTTTTTTCAATATACCATTGTGATTGGAGTTGGGAAAAGAGTTGTGCACGATTCAAAATGCGCAACTTCCCATTTACTCTAAATACATAAAAAAGGGCCTTTACCTGCACTTGTCAAAAAAAGCACAGTGTGCAACTAGGGGAGGAGGACAATTTCTAGCTCGGGCGAGATTTGAACACGAGTTGGAGTCGAGGGCGCCTTCGGCGCCCTCGCTAGAAATAGCCCTTTTCCCCCCCTAGTTGCACAATATACTATTGTTAACTCGAAACCGATAACGAAAATCCGAGAGCTAACCTAACCGTCCACTCTTCGTCTATATATCACCGGGAACTGACGAGTCGGATATGACTTAGGAGTTGAGTTGGAACAATTTCAATTCCGCCAAAACGAGAGCTCTGACCGAACCTATTAGAAAAGATGATAGCTTAACGTATCCTGTCCATTTTTGGGGATGCGTAAAATCGAAAAACACAAACGTAGGTGCTGATATTTGGGATCGCGTACTATCCGCAAACGCACGGCCGCTCTCCACGGCATTGAGCAGCAACTGGGCACCACATCCTCAACTTGGGTCAAGAGATTCCTCCCCTGTCCTTAACCGTGAAAAACTATATATCCGCCCGCTCTACAGCCCTTTGCTTCTCTCCAGCGGGGCGCTGGTATTTCACCCGGATCTCTGCCGGTCCGTCGAGAAGTCTCCGTCGGGTACTCTCCTCTGTTGGGCAACTCGGTACGTCGAGACTATTTCTCCACGGCAGATTCGACCACCAACAATTCAATTCAACAATAACAAATCTTTCGAGAGCATTGGCGTAACTGTACGAATCGACCCGCAAGCGTAGCTTCTGAGCAACCAGAAAGCGAGAACGTTATCTGAATCGGTAGCTGGGGTCGCCTCGTGACCGTGAATCGAAAACTCACGTTACAATCGATATTTTGCAATTAA
The DNA here is from genome assembly GCA_963971525.1 of Cephus spinipes. Lineage (NCBI taxonomy): Eukaryota > Metazoa > Arthropoda > Insecta > Hymenoptera > Cephidae > Cephus > Cephus spinipes. The sequence goes on along the minus strand of OZ020572.1, from coordinate 10,573,003 downwards.
CGCCATTTTCACTGCGTATATCTGAGAAACGGGACGGTCAATTTTTTATAGACTCTATATGCACGAAGATTATGTACTATATGTACACTGAGCGGCATTAATGGTGCCCCAGAGAAAGTTAGGGGAACAGCGGCGAAGCAAGAGTAGGGGCAGTCAGCAGTCTAGAAGCAAGCCAGGTCGGAGCATAGTGGGGGTAGACTTTTCCCCTCGCTCGGGACGGTATTTATGTCACATGTCGGAGCAGTCCCGTATCAGAGCGTCTTCCTCGCTCCTAGCGACGGTTTCCTATACGACCCTCTCACTCGTTCTTAGTGGTGGCTCTCCGAGTTTCTCTAGCGCGTATAGGAGCGCCTCTCACGTGGTCGCTCCCTGCCTACAACAACGTATTAAGAACGTTGCATATATGACCTTCAAGTTTTCCCATGAGTTGTTATGTGTAAACTATCAAGCAATGCTACTGTTCTATGGGAAATCGACTCATTCTTAATAGAGCTAGTAGCGAGCGTAGATCGAAATGGCACCGAATCTTTGCGTTGAGGAACGCGGATGAATCGTGGGTTTGTGGCAGAGCGGGAAATCCTTTGACGAGATAGCGGAGGTCATCGGATGCAGTTCAAAAACTGTACGCCGGTGGATCAAAGTGTATCGAGTTGGGTAGGGATCATGCCCTCCACGACCACCGTACGCAGAATCGGCTGCCGCGAATTACAAACAGTGAACAGGACCGCCTCGTGATCAATGCAATTGATCGCGATCCATTCGCGGCCGGCGAGCAGGTTATCGCGAGTGAAAATTTCAAAAGTACTTCCAGGACAGCGCGTCGCCGATTACAGGAGGCAAATTATTACTGCTTTCGACCTGCCCGAAAAATTTCGATGTTTCCTCAACATCGAAATGCTCGTGTTGCTTTTGCAGAGCAACAATTGCATACTCCGCGTGAAACCTGGGAAGTTACGATATGGACAGACGAGAAAGTCTTTCAAACGTCAACTGACCGGCGCCTTCATGTGTGGATACAAGTTGGTGACCGGCTTCATTCGAGATACGTCGTCCCTGTAGATCGCAGTGGTCACATTTCGTGTGGGATGTGGGGTTGAACGAGCGGATAGGTTCTGGGCGAATTAGTGGGAGATATCTTCACACCTGAATTTTGCAGAATATATCCGCATACTGGAGGAAGTTATGCTTCCATCAGTTCTCGCGGTGTATCCGGCAGAAGATATGCCTATAATTCATCTTATTCAAGACAATTCCGAAGTTCATACTTCACGCGAAACGCGAAATTGGTTCTTGAATCATCCGGAAATCGAACTCATGCAATCGCCCGCTAAATCTCCCGACCTGAACATCATTGAAAATGTTTGGGCCGAGATAACACGGAAATGGCAACCCGAAAGGGAAAGGTCGAGAACAGCGATACTTGAGCATGCTCAAAGAATCTGGGAGGAGCTTCGGCAAAATCCGGATTATTTGCAGCATTTAATCGATTTGATCCCGAGTTGATTATCTCAGGTTATCGAGCTCCACGGTTTCTGGACAGACTATTGAGGTTTTTCCTCGCGACCTATAATTATTTTGATGGGCACGCCTCTTTAGCTAAACCCGTGGTCTACGGACCCATACATTTGTCCACTTGCTTTTGTTTTATAGGTTTGTTCCATCCGCAAGTCCGGTCTAAGTCCGGATAGACTTTCTATGCATCCAGCAACACGGAACATTAGCAAATGAATCGTAGTCGAGTAGGTAGAATATTAGATTGATAAACGTCAGTCCCGTGTTCGATTCCCCGGACCGATTTTTTTTCTGATCTATTTTGAAGCTGAAACTTTTTTTCGATCGAAAAATGTTTTAAATTATTTAAAAAAAAAAAAAAAAAATATTATTTGTTATGACAAGCCAATTATTTTTTAAAAATATAATTAAACTTAAACACAATGTAAATAGAAACTGGGTCATGACTGGAGTTAAATAAAGCAAACCTAATTAGCACTAGTAATATTTGTTATACCTGCAACTTGCATTTTTGAATCTATCAATCAAATGTTTAGGTCCGGCATAGTGTTCTGTTGCCATCAATACAGGCTATGAATGGAAGCAAGATGCTCTTATAGGCAGGGAGCGAGCGCGTGAGGGAGGCGCTCCTATACGCGCTAGAGAAACTCGGAGAGCCACCACTAAGAACGAGTGAGAGGGTCGTATAGGAAACCGCCGTTAGGAGCGAGAAAAACGCTCTTATACGGGACTGCTCCGACTTGTGGCATAAATGGCGTCCCTAGCGAAGGGAAAAGTTTACCCCCACTATGCTCCGGCCTAGTGCCGCTCAGTGTACATACAGCCTAGTCAGGTAAATGTAACATTGAAAAACATGTAGTGCGATGATGTAAAATACAATTTATATGTATTACTGCAACTGAATATACAAAGAGCAATGCATTCTTAACCCCCAGAGGCCACACGGGTGCAAATCGGGCAGGCCAAAAATTTCAAATGCCCCTCTCTCGTAGGACACGCACAGTGGAGCCCTCTAACCTATACGATAATTATGTCTATACACTAGTGTAATTGTCGAGCAGCAGCTTGGCATCAATCGCCATACAGCCATTGTGTATTCAGCAGCGAAAAGTAGGCGAGGTGCACACTTGCACCCCTGTGGCTTCGGCGTTAGAAAAAAAGTGCCATTTTTTTTGGAGCTTTCGCAATAAAAAACATATTTTCATTTTGCTGTCGTCCAATACGTAAGTAGTCTTACTCGTTATGATAAAATTTTAACACGAGAGGACACGTGGGCCAAATGCAAGCTGTGTGAAAGTCAGCAGACAAGACGCACGCGAATGAAGTGCGCCTCCTGCTTTTGCCGCATGTGCGACGACCATCGGGCAGGTTTATGTGTTAATTGCGTTAATAACATTAATTAATATATATTTTTAATTCAATACTATTAATGTAAACAATAAATATGAATATTATAAGCGACATTTTCAAAATAAAGTATTTTTTTTTAATTCTACAGTATTTTTCATAGTTGCAAAATTACCATTATTTCAAGCCCCTGTTAAAAATAGTTATTTATAATTTATTGAAGAAACGTTTTTTTCCCACTTCAGTACAAGTCTTTACCTTTATTTTCCCAAAGGGTCTTTGACTTATCTCTTAAAAACAAAAAGATACAAACTTTTTCGTAAAAAATGAATTTAACATTTTTCTTTTTTGAAAAAACCTATTTATCTATGTGACAATGTATTTTTATGCTTTTGCGCATGAAATATTTAAATTCCTAGGGAAATTCTACCCCATATTTATACCGTTATCGATCAAAAAAGATTAAGCCAGAGAGAAGAAATTACGATTTAAAATAGTAAAAACCATATTTGCACCCGTGTGGTCTCTACGTGATTGGAAAGAGGTGTGGCCTCTGGGGGTTAAGACAGGAAAAGTCAATAACAATGAATATAAAAAAGATTGATTTGTAATTACTAGTTTTCCACAAAGTTAATTTTGGTTGCAGATTTTTCGATTAAAGATTTATACTATTGTTCCTATTTGAATATTTCGAAGTTTATTTTCTTTGTCAAAAGAGCTCCACAACATCACTAAACCAGATTTTTCGTTTTGTTCTCAGTTAGCAGAAAAATCCTACTTATTTAGTTGGAATTTTTCTTATGAATAAACGACTCGACTGATTAAACAATACATTTGACTAAACATTTAATTTAGTAAATTCATTGACCATCCTTCGACAAATCAGATAAACTGCCAAACATTAAGAGCTAGTTGCACCAAAGTTAACTGAGGTTTAACTGGCGAGCTTAGCCAATCAGATGCCTGTATATCCGAAAAATTCGGATCTAAGTGGCTAATATCGATAGTTAAACTTCAGTTAACTTTGGTACAACCAGCCATAAACTCTCCGTTAGGATTTGGGTTTCATTAACGAGCTTATATGTAAAATAGCATAAAATTGTGACTTTTTTTTTCAAATTAGGTAAATAATATATTTGTTAGACTGTTATATAATCATATACTATATAAAGATACAAGGAAGACTATCGAAGTGTCACCCCCCGATTTCAATGAAACTTTGCTATGTTGCAGAGGACAAAAAAATAAGAGACACGTGTTTTTTTTTATGTGCCGATATACACTTTAAAGGGGTAAAAACCACCCCCAAAGTTCACCCCCAAAAACAGTTTTTTCCTGATATCTCTGTTTCTATGCTGTTTTTTTTGTTTAAACCAATTGGAGATTGCTTGTTATTGAATGACGATCTTATATATATATATATATATATACAGGGTGTCTCATTTTAATCTTACACCTGATTTATTTCGTAAAATAGGGCTCCGATCGAAAAATGAGTCCTATGAAAGTTTTAGGGTTTCAAGGGGGACGTCTGAAAAAAAATAGTATTTCAATCGAAATTTCAAAATGGCGGCGTTAAGGAGGCTGACATGTTTTTTTTCAATGGAAACATGGTTTTTTTTTCGTACAAAAAAAATTGTTAGATCGAAACTAACAACTTTTGTAGGAACTTTTTTTCGATAAAGTTCATATTTTTCACTTTTTTAGCGTCACCCAGGATGTACCACGAGATGTGTCCTGCCCTCGCTCTCCGTTCCAGCATTCGAATCGTCTGCCGCGATGGGTGACGACGATTCGGATATTCGCGACGATACAAATTTGCTGCCCGAAAATAATTGCAATGACATCTCCCCAAAACGAGGAGCATGTCGATAATCTTGTTCGGACTGAAATCAGACATCGTTAACTTTTCGTCCGTAAACTTTTACAAATGTACCATCCAAAACGCGTGATCCACAAAAGTCAGTTCGAAGCGTCAGTGTGAAAATTTTGTTATCCTTATCCTTGAGACCTTATCCTTGTGAGTGTTGCATGCACACACACACACACACACTGGAAGCTGAAGACTACCTCCTCGTGGTACATCCTGGGTGACGCTAAAAAAGTGAAAAATATGGACTTTATCGAAAAAAAGTTCCTACAAAAGTTGTTAGTTTCGATCTAACAATTTTTTTGGTACGAAAAAAAACCATGTTTCCATTGAAAAAAAACATGTCAGCCTCCTTAACGCCGCCATTTTGAAATTTCGATTGAAATACTATTTTTTTTCAGACGTCCCCTATGAAACCCTAAAACTTTCATAGGACTCATTTTTCGATCGGAGCCCTATTTTACGAAATAAATCAGGTGTAAGATTAAAATGAGACACCCTGTATATATCTAATGTTATAAATATGTCAGGCGGCAGTTTCCAGGACTTTTTTCGATGCGTATTGGCAGTTTCCAGGACTTCTGTTGTGTTCCAGGACTGACCTGGAAGCCTTTTATGTCAATCGTAAGGTTCCAGGACCGATTTTCGGCATCCACACCGAATTTTTCAAAAAATTTTTAATGCTGGATACTCGGAGTTGTCATGGGCTAAGAAGTAGTACGATAGGTTAGATTAAGTTAGAATTCCAATGCTACATGTCCCAAGGTCTAGTTTTTTTTAAAAAAAAAAACATTAGCTTGCTGTTGTGGATGGCCACTGTCCTGGAAACTGCCGTGTGACATATAAATATATATATATTGTAACACGAAGGTTACAATAAACCCCCTCCGCTCCCCTGGCTCGAGGTCCCACAGGCCTTGAGGTTTGCGTTCCTAGTTGATAAGTATTGCGTATTGTATATTGTATTTCCTTAGTGTTTTAGGTTTACGACATTTAGAGATAAGATCCCTCCCCTCCACCCTTCCCTCCCTACCACCATCCCTGTAGGGCACTGGCTCGAGGACCATCGGCGAGGACCAACAGCATCCACCATCACCGAGGACACCATCGTGGACCTACTACGAGGACAGCATCCCTGGAAGGAGCCAGAGAGTGGCTACGTTGCCGAGGCAACGGAAGGCAGGGATGGCATGGGCAGGAGGACCAGCTGATCCAGCCACAGGGAAACGACGCCACCACAGCCCACCACGACAGCCACGATGATGCAGCCCCGGTGCAGTCCCGTCACACGGGCAAGAAAACCATCCCGTGTGACAGCGGCGGAGCCCTCTCCCTCCGAGACCGCGGACGTGCCCGGGAGGATTTTGACAGGCCCTGGAGGCCGCCATGTTTACCGGCGCGCGCAGCCAGCCCGCGCGCCGGCGACGCCAGCACCGTGTTGCCGCCACGAGGCCCTGGAAGGCCCGGCGGCGCTGCCAGCTTCAAACGGACCAATGCCCTGCCATGCCGGAACTGCCGACCAATGCCAGAGCACGTAGCCCTCTCAGCCGAGCAGCCACCACCAATCAGCGAGGCCCTGGAGGCCCACGAGGACATAAACCACCGGAAATCTCTTCACTTCGAGCCAGACCGCGTAGAAAGTAGAGTGTGTGTTGCGAGAGGAAAAAGGCAAGGGTTGAAAGAGTAAAGAGAAGAGCGTTGTAAGAGAGGAGAGTGAACGAGCGAGAGAGTGGAGAGTGGAGAGTGAAAGTGTGAGCGAGGGAAGAATAGGACGGAAGGAGAGTGCGAAAGCGATACGGTGCGAGGTGAACGGCCGACTAGTTTGGGATTATCAGTGTTCGGCGGATCGCTAAGTGAGTACTGAGTGATTGAGTTTCTTCCTCTTCTACCCCCCCCCTTTTTCTCTTTCCCGTCTCCCCTAGAATTTGCATAGTAGATTTTTGTAGGTCCCTTCCGGACACCGTTAGCCGTCCCCACGTGGGCCGGCATTTCAGTAGTATTTAGCATATTTCCGACGGGCCTTCTGCCCCCATCCTCGAGGCCCGTGGTATATTGCGTGCGCCCTAGATTCAGTATTTCTGCGCTCCCCTTTACACCCTTCGTGCCCTTCCTTTTCCCACACCAGCCATCTTCCCAGCCCATTACCGAGGTAATTTATAAAGTAGCCATTTTGCGTTCGGGAACCTTCCTCCCTGAGATCCCCTCACCTCTCCCGCCGCTAGCCCAAGTAGTCCCAACTAGTAAACAAACGAGGACCTTGCGAGGTCACTCGTCGGTGCTACACCGTTATTGTAGCTGGCGCCCAAAACTATCCGAATCCGAGTCCCCAGCTGATCGCCCTCCCCTGCCCCGCCTGCCCCCTCCATCCTCACCTCCTAACCCCCTGCGTGCTCCTGCGTGAGCCCCGCTTAGTATTAGTCCGATTATATTGTCTCTTCTTTTGTTTCCTTTCTTGTACAGATCTTCATATTTATTTCCGAATTATATCCGTTTCTATTCTACACCGTGTCCCCCTTTCTTTTTGCCTTCCCCTTCCCCCCGTGTATTGCGATAGCTAATTCGAGAAGACCCTGGGCGGTAATAATCCGTCCAGCACGTCACAAATTTTGGCGCCCAACGTGGGGCCCGATAAATATCAGAAGCCGAGTTACCCTCCTTCTGAGGTTCTTTTTTTTAAGTGCTCACCTCGGTACCCCCCTCCCCTTACCCGTATCACCGTATAATCATGGATCCTGTCACCCCCGCCCCCGAAGGGACACCCCCTACTACTACTACCACCCCCCCAATAGCAGCCCCCAGTTTTGCCCCTCCTGACCTCCCCTTCATGGCCGCCCCTCTGACCGCCATTCCCCCCCCCGAGGAAATACGGAGATTAGAGAGGATCAGCACGGACTTACGTGCCCTCTCGAATTTCACAGATATAATCCAACTCTGTGACTTTGCCGGATTGAAAGTGACCGGTACCCCGCAGGATATCCTTAGCCGGTTCTGGCGATACGAGGTCCGGCGATTATGTCCCCACGTACCCGTCGCTTGGAATCCGGAGGAGGACGAGCGCGGACACGCCAACCCCTTTACCTTTACAGGCGCGATGGCAGACCCTAGTATGGACGAGTCCAGGCGTACGAATCCCCCCCTTGTAGGAGATCAGGAATCCCCCGAGCGCCCCCCTCCCCCTACTAGATCGGTTTCCTCCCCTAGACCGCGTGTTCCTTTGGCCACTGGACAATCAGTGGGTCCATATCGGGACCCCATTAGTTTCAACGAGACAGATGACCTATTGTTGCATGAGGAAGCCCCTCGACCTACCACCCGCCCCTCTTCCCAAGTCCCTCCGGCCCCCGTAGTCACCTTCGCTCCTCCCCCCGTCGAGGTGTCCTCGCGGGGACATCAACCCCCATCAAGACCCCTCCCTCCCCGAGTCCCCCTCCTCCCAGACCTCCCACCCTTCCCCGCCGAGCCCGAGTGGGCTCCTCAAACCACCTACGAGCTACCCCCGCGTGTTACCCCGCAAGGGAATAGCACACGGATCCGCCCTCCGACCCAGATTCCCCCTCACCCCCTCTCCACGTCGCGACCCCCCCCGGAGACCACCGAGCAGGCCGATACTTCGTGGAACCGGGATACGAGAGTCCTGGACCACATCAGGCGTTTCGGGCCGAAATTCGCGGGACGCCGTGAGGACGATGGGGAGGATTTCCTCCTCCGCCTCCACGAGTATTGTTCTAGCCGCGGTTTCTCCGAAAACGAATTGCTGAACACCCTCCCTGAAACCCTTACCCATGAAGCCCTCACCTGGTATCGCGTGGACCACGAATATTTGCAGTCCTACGATAGCTTCATCCGCCACTTCCGGATCAGGTTCGGGAGCAACAACCTGCAGGAAAGACTGCGTCGCGAAGTAGAAAAGAGGACGCAAGCCCCAGACGAACCCACCGGCGAGTACCTAACAAAGATGCGGCTGTATTTCCATTACATGACCCCTCCCCCCCCTTTGGAAGCCCAGCTGGATATTTGTTATAATAATCTGCACCCGACCATATCAGTTCACTTCTTTCGTGATAGCGTCGCCGATTACTACGAGTTCCAGGTGATCTGCTCGAAGATCGAGCGGCGACGCGACAGGAACGCCGAGTATCAACCGCCCCCCCCCCGCGGCCCACTCTGCCCTCCCCTCCGCTGCATACCACTACCCAACAACGACCAAAAAGGGAAAAACAGCAGCCATAGGAGCCCCCTTCTCCGAGCCCTCCCCCCGATCCATAGAAAACCCCGCGGAAGTAGCCGGACTGGAGCCCCCCACCTCCTACGCTCGAGTAGCCCGAACTCCCCCGCGGCCAACCTCCCCTCGTACTCCAACCCCTCCCAAGGCAATCCCCGACCTTATGTCAAGGCCCGTCGCGGCACCCCCCCGTAGCCTGTCCACCACGGTCCGTTGCTACAATTGTAGGCAAGCCGGACACGTGTACAGAGAGTGTTCCCAACCCCTAGGCTTTTTCTGCCGGATTTGCGGCCTGGGAGGGTGCGACACGAATTCGTGTTCGCGTTGCCACCGGGCCCGCTCGGGAAACGCAGCAGTGGAGGGAGCACGCGCGAGCTCCCCTCCACGGCAGTAAATACGGGGCTAAAGAAACCCGCGGAGAGTCGCGTAATAGAATCCGACCCCGAGGACCCAAAAAGTAGCAAAAACCCTCCGAGCCCTAAAGACCCGATCCGTAGCCAACCCCCTCCATCCCCTGATACCCTCCCATGTGTTGAAGATGTAACCCCCGCGGACCAGCCACCCCCCCCCCGGTAGTAGATTCAGTGAATTCCCAAGTAGAAGACCCTCGATACCACTTCGTCATCGACCTCTTGGGAAGACGGTACGGAGCATTGATAGACTCCGGTTCCACCCGCACGTACTTTGGAGACGAACTAGCGGAGGAACTAGGAGGAGAAGCCCGGAAGGCCAATGGCGGAGTCCAGGTGGCCAATGGAGTAATAATCCCAGTTATAGGAGAAATTCCCACCCAGTTCGAGGTCAATGGCCAAGTGAAAACCCTCCCCGTCCGTGTTGCCCTTTTGAACTACCCCGTGATCCTAGGAATCGATTTTTGTGAATTGTTTAAACTGAAAATTGATTACGCCACTAGGACATGGACGACCCCCGGAGCCCCCCCTCGAACGTTCCCCTCCCATGGGCGAACATCCCTAGCCATCCCCGCATACCCCGAATTCGCCGGACTGGTCGACCCTACCCCCTCAGCAGAAGAAAAACTGAAATTCCTATTAGACCGCTTGGTAACAGTGAATACAAGCGGAATCCTCAGTGCCACCTCCCTAGTGCAGCATTCGATAGACATCCAGGACCACCCTCCCATCCGCCAGCGCCCCCGAACCATCTCCCCCTATCTCCTCCAAGTGGCCCAAAATGAAGTAGATAAAATGATGAAGGAAGGAATTATTGAAAGGTCCGACAGCCCGTGGTTGAGTAACCCAGTGATAGTCCCGAAGTCCAACGGGAAATATCGTTTTTGTGTAGATTTTCGAGATGTGAATAAAGTAACCCGTAAAGACGCGTACCCCCTCCCTAACCTTGATCGTATTTTGGACGGCCTTCGCCGAGCCCGTTATATTTCCAAATTGGATCTTAGTCAGGCCTATTTCCAAATCCGTGTAGACCCCGCGAGTCGTCCCATCACCGCGTTTGCAGTCCCCGGACGAGGCCTATGGCAGTTCGTAAGGATGCCCTTCGGGCTGACCAACGCCCCCGCCACTTTCCAACGATTAATGGATAGACTGATCAGGCCCGAATGGGAGCCCCATGTATTCGCGTACCTTGATGACGTGATCATAGCCACCGAGACCGAAGAAGACCATTTTAAATACCTCGAGTTGACCCTACAAGCCCTATCCGACGCCGGGTTAGAAATAAACCGCGAGAAGAGCGAGTTCTTCTGCCCGGAGATGCAATATCTTGGATACCTTGTCACCCGCGATGGACTGAAGACCGACCCCGATAAAATAGCCCCCGTCGTGAACTATCCCCCTCCCACCAATTTGAAGCAACTTAGAAGATTTTTAGGCATGATCGGGTGGTATGCCCGATTCATGGGAGATATCTCCAAACTGAAGGTCCCCCTTGTGCACCTCCTGGAGAAGGAAACCAAGTGGCACTGGGGACCTGAACAGCAGGAAGCCTTCGAGGCCCTTCGACAAGCCCTTACCCGAACCCCCGTCCTTGCACGCCCCGACTTCACCAAACCCTTTACCATCCACACGGACGCCAGCGATGTCGCTATCGGCGCCGTGCTTACCCAGGAAGTAGATAACGAGGACCACCCCATAGTGTATTGCAGCCGTGTATTGTCGAGGGCCGAGAAAAAGTACAGCGTGACCGAAAAGGAGTGTCTGGCGGTACTATGGGCCGCAAAGAAACTAAGGCCATATATCGAGGGCACTTCCTTCCGAGTTATCACCGACCACAGCAGCTTGCGCTGGCTGCGAAATTTGAGAGACCCCACGGGAAGACTAGCGAGATGGGCCCTAACCATGCAAGACCTTGATATGGAAATCGTCCATAGAAAAGGAGCCCTTAACGTAGTCCCCGATGCCCTGTCAAGAATGTTCGAGGGAACCCTTGAAGCCCTCGCGACCCTTGGAGACTCTGGGGACCCATGGTACGGGGACCAGATGAAGAACGTTCGTGAATTCCCTTTTAAATACCCCGATTGGAAGATCGAGGACGACCAACTCTACCACCACCGACCCCATCCCATTATAGAACCAGCCCTGAAAGACCTAGATGCGTGGAAACTTGTCCTCCCGCGTGAAGCCCGTTTAAAAGCCCTCCAAAATGCCCACGATTCCCCCCAGGCCGGCCACTTAGGAGTTGATAAGACTTACCAGCGCGTACTGCAAGACTTTTCGTGGCCCGGCCTTTTTCAGGACGTTGCGCGGTTCGTTAAGCGGTGCCAGGTGTGTCAGCTCAATAAGGTGCACCAGGGAGCTTCCCCTGGATTAATGCGCGAGCGGACGACCGAGGGCCCGTGGACCGTCGTAGCAGTAGATGTTATGGGACCCTTCCCCCCTAGCAAGGCCCATAACAAATATATTGTAGTTTTCCAGGATTTATTTACGAAATATGTGGAGGCCAAAGCCCTTCGCACCGCCACAGGACCCACCATTATCAATGCCCTGGAGACCCTTATCATCAATCGATGGGGATGCCCGCGTTTCCTCCTCACTGATAATGGCACGGAGTTTGTTAACAAACACGTGACCACCCAGCTAAGCCAATATGGCATCCGACAGACCACCATCCCTCCCTATCATGCCCAAGCGAACCCCGTAGAACGAGTGAACCGAACCCTGAAGACCATGATCGTATCCTACGTCGGTGAAGACCACCAGAACTGGGATATTCACCTCCCCGAATTATGTTTTGCCCTTAATACCTCCGTGCAGGCTTCTACCCATATGACCCCCGCGTTCCTGAATTTTGGAAGGAATCCGAGGCCCGCCAAGAGTATCCGAGACCGAGTTCCCGCCCCCGCGGTCCTCGAGAAAACGGACCCTGCAGTCTGGGCCGATAGGATGAAACGACTCCCCCTTATCCACGATTGGGTAACGAAAAACGTATCCGAGGCCTCAAAAAGGCAAGCCCGCTACTATAATCGAGGGAAAACCGACCGCGAGTACCAAGTTGGAGACCTGGTCCTCCGGAAAAATCGAGTTCTTTCGTCCGCTTCCCAAAACTTCGCCGCGAAACTGTCCCCGAAATATCGAGGTCCTTATACCATCACCAAAAAGATTTCCCCCGTGGTCTATGAGATCCACGTCCCATTAAAGAAAAAGTGGCCTAAAGTCCATGTGAAGGACCTGAAGCCCTACATATCCCCAATGGCAATTCCCGAGGACCAAATTCTAATGAAAGCCCCAGACTCCGAAACTGAAGACACCGTTGTGCAGGAATCGTCACCCACGCCGTTGCCTCCCATAGACGAGGGACTTGAAAATCCCGATGCACCTGAATCCCTATCCAACCCTCCCACTCCCGCTGCACCAGCGCCAGGGAAAAGGCCAAGAGGACGCCCGCGCGGCAGCAAAACCTCCCGTGGTCCCCTAAGAAGTGAAGCCCCTCCACAAGAACGTTACGCCCTAAGAACCAGAAGCCGCAATATACCACACGAGTAACCCCGATAGCGATTAAGTAATCCAATCTTCTTTTTTTTTGTTTTTCTATTTCTTTCTTTCCTTAGCCATGAGACGGCATTTTTAAGTTCTTGCGATTATTTGGATTTCCTTTTTCATGATTGACCTTTGCTTTTCTTTGTGTTGAAGACTAAAAGACAGCATTAGCGCACATGTCGAGTACCTCCTCCCCACCCTACCCCTGCCTGTCACCCTGCCAGTCCCATCATCCCTGTCAGTGTCCTTCTCCCCTCCTTCCCTCCCCCGTGTGAATGACCGCTCAAGCGCCACATTTAGGTGGTGCTTTCGTCTAAGCAGGGGGGAGTTTGTAACACGAAGGTTACAATAAACCCCCTCCGCTCCCCTGGCTCGAGGTCCCACAGGCCTTGAGGTTTGCGTTCCTAGTTGATAAGTATTGCGTATTGTATATTGTATTTCCTTAGTGTTTTAGGTTTACGACATTTAGAGATAAGATCCCTCCCCTCCACCCTTCCCTCCCTACCTCCATCCCTGTAGGGCACTGGCTCGAGGACCATCGGCGAGGACCAACAGCATCCACCATCACCGAGGACACCATCGTGGACCTACTACGAGGACAGCATCCCTGGAAGGAGCCAGAGAGTGGCTACGTTGCCGAGGCAACGGAAGGCAGGGATGGCATGGGCAGGAGGACCAGCTGATCCAGCCACAGGGAAACGACGCCACCACAGCCCACCACGACAGCCACGATGATGCAGCCCCGGTGCAGTCCCGTCACACGGGCAAGAAAACCATCCCGTGTGACAGCGGCGGAGCCCTCTCCCTCCGAGACCGCGGACGTGCCCGGGAGGATTTTGACAGGCCCTGGAGGCCGCCATGTTTACCGGCGCGCGCAGCCAGCCCGCGCGCCGGCGACGCCAGCACCGTGTTGCCGCCACGAGGCCCTGGAAGGCCCGGCGGCGCTGCCAGCTTCAAACGGACCAATGCCCTGCCATGCCGGAACTGCCGACCAATGCCAGAGCACGTAGCCCTCTCAGCCGAGCAGCCACCACCAATCAGCGAGGCCCTGGAGGCCCACGAGGACATAAACCACCGGAAATCTCTTCACTTCGAACCAGACCGCGTAGAAAGTAGAGTGTGTGTTGCGAGAGGAAAAAGGCAAGGGTTGAAAGAGTAAAGAGAAGAGCGTTGTAAGAGAGGAGAGTGAACGAGCGAGAGAGTGGAGAGTGGAGAGTGAAAGTGTGAGCGAGGGAAGAATAGGACGGAAGGAGAGTGCGAAAGCGATACGGTGCGAGGTGAACGGCCGACTAGTTTGGGATTATCAGTGTTCGGCGGATCGCTAAGTGAGTACTGAGTGATTGAGTTTCTTCCTCTTCTACCCCCCCCCCCTTTTTCTCTTTCCCGTCTCCCCTAGAATTTGCATAGTAGATTTTTGTAGGTCCCTTCCGGACACCGTTAGCCGTCCCCACGTGGGCCGGCATTTCAGTAGTATTTAGCATATTTCCGACGGGCCTTCTGCCCCCATCCTCGAGGCCCGTGGTATATTGCGTGCGCCCTAGATTCAGTATTTCTGCGCTCCCCTTTACACCCTTCGTGCCCTTCCTTTTCCCACACCAGCCATCTTCCCAGCCCATTACCGAGGTAATTTATAAAGTAGCCATTTTGCGTTCGGGAACCTTCCTCCCTGAGATCCCCTCACCTCTCCCGCCGCTAGCCCAAGTAGTCCCAACTAGTAAACAAACGAGGACCTTGCGAGGTCACTCGTCGGTGCTACACCGTTATTGTAGCTGGCGCCCAAAACTATCCGAATCCGAGTCCCCAGCTGATCGCCCTCCCCTGCCCCGCCTGCCCCCTCCATCCTCACCTCCTAACCCCCTGCGTGCTCCTGCGTGAGCCCCGCTTAGTATTAGTCCGATTATATTGTCTCTTCTTTTGTTTCCTTTCTTGTACAGATCTTTATATTTATTTCCGAATTATATCCGTTTCTATTCTACACCGTGTCCCCCTTTCTTTTTGCCTTCCCCTTCCCCCCGTGTATTGCGATAGCTAATTCGAGAAGACCCTGGGCGGTAATAATCCGTCCAGCACGTCACAATATATATATCTAATGTTATATATATAACATATACATATATATATATGGTGACATATACATTGTCTGTTATAATGCTGTCGTGCATGATACAATTGAATAAGCGAAATTAAAATTTTTTTAAAAATATTTATCTTATCGTTAATGCACTCTAAAAAAATTATCTTTTTAATAATTTAAATAATGTTTAAGAAAGATACTTATGCGCCTCTGATTTCAACAACAATTTTAAATTCGGTTATTTAATTATATCATGCACGACAGCATTATAACAGACAATGTATATGTCACCATATATACAGGGTGTTCGTTATGAAACGCACTGTAGTAACACCGTCACATTCCTTTTCAAATTCTAATGAATACGTGTATTTTCATTTTTTATTTCATATATCAAAATTTCGAGATAATCAAGGTTGAAGTTGCAGTAATGCGACCAATCAGAACGCGTTTAAACAGAGCCTAGATGACGTCGCGAGCCAGACCGCAAGGCCTGCTTACAGTAGACCAATAACACTAAGAGTATCGTCGTAGTGTCCCTGTTTATCTGCATGTAATTGAGTAAGATACAAGAGACGATATTTTTAGTGTTATTGGCCTACTGTAAGTAGGCCTTGCGGACTGGCTCGCGACGTCATCTACGCTCCGTTTAAACGCGTTTTGATTGGTCGCATTACTGCAACTTCAACCTTGATTATCTCGAAATTTTGATATATGAAATAAAAAATGAAAATACACGTATTCATTAGAATTTGAAAAGGAATGTAACGGTGTTACTACAGTGCGTTTCATAACGAACACCCTGTATATATATATGTTATATATATAACATTAGATATATTGTGACGTTATTTTTGGACGTCACAAAGGTCCCGGATTGGTTACTTTCGTTTTTCAATTTCGGGACGCATTTACGTCCCTCTTTCCAATAAAATATTACGCAACCGGCCAGGAGCTCCAGGGTCATAAGCAATAGGGAACATTAAGTTAATATTTTCGCATACAAATATTTCATACGTCACGACCACTTCACCGGAACCGAGCCATCCGGACAGCTGGAAGCCAACGAAGGAGGATAAGCAGATTTTATGCCGAGGAACGTGGAGAGCTGCCGTGTCGACCTGACGACTCCACCCTATAAGGGACCCTACCCGACAAAGAGGACGGAGGGTCAACCCAAAAGGACAGCGCCATGGACTCCCTCCTGCCTAGCAGTTTATATCGTCAATACCGATGGTCCCCAGCAATGGGACTAGTAACGAGGACGAGGAGGTCCCGAGTTCCGCGAGACTCCTCGTGCTGAAAATCAACGGGCCCCTGAGTGGAGGCACCGTAACTGGCTTGCCATAAGAGGCAGAAACGACCAGACCTACCGAAGTCATCAGGATCTCAGCCACTATCGTCGAGGACAGGGCCGGAATCTCATCGCCGCCAGAGGCCACTGGACACCCCGAGCTACGGCAGCGAGGCTGTGACTATGTTCTGCGTGGCTAGCGAACTTACGATTAGGATGTCAAAGTGTTGCGTTTAATCCGCGATTGGAACTTTTATTTTACGCCGCCCTTCCGAGTACTATGTATCGTTTCTCAAAGGAAGGCTCCGGCATCTATCGAATATTATCGAAGTCCGTCTCGTAGGGGTAAGGCGATTGAGCCACAGATGTCACTCGAGTATTATATCGTGTGTTTTTATCGAGGAATAGTCCAACGGCATGACTTTTGTAACGGCGTAGTAATACGAGTATTGTAAATCCTCCCGAGGATCTAATTGGCTATCTAAGGGCACTACTTTGGATTGTTGGTGGGGACGCGAGTCCCAGCCCTACAGTGAATTTTACTTGTCGAACATTCTTGTCTGAGTTATCATCGGTGGTCGGGTGCGAATTTTGTATCGTCAGTAGTTGCAATAGTACCGGTAAGCATCTTGTAACGAGTCACGAAATCTTTTCCATACAACTAACTTTCCTATCGTTTCGCGTTCGCGTTTTTCCCAGGGCCTCCACCTATGGATGATTTCAGTATCGCTAACGTGGAAAAGATTCCGTGTATCGCCTATATTTTTCTAGTGAATTATTATTTCTTGATTTTGTAATCGTTCCTTAGCGTAAAAGTCTTGTGACCCTGGAGACCTAACAGACAGAATCCGCGAGTTCTCGCTTCACGAGGACGCGTGTAGTGTATCGTGTTTGTCTCGCTTCCCGAGACTTCACGTAGCGTCGCGCGTGTCCCGCTTCACGGGAGTTCATGTATCGTATACGACAGTTTCGTAAAAGAATTATTTTAGATTTCGTTTGATTTGCCTAAATTGTTATTAGTTATCTTTATTTGACTTGTTTCGAAATTGTTATTGGTTAATTGTTGAAATTCTCAATCGTCCTAAATAAAAGGACACCTGTTACTGTTTTCTATTCCGAGGTTCTCATTCTCCTAATCAAGTCCCTTACCAACACCTCGGTGATCCCTGCCCCTCTACCAGCTCGCGAATTATCTGTGCTGGTCGGTGGCACTTTCTCCGTCCCTTCTGGAATTATTTTGCAGATTTTGTCTCGTGACGCAAAGGTGCGTCTGGCGCCCAATCGGTCTTTTTCAGTATCGTATTCCAGGGGGATAGGGGTTTATAATTTGTCGACGGAAAATTAGCTGTTTTGCTACGAACGGCTCGAGTGATCAAATTCGGTTATAATTCGAGAAAAGAATTTTCGTCACAATATATATAAAAGATCGTCATTCAATAACAAGCAATCTCCAATTGGTTTAAACAAAAAAAACAGCATAGAAACAGAGATATCGGGAAAAAACTGTTTTTGGGGGTGAACTTTGGGGGTGGTTTTTACCCCTTTAAAGTGTATATCGGCACATAAAAAAAAACACGTGTCTCTTATTTTTTTGTCCTCTACAACATAGCAAAGTTTCATTGAAATCGGGGGGTGACACTTCGATAGTCTTCCTTGTTAGTTCATTTATTTGATATTTGATTGACGAGTGAATTAAAATATGTTTCATATGGATAGTGAAAATGGTCGATGATTATAGATCACGTGCCTAACAGAAGGATACAATTGGATCAATTGTGTCAAGCTTTAATAGAAAAAACTATTTTAAAAACTATCAAAAAAACTATAATACATTTTTAATTGACTCTGTGGAAAACTTGCAATTATAAACCGACCAGTTTTTATATTCATTATTAACTTTTTTTTCCATAAATAATACATTGCTCTTTGCACATTCGGTTGTATTTATGAATATAAAATGTGTTTAACCCTTAACTACAAGTGCGGTCTCAAAGACCTCACTTAAATTTAAAAAAAACTTACTAAATAATTATTACTTGATACTTGGACATTAAATTTATTTAAACTAAGATAAAGGCGACGTAAAACTTTACTTTTGTACTATTTTCTTCGTTTTAGTTGCCCTGCAATCGAGTTCCATAGATTGAGGTCTCACAAACCTCACCTTGTAAAGTATGTTCTTAGAGTTGGGCCTGTGTAGTTAAGGGTTAAAAAAATCATACTACATATGTGTGTCATTTCTGGAGTCTCGTTCGGGCAGCCGTAGAGTGCAGACGTGTTTACAGATAGCTACTGATAGCGGTATAGCGCGTGTGTTTACGTCTTCGCGCCGGGAGGCGCGGTCAGTCGAGACAAGCTTGAAGATTACTGTTCGTTTTGAGCAGATTTCTTTCGACAGTGGAAAGTGAAGTGAAGTGTTTACGCAAATATGATCGTACATAAGTGATATCACGAAAACCAAGTGGAGTTGACGGGGAACATGGTGACGCTGAAACACAAGTGCCTTCAGTGTCGCAACATAATCAGCAAGACCTTCAGTGACATGTTAGAGTCTAATACACTGCAGACCAGCTGCAGAAGGAAGCATCAACAGGCTTGGAAGATACACCGAACACAAACAGTGAGTGAGAGATGCTACCATCTAACTATCGGACTCATGGGGGACCGAGTGAACCTGGAAAGCATTGACAAATGCAAAAATTGTGCAACCGTCCAGAAGGCGAGAGTCCTCTTCAATAAAGGCCACGCAACATCTGAAAGGCTGATATGCCGCAATTGCGGTGTGGCGGATTTATATAAGTTCACCGATATCTCCGGACTCGAATGCAACATCGAGGACATGGAGACGGACGATCCAGCTACAGCGGATGACAACATAAACCTCTAACCGTAGGGACTGAGAACAACAACAACAACTCGCCCACAGAAAATGACCTTCCCCGGACGATTCAACCAGACGACGTGTCGAAGTGCGACGAAGTAGAAATAACAGTAACAGCAGAGTCGGATGCGTGGGAGAATGTACGCAAGCGGAAACGTTCAGCTGCAAGTAACGATTCAGCAAAAGCAGATGCGGAAAGGACTATTTTTAACTCTGGGAGAATGCCTAGACCCCCTCCAATTATAATCACAGAAGAAAACCTCTGTAAATCCACGGAAGGATCGGAGAAACTCAGAAGTCTTGCAAAAGGGACCAAATGCGAACTCAGGCACACCCGCGGTGCAAAAACTGCATGGCTGCGGGCGCATTCCATGAAGGGTCATGAACAAATTTTGTTGTTCCTCAAAGCCCAGGACATACAATTTTACACTCACGGTCTAAAAAATGAATCAACCAGGGCACGGAAATATATATAATAGTAAAAGGAGCAAACCTAGAAGGTGCAAGCCAGCAAGACATACTAGACGACATATATGAAAGGTACAGCTTTTTACCAACGAAGGTCACGGTCTTCCGTAATATGATGACATTTCTTATGGTGACCGGACCAGAAGTTGTAACGAAGCAAGTTTACTCAATGCAGTGGCTGTTCCAGCAACGTATTAGAGTGGAGAATTACAGAATACAGGAAGACTCAGTTGTACAGTGCAAAAATTGCCTGGGTTTTGGGCACGTCAGCGTTCACTGCAACCAACCAAAGACACCCCCCACCATGGAATACTCCGCAGGCGAAAACGGGGCCGTGAAGATTGTATGCTCTGCGTGTAATAAAGAAGATCACGGAGCCAATCAACGAAAATGCCCGAAATTTCAAAAGGAAATGGACAGGAAAAAGAATCAGCGCAAAGTATTCATGAAAAACAACGACATAACACCGATATCGATGCCAGCTGCAGAGGACAAGATAAATACAGCAATACCAAGAAGTGCACCGTCGATACGATCCGATCGCTTCGTAAAGCCTGATCGATCAGTTAAATCGACCGATACCTCTATAGCAACCAACCGTACAAGAAGTTTTCGGAATTCATGGGCACGAGTAGTTGCTGGGCCAGGGACAAAGAGGCTCCGTATTGAGGAACCAGTAACACAACAGATTGAGAAGAAAGCTGTAACTGAAAAAGGACAACAGGTGACACAACCAGGATACAGGTCTTCAAAAAATAGCAAGCGTACGGGCAAGCCTACAACGGAGATGCAACATACACGTACGAACAAGATGAAACAACCGATAGCCAAGAATAAGAACGCCGCCAGTGCAACGACCATCAAACACAGGTGGTCCTTAATGAGAAATAACATAGAGGCGCTGAATGAAAAATCGGACGAAGAAGCAACGAACAGAATATGGGAGACCGCAGCGAGAATAACCTCTCCCACGCTCTCAAACCTGGATGCTTTAAGAATTATCAACGAACTTATGACAACCATCGATGGATAGGCTAACCATAATGCAAATCAACGCGAACGGAATTAGGGCTAGGCTCCCCGAAATCAAGCAACTTTCGGCGCAACACATACCGGATATTATGGTGGTTAATGAAACGAGCAACATACAGGGATATGACAAGATCACACACCGCCTCAAGCCACATCTGGGCACATTTCTCTACGTGAAAAGAGGTCTACATTGGACTCAAGAAGGATCACCTGAGGAAATAGAGGCGAGTTCGATCAGACTGCAGCTGCGCAACTCGGAACATATTACAATCATCGGCCTATACGTACCTAACGACCATAGAGCGGTGGTGAACGAGGAACTGACAGACCTGCTAGACAAGCCGAACGCAATAGTCGTTGGCGATTATAATGCAGCTCACCCAATCCTAGGCATGACAAGGTGCATCGCCAGAGGCCGGCTCATCGAAAACTACGTTTGGAGCGGGCACTTGAAACTCTTAAAACCACAAGGAGACTCCAGGCAGCACCATGCGGGTAAAGGAACACTAGACTTCGCACTCTCAACGATTGAAAGCACCCCCAACGGAAACTGTCGGTTTCTCAGAGACATTGGATCGAATCACCTCCCTATCATGGTCACTGTCAGCATTCTACCTATCAAAACCGAACAATTGAGACGACCCATGAAAGACTTTGATTGGAGGGCATACGAAGAAGCCACCAGGATAGACGCAATGCCATACTTACAAACACAAAAAGATATTGAAGAGGCAATCCAAAGAATAGAGACAAAACTCACATGTGTATTAGACGACATGGTACCAAAAAGGATCGTACACCCCAGAGACGAACTACCACGCGAGATCATGGACAAAATTTGCAAACGCAATAGGGTCAGGAAGCGACTCAAGAGTCACAGTACACTTGGACTGAGCAATGTATATAGGAGACTACAACAGGCTGTCAAAGATGCTCTATCCAACCATAGAGAGCAAAAATGGATAAAAGCAACGGAGGACGACGCAGATCATCGAAAGAAGCTCTGGAGGATACAAAAGTGTCTGAAAGCGCTACAACAAGCGCTACCAAGGATAGTGGGGGCCCAGACACCACTTGAAACTGTCAACAAACTCGTGGAAAAGGCAATTATCCGGGATTCGCTAGTGTCAATTGAGCTACAAACATCGTACAAAACAACACCATTCCAGCCGCTAATGGAATGCACCGCAGAAGAAATGAGGAGGGCGATGGCCAAATTTAAAGCAGGAAAGGCACCAGGGCCAGACGAACTGACGATACAGCACATCAGGAATGCACATGGCTCGGTTAAGCAACTACTACTTAACATAATCAATAAATGCCTGGAAACGGGATATTACCCACAGAGATGGAAACTGGGGCACTGCATTTTTCTGCACAAAGCTGGGAAGCCACCTACAGACGCGTCCTCATACAGACCAATGACTCTCCTCAACATTATGGGCAAAATATACGAAAGGATCATGCTCATCCGTCTAAACCCGATGTTAGCAGAGATACCGGATTCGCAACACGGTTTCATAGCAAGCAGAGGCACAGCCACACAGATTGCCCGCACGTGTCATTACATTACGGAAGGGTTGGAGAGCACGGATCACACCTCTATGATAGTAACGGACCTCAGCAAAGCATTCGACAGTATCAACCACAAGGCGCTTCTCACAAAGCTATCTGCCATGGATTGTCCAGCCAATATAATAAAGATGGTGGAAAACTACCTGGAGGAAAGAAAAATACGAAGAAAATATCAATGCACGCTAGGCCATACGTACAACGTACCACATGGGGTGCCACAAGGGTCAATTCTTTGACCAACTCTTTTTAATCTCTACGTGGCGGATATCCCCGCGCTGGGAACAATGATGTCCCAATACGCGGACGATCTGTGCATCCTCAACAGGGCAGAAACGGTGGAAATCGCAACAGAAAGGGCCGGAAGCTCCGCAGGAACGCTAATAAATTACTACAAAAAATGGGGACTACGGTGCAACCCAGAGAAGACAGAGGCAATCATCTTCACGAGAAAAAGAAATCACAATAAAACGCTCCACATAGCTGGGACAGAGGTCGAAATCAAGGATTCAGTCAAATATTTGGGAGTACACCTTGACAAAAGATTATCAATGAACATCCAGACTAGCCACACACTTCAAAAAGCAAGAGTAGTGCGGGCAATGCTATCACCACTCATCGGGTGGCGCAGCAATGTGTCGATTGAGGTGAAAAAAATAATCATCAGATCGTGCCTAGTGCCAGTGTTGGACTATGGCATAATACTAATGCTACCGCGAGTCAGCAGAAGCAACCTCAGGAAAATAGAAAAAGTATACCGGGGAGCACTCAAAACTGCCGCCCAACTACCACGTAGAATAGCCACTCAAGATCTGTACGAAATGATAGACGAAGACCCATATTGGTTCAGGGCCACACAACTCCACAAAGACCAACTCAAGAATTTCAAAGAGCGAAATGAACCATATCTACGAGTCAACACCACAGAAGCAGTTGGTTTCCACCGGTATCGACAGTACAATATACTAATCGAAACCACTAGGAGACCTGCCAATGATAACGGGGAAGGATAGGATAAAGAAACCGTCAGAGAGAAGAACGCATCCAACGATGCCAAAACTATAACTACAAATGTAATACAGGAAAATAACAGCAAATAGTAAAATAATTACAATAACGCAATAACATAATAAACATTAACTGAATTCATAAAACTGGTGGACGACACAAAACTCGCAGATGCCAGAACAGGCTACGTAAAGGCGTGCCAGAGACAAAAGGCACGGCGTAGGCTAATACGGAAAGCAAACATTTAATGTACTCAAACTTATGAATAATAAAAACATACTACTACTACTGTGTCATTTCTGCGCTTATTTTTTGGCAGGATTTAAATCGTCGCCTAATAGATCCTCAATGATAAAATTTCGATACATCTGTGTAACAAACAATAAAATCAAATGTCCTTAGACAATTATGCTTACCCTACTGTCTTCACTTGTACTACACAGTACTATAAGTGTATGTGAAGGCAAGAGAAACAGTCTACTGCTTCTGGCTACAATTACTGCATTTGTTGTGCATAGAATACAAATAAATTAAAAATCGTCTCTATTCTGATGTTCAAGATTTGGTCCAGGGTGGCTAAAAAATCTGTTATATGAAATGGAATAAACTGATATCTTTAAGTGAAAAATATAGCATCAAGCAGTATGAATTGTAATTTTCATGGCTTGGTCAGCTAATTTACATATTTCATTAATGAAATTGAAATATACTGTGATTTCCATTGGTCTGCCAAAATTTATACTCCATTTTCACGTTAATAGTGCTGCGAATGTACAGTATAGAATATTGGTAATGTGTGAGTTGTGTGACATGCATGTGATAGAGACACTTAATTTCTTTTGTTTCTGCATTTTGAACTCTATACACATGTTTAACATCCCTAAACGCAATACAGATCACAACATGATCAATAATGGATATGACAAAGTAAATTTGCCTGAAAAAAAGTTCTCAATTTTATAAAAGGTGTGAAATACTTTTTCCGCTTATGATACCATAATTTAACATGACCGATCAAAAATCGATTAAGCTTATTCTACAAGGAGACGATTCTTAGCTGTCACTAACCGTTTGTACTGTCTAATCGAAACAATAAAAAATCGAAGGAAATAATTCTAATTGCCTTGCAGAAATTATTTACGACAATGATTGTTGACAAATAATTTATTATAGAACGTCCCTTAGGTGTGTTAAATTTTGAAAATCTATTTTATCGAAATCCACTTGTATCTACGTGTGTGGTGCTTAATATGTACAGACCAGATCCTCTTGGAGAGCCTTAATGCAAAATTATGAAAATAAGATGTAACAAATTTCACTTATGAATACCTTGTTACGTATGGCATCAGTTATCATTTCCGAAACAGAATAACAGCCAAAAGTTAATAGAATTGCAGACTCAGCACGTTACCCAGTGCATTGCCCGTGTCACCTACCCAGCTGCCCAGTTGACTGCATTCCTAAGATCCTAACCATATCTAAGAGTATCAGCAAAAAATAATTATATAAGCAAAGTCATGATACTGATGCTCAGAAAATCGTTTAGCTTCACGCGCAAAAGATCGAACTGCACATTGTCACTCGTGGCTCTGACCGTTAGAGTATTAGATTCGGTGTAATATTCGTACTCTGCTCTAGGTACGGATTCGTTATTACATACGCTAGGGAACAAACTGAATCGGTTATCGGGCAAAATTGAGCCGCTATCTTTTCCAAATCAAATAACGCGTATACTATATATTTTCTTTTCCACCAAATTTCTTATCGCCTTAACTTTACATATAGTCAGGTTTTGTAATTCAATATCACAATCTCTAGCCCGAAATTTTCATAACTCAAACACTGTAAACAACAATAATTTATTGAAACTTACTGATTTATTTGTAACAATATATCGCAAATTCAAATTTCCTCGCGTATTAAATATCTATTACCCATCCCATAAGCATTTCAGGGAATATCTCTCCACGTTGGAATAGCAAGGCGTGTTTCAATATCTTAAACGATCAGTGAACCCACCATTGAGTGTATTCTTACCGCTCGGAATTCACTCAAATTTTATTTACGTTACCCTTGGTCGTTCCTTTTCTTTTGATTACTTCTAAATTTTCGTTATCAAATTTAAAGGCCTCGCTACCTACTACGGTCTACGTAACAACCTTCTCTTAGCATGCTATAATAGTATTACACAACATTTGACTAAAATTTAATACTGCATGCATCACATCAAAAATTCTTCAACGTAATTTTTTTTATTAATAGTTATTAATCGGTATTTAATTCCGTAGCAAAATTTTGCATCTAAATGACAGTTAAAAGTATTGTTACTTAGCATCCAAAATAAATAAAAGGTTCTTTTAATCCCTTGAATGTTACTGATGTTGTAACGTGATAAAACGACCAACCTGTCAATACTCCTGTACTGGGAGTGCACTCGTTATAAATAGTGTCAACTATTATAGTACTATAACTGTAATAACTAGTGTCAACACTAGCCGATAGATGAAAAACGTCTCCCGAAAGTCAATCCGCGGAAAATAATAGAAAAATAATCCGATCAAGGATTAGCGCTTCTCGCTAATAAATATCGGATCACAATCAATCAAATACGACATTTCAAATCAATCGAATCAGGATAATAGAAAATTAGAAGAGACAAGAGATCCTCGAGTTGAATTAAAAGTAGCGTGAACTTAATCCGTAAGGATAGCGCCTTTAAAATCGTTATACTGTTAAGCTCGACTTATGCTCTCTGGGATAGAGCATATTTAATTACTGATCATAATTGTGTCAAAATGCTACGGAACATTAGCATTAGCTATTCCGCTTAGACCTACGCGTAGAGAAAAATTGTCCAAGTTCTGAGGAGAACATAGCGATCTACCTAAGAAACTTCAATCGTCGCCATATTGTTATAATCTATAATCCGCGCCGTGATTAGTTGAGTCGCACACAATGCCATAGCCAATAGATAGGCAAAGCGCCACTAGGGCTATAGGACCAACACAGGCATATCCTCGGTATACCTCACAGCCAGGTCCGAGAGAGATAGGAATAGAAAACAAACATAGGACGATTCCCTGACAATCCTTCCTACTATACCGACCGTCATATCAAACGATTATAAGTTACCAGGGACTGCAACCGAAGGAAATAGCGGTTCGGTTACGGTGCTCGGAATGGTAAAAGCTTGAATTTCGGTTTTAGTTGTTGGTTTTAAGTTTCTAATTCATCATTTTTTGTTTACGGTTTTCAGTTTCGGTTTTTAAACTTAATATATTTCGAGTTCGGTTTTAACGAGAGATAGTTTTTGGTTTTCGGTTTTCGATTTGGCTGTGTACCATGAAACTGATCGCATAAAGGCTCAGGCTGCCGTCACATGGAGCATACTTTGCGTATCGCAAAACTTGCGCCAGCAAATCACGGATCGCCGTTAATTTCGTACACTCATAAGGAGCGTACGAAATTGCACTATCGACAAACGTTACAATGTATATATCGACAAACTTAAAACTGGCCAGGACTGTCGTATAGCGATATATGGTAAAAAAAAGATATTTCAACTATTTCGATTTTTATGAAGCTTGGACTGTTAAGATGGTTGGAACACGAGAGCACCTCCAAGATATGGATCGGAATCTTGTATATATTCTTCGCAGGTGCTTAATTGCAGAGCGTATATATTTTCAAAATTATTTACCATTCAATTTACAAGATATACCAGAAATGCACTATACAGGGTGTTCCGAAATTACCTGACCAACGGGGTATGGCGGTGTTCGGGAGGCACCACTGATCACGAAAATGACCTTCTTTTTCTCCGGAAGGTCATAGTTTTTAAATGGGAGCAGGTCAAAGTTGACCAATCAGAGGGGGGCGTCAAGAGAAACGTAGGCATCTACGAACTCTGAGTTTTCTTCCCTCGCTTTTGTTTCTCGGTGGCTTCGGGCAGGATGACGTCAGCCGAAGACATGCCTATTGGAAACAAGAAAAAAGCCACCGAGAAACAAAAGCGAGGGAAGAAAACTCAGAGTTCGTAGGTGTCTACGTTTCTCTTGACGCCTCGCTTTGATTGGTCAACTTTGACCTGCTCCTATTTAAAAACTATGACCTTCCGGACAAAAGAAAGGTCATTTTCGTGATGAGTGGTGTCCCCCGAACACCGTCATATCTCATTGGTTAGTTAATTTCAGAACACCCTGTATAAATATACATAGTATAATAGTAATATTTTTTTCGAGATTTCTCAGCTTCTAGATGGGAAAAGGATAAAATTTCTAGGAGATACTTTCTTTATATCGAATATTACAATAATTTTTTGCATTGTATATTTTAGAATTTTTGTATTGATTGTTTACTACATTATTGAAACAATATGTTAAATTATTGATTTCTGTCCCTCCGCTTGTCTCAAAGATAATACTTTAAGTAGGACATATATGTATGATGAACAATATACATGGGGTTCACTGAAATAGGAATCTTATATCATGATGCTAGACGAAGGCTATATATCGGTTTTTGAGGTCGCTGGATCAGAATCTACTTCAGATTTTCAAAATTAAAAAATGGTAAATTGAATATGATGGATAAAAATCGCAAAAATTGTTAGATGTTATTTAAAACTTTGTATCTTAAGAGGCTACATCTACGTGGGTGGGCAAAAATGGCATTTTCCAAAATTTTTTGATTCGATAGTACATATCACCTTTTCGCTATATTCCCTAGAAATTTTATTGAAATATTCCCAAAATTGACTGAGCTACAGCTTCTAACAGTCGGCCGGGCGAACGATCGGGTTTTGCTATCTGACGCGGTTTGTTTTTTCGAATTCGAAATTCGAACTCAGGAGGCAACGCGCGAAGGAAGAATTACTCGTAAACAACAATCCTCTTCCCATGAAGCTGCAATTGCTGCTAAGGGTACTTCATATGACCCTGAAATTTACGACTAGAAGTGAAGTTAAAGAATTCTTCAAGTAAAAATAACAGCACCATACTTAGTCTCATAACACTATTTTCGAAGCCGGTAGACAACATATCTCGAAAACCACTCGATGGGTTATTTTCAACTTTACACGATATACGATGAAAAACCTTTAGAGGTCGTTGATGATCTCACTTCTTTTTTTAAATCGATCATTATCTTTTAATATTTACTTAAAAATGAGGACTTTTGTCATAAAAAAAAAACTCGTATTTATTGTTAACTTGAATAACCCGTTTGGTTTTTATTGCAGATGGACCGTGTCAACTGGAGTGACCGCCGTCGAATGTCGCGAAAGAAATTGTAACTGCCGGTGGCCATATTTTTTTTTTTTCTATACTTTCTGATGATTTTTTTTGTAGAGGCTCTGAATACATGTTCCTTTGTGTTAAACAAAAATGCATTTCATTTCACCAATCGTTTCTCAGAAAGAAATTCCCAATTTCGACATTTTTTTCGGGCTTCTAGGTAGATGTAACACTTGAGGTTTTCCAAGTTGTGAAACATGACGTCTAATAAAAAAAATAATTGTTAATACCCTGACATTAGCTGATAAATGCATAGTGTTTAGAAAAACAAGGCAAAACATAACCCCGGAGAAATTCGACAATTTTTGGTCAGAAAATGTTTGGTCAGACTTATTGGAACAGCTTTTTTGAAGTTTGAACATTTTAGATCTAGGGATGGTACATCAACACAAAAGTATCGATTATTTTTATTGATTCGAATTATTAATAAAATAATAAATATTGGTAATAATTGGAAGAAAAAATATTGATTTTTAGAAAATACATTTTTTAAAAAAGAAAAACATGTTTGTGTGAAAAATTAAGTATTAATTAGGCGTTTGGAAAATTTTTTAAATTAATATAAAAAATACTCAAATATTTAGTGGAATTATAATTCATTAATTCCAATTTACACAAAATTTTAGTAATAAACATGCATTATTAGTGAACATATCCAGACAGTGTATAAATCCTAAAATTATCTGTACTCTTCGTGATCACTCTGTTAAAGTGACCTTAAGATGATTTTGAGCCCAGAAACCACATGTTCCGGTCAGAAAATCCTGCTGTCCTCAACATCTATCTGACATTTTCTTCTCAATATCCCACATTCCATATGCCTGTGCATTTTTAAAAAAACTATTGATAACCAAAAAAGTTCCTATTTTTCTCTCGAAAAACGACATTTTCTACGCGCTGCATCTGTTATCACTTTTTTTGTATGACAATTTATTATTGAATTTCTTCTTCCAGCGCGATAGTTCCTTGTTTAAAAAGGTTTGAGATATATTTCATAATTTTTCCCGATCGATAAGAAAATTATTGATACGAAAATCGTTTAAAAATCGCCTGGGTCAATCTTATCTTAGTGACCACCTTCAAATACTACGGAGGTCTAACACGGAGTGTTAAGATGCCAAAAAGACAATTTCTATCGCATTACACATCGTTAAGATGACTTTTGGTCTGTACGCGTTCTCTGGAAAGTACACTTCGAATTGTAAAAGAGAATACGAACAATTTAATATTAAACCAGGTACATAATCGAAAATGAAGAAAAAATTAGTAATAAACTCCGCCATGATAGCTTGATTTCGTAAGTTTTCTATTTATCTGTCGATTTATTGAATTCTATAGAGTCAATTCAAAATAATGATATTCACAGTGTAAAATATCAATTTTATGAAAAAACGATTTCTAATTAGATCATATTCTGATTCAGCGGTCTTAAAAACTGTAAGATATCAAGTTTCATAAAAGTTCAATACCCTTCATTTTCCGTGATATTCCTGGTCCGATTGTTATATTTTAGTGTGACACTTAAGGGGTAAGAACGTTTGTTAATTTAAAAAAAAAATAGTAATTTGGAAATTCAATAGCACAAAATTATAGTTAAAATTCACAAAACTATAATACATAATTGTATTTGTTTGATTCAAACGTTTTCGTAATAATATATAAAACTAGGAAATGTTTTACTTAGCCAAACTGAAGTGAGTAATACATATAAATAACAAAATAGCATCGTTGCATATAAATAAAATGACCATAAATTTCATTCATAAAGAATTGTAATAAAAATATACTGTGTAGTGAGAAAGGGCAGAAGAAGTAAAATGAAGGCTGAATATGTATAAATGCGTCTAGGTACCTTTCTTCAAAGTTATAATGAATGTTTCGCAGTATCTCGATATTCCTAAGTTTTCTATCGCAAACAAAATAAATTAATTATTCATTAGAAATAATTATTTTAACAAGTTGCCACGTGTAAATCATGTCTTGAGACGTACAAGTAATAAAAAAATTCCATACTGTAACATGCTGTAAACTCATTCGTGTTGAAATGAATAATAACACGTTATATAATAATTACTAAATCAAACATAACGATAACCTCGATGGCCATTGCAACAATGTATTGTATGTCACAATGGACAAAGAGATATAATTTTACAAAGGTATATTAGACAGTAAATCGTACAAAGATGTTCGATTAAATGTATCTATATTTCCCGAAATAAAATCTTACAGTTAATAATGTACGCTAGTGTAGTGAGAAAAAGGTAAAAAGGGTATAATAAGATCTACACACGCCGATATATATACTGTATAAATGTATATACCGAATGGTCTAGCTAGGCGTAGCAATCAAGTAAGCCATTTACTGTGGCTATATTTATTTAGATCATCCGGTATTCTACGTGCATTATACGTATATGTATATTGTTCGTTTAGCCATAAATGCGGTAAAGAAAAGCTTGTTGAAAGTTTGCCTGCTTATTATTATTACGTACGTATATTAGAGAACTATTGATGCTGAAATACCTGTTATAGGAATCATAATAGTCTTTCCTGTCCAGTGGTGATGGTCCAAGCGACATAAGAGGAGGCGGCGGCTGGGACTGCGATTGAGGCTGCACTTGCGACTGCGATTGTGAGTGCGTTTGCGATTGTGATGAAGGATGGCCACCAGCGCTAAGATGCGGTAGCAACGGTGGTATATTATGTTGAGAAGTTTGATTCCTCATCGGATATCGAGACATTGGCGGACATCTTTCTCGCGGCGCCGGGTCGCGCTCACGATACTGATAATCCCGTCCTGGCGAGCCGTAATAACCGCCATAAGTCTCACGTGGTTCTCGTGATCGTCCACGATCCCGGTCTCGATCGCGATCCCGATCCCTTTGAAATCTGTAGATTAGTTAACGATTAATTTTCTCATGTACATGGTCCAATGCACGAATATTATTTTGTTTTATTTTTAAACATGACTTTTAAGTAAGTACCGCTTCAGTTTTTATTTTTACTTATTGAATTACTGAAAAAGTTTATAATAATTTACGCAGTATATAATTATTGAAATGTAAAAACAATTATGAATATACTTATGAGAAGTGCTCACCTTAACGGCGATCTAGCAGGTGATCTATATCTTGACGGTAAATCACGATCACGGTCACGATCACGATCTCGATCTCGATCCCGATCACGATCCCTATCTCTATCTCTCTCCCTATCACGAGAAAGGGAACCTCTCGGTGACTGACTGCGAGAATAAGATCTAGATCTGTAAAAAAAAATTGAACAATAAGCCCGTAAAAAAGTGTTTAACGCAAGAAAGAATGTATGTACGTATGTGTGCCTGCCTGTCAGCGCACCAGATACCCGTAGCTTTTGCGCATTTATGCGTAAATTTATAAGAAAATTGTCGAACCACCTTCATTTTGTTATTTGCACGACAAATTTACTTCCAATTGTAAATAAATTAGTTAGATTTGCAACTATACAACACTTTCAATTATAAAATAACGTATATATACGTTATGAAACATTGCTTTCATGCAGTATACAACGCCAAAAAGTGCGCGTGAGCATAGGGAGATCAAACATAAAAAATTCTGTACGAACGTGTGAATTAATTGGATTAAGAGTTACAAAAAGAGTTTTTTTTATATAATATGTATACATATATGAAACAGTAAAGTTTACAGGTTTTCAGCACTCATTTTAAAAAAAATGTTACCACAACATTAGTTATTTGCTAACATAAAACGCATAAAAAGATGCAGCCATCCAGATTATAATTCGGGATATGTTTTAAATTTACTTCAAGCGCTGAGAATGACTTTTTCATACATTATTTATTATAAAAAAAATGTTGAGGAGAAACGATGATGCTGGAGGTGTTTAAAATTTGCAAATGTTACTGTTTGGTCCCAACCTCATGTGATCGTTTCTGTAAATTTCGAATCAATTGTCGAAGCAGTTTAAGGAGAATTTTGTACAAACATAATACGACACTAAATTCTCGAATTTTTTAGCATGTACCTTCTTGGAACTAGAAATACTGAACATTCGCAAATATTACTGTATAAAGAGGTGCAGAAGTGGTATCCAAAATGATGAAGCTCACTTCCTCCTTTTCTTAATTTTCGACTTTGATATTCGCTGAACCATGGACCAATATAAGCAATCGTTTCTTAGGACTAACGCGTCAACTGAAGTTATTCTATAACGTTGAAGACAGTTGAAACATATTTCTTGAACGTACTTGATCATTGATTTATATTACAAACACGGTATTACATGTCAAATTATAAGTAAGTCAAATTGACTATAAATTATTCATCCGTATACATAAAGAATTTATTTATCCCTTTGTATTATCCCGTTACTATCGTATTAAATGGTTGTTGTCAATTTTCCGCGATTTTAATTAGTTGGAAAATGTGCGTGAAATAGCTGGCTTTAACAGCAAGGATTACTAACGGCATTAAATATACTGAAAGATGTCAAATGAACAGAAATGGACGCTTGCAGACAGTTTCAGTTACGTTGGTGAGGGTTAACATCAGAATATGAAGGTTAATGATTAAATTTATTGGTGAAAAATTAATTAAATACAGATGAAATTGCGCCAGTCTTAATTTCAAATATCAGATTGCTAATGATTGCCAACACAGGCGGACTGTACGTTTGGCACAGACTGCCCGAACCTGTGGTAAAAGGAAGAGGTCCACTGTTATTAAATCACCTATTGAATACTCACTTCAATCAAAATTTTGTTATCTAAGCTGACAACCGCTTAGCGCGCGTGTTAAGCGTCTGTGTATTTAAGCGTCTTTTCAAATAGAAAATTTAACCCCTTAGCAAACTCATTTTTGGATGTTTAAAAGCGAAGAACATGAAAAAAGGACTACATAAGGCAATCTTAAATGCTGTATTCTACCGTGGCTAACTATTGCAGATTAGTTGTATATCACCTGCTGATTGAGAAGCTGCCGCTTCTCGATCTTCTTTTCGGTGTGCGGCTTCGGGGTCGAAGTAACGGTGGCGTTCTCGATGGCAATCGTCGTTTCGGTGGTGGACTTCTCGATCTGCTCATTCGTGACGGCAAAGGTGAACGACGCCCGAAAGATCTCGATCTAGATCTAGTGTAACTTCGAGATCTTGAACGGCTCCTGGTACGCCGTCGATGTTTTCCAAGTCTTCGATCACGTTCATCTTTTTCACGAAGCATACGCTCGAACGCTTCCAGTGGATCATCAATTATGCTAATGAGAAAACATTACAAATTTAAAAATTAATAATTCTATAAAAAATGGTAAATAAATACACAGTTTCGGAATAACTAGAATATTTAATTTAAATATGTACAAAATTTGATTTATTGTAGCGTACCCAGGTGGGTTGCCATTATGAATATTTCTTCCTAACCCCGGCGGTGGTGGTTGAAGACCTCTGTAGCCCACTGAAACAAAAACATGAAATCATTTAAAAATAATGTATCTAATACGATTTCACAACTAGTATACATACGTTAATTATTTTAAACACTCATTTCCTTAAATTTATTAAGTAGGTTCATTAGTAACGAAAATCATTTTGAATTGAAGATATATGTATGTACTTGGCATTAATAATATGATTTCAATACTTTTTGTTAGAGGAATTCACAGCAGTCCTGCACTTGGCGTAGTTTCTTACACGTAAGTGTTATTTGGGGGTAAGTTTTACTTGGAAAAGCTTAACACTACTATTCTGAAAATTCCACGACACGAGCTACAAGAATATGGAATAAAAATTAGGGAGGGGGGGGGGGTCTGATTTTTAAACATCCAAAGTGATATTATCATGACCATAGCATCACCATCTAAGGTCATACCAATCATATCAGCTTACTTTCCCTTCAAAATCAAACAACTTTTGTCTAAACCTTTTTTTTCGATAATGCATTGTTTTAGAGATGTTTAGCTTGGAAGTTTTCAAATAAACATACTGTATACTGTCAACGTAAGGCTTATTGAATTGCTATTGAGTTTAAATTCTTTATTTTACAAAATATTTTCATCAAATCAATGTATTTGTAACAAAAAATCAAACCCTACAATATTTTATACAATAAACTGTATAAGCTAAATAATAACTACTTATCTGATTAACAAAATAGATTCGAAAAAAATCAATAAATATAATTGAGAAATTTTTTTTCCAGTGTTTTTATTTTTGTTCTTCAATTATTCGAACCACATCAATACAGCATGGTAAAGTTTTTCTATATGAGAACTAATCGTATTCCTCATAATACACAATTCATATTCCTCACACCTTAACCTCAGGGTACGGACTATAAAAATGTAACTGTCCGTACGGACATGGGTTAGCTTAACCCGCCAACTTTGATCGACTGTAGATTGGGCTGTTATTCATCAATTGAAGGGTCCCGTTGTATAATCAGTTACCGCGCTCGGAGGCGGGTAAAAGTATTGTCCAAATAGGTTGAATATAAAAGACGGCGAGAGAATCCGAATCCACCTCGCCCGCAGCGATCGCCAAGTCGGCGTCGCGCGTCAATGCCGACTTTTATTAAACTCTCGACAACATCAATAATTTTCAATTAATCGCGATCAAACTTTGCTAAAAACTTGCCCAAACGTAAAGGACCCGTATTTTTAGGATGATATTGATGGGACTTTTATAACGAAAAACTTCCTCGCTTGGTGAAATGTGGAAAACACGGGTTTTTTGTCTATTACAATATTTAACAACAAGTTTGCGCTGCAACATTCTGATCTGAACCACCGGCTCCGCCAATGAGTCATGAACATGTGGTTTAAATGTGCAGCGATCCGGTCAAGTACTTCTCGAGAAAACGCAGTTTCAGTTTTGAGAAAGATGGATTTTTGTGTTATTTTAGGTAAAAAAAAAGTACGTATTTATTTTTTATCTGGAAAAGTTTTTTTGGTACAAAAAAATGGCATCGACATAAAAAGTGCGTCTGAACGAGCCTCATCTAGACATATTTTTTGTTTATCTCACATTTCGCACTTTCATTTTCAGCCTATTTGGACAATACTTTTACCCGCCTCCGAGCGTGGTAATCGATTATCCCCCAAAAAACACACGTGTAAAAAACTACGCCAAGTACAGGAGTGCTGTGTATTCCTCTAATAAAAAGTATTGATATCAGATTATTGAGGCCAAGTACATAAGTCACTACATGTTTGCCTATTATATGATCTAGCACTGGCTCATCATTTTAATTATATTTTCAAAATTTCCTATAACGTTTTCACTACTCTTTTACATTACTACTGTTTCCCGCAGTTGATTATGATTTAATGGTTATTTAATAATTAATAAAACTTTAGTTGATTCCTTATCGAGTACTACTTGGCGGGTATATACGTGCATTTCTTGATATAAATTTGCATTCATTATGCCAGTCATTAAACTCAAAACCAATGTCAACTTTCTATGTAGAGCTTATTAACGATAACTCGTCAATAATAATCACGGTAAAAGCTTAATAACAAACATAGCTTTAGGATACTATTAGTACGATCAAAGTAAGTACTTTGGAATTTCTGGCACGGACCCGCCAAGTAGTACTCGATAAGGAATCAGCTAAAGTTTTATTAATTATTAAATAACAATTAAATCATAATCAACTATGAGAAACAGTAGTAATGTAAAAGAGTAGTGAAAACGTTATAGGAAATTTTGAACATCCCGAGTAGAAATTTATTCAGGCTCAGATCAGGCCCTGATAAAGTGTGCCTTAAAACGGCATCCGGCCCTGCTAAGGCCGATTCACGAGGCCCATATCCGGGGTGTAACGCTGCTGCGAGGCAGGCCCTGATCAGGCTTTTGATCCGGGCCGGACTGCATGTCAGATTATAGCCGGAACTGTTATAACAGTTTTTGAAAATATTGTAGGTATTGGAATAATTCAGTGTGACGTATTATGCCTTGCCTTCAAGAGGTAGGAGGATTCCTGCAAATTATAAATTAGTTTGTTGATCCTAAAAAATTGTATATAGAAGCAGTGAGATGGATAGGACTGCTAGGTGCTGCAAGTTAGTAGCTTTTATCGCCTCTTCGTCTCTTTTACAGAATTCTATGAAGTTTGGAACTTATCGGCTCAGTGACCCACTTTTGCTTGCGGGAATCCCTGTCCCTCTGGTGGCCGGTGGTTGTATTACATGTATATACGAGGCTGACGTAAGGTAAGCCAGATCAGGCAAACGTAGCGACATTAGTTTAGGTCCGGATAAGGCTAAGAGCAGGCGAGCCGGAACAGGCCAGCCTTCCCAAAACCTGACCCGAGCCTGACGGAAACTCAATGTTGTACTGATGCATGATCAGGGCAGGATCTGGGCCTTATCCGGCTATCCTGATCAGGCATGCCACACCGATACCTGATTCGGACCTGATACGACATCAGGCAGCCTGACTAAATTTCTGCTCGGGATATAATTAAAATGATGAGCCAGTGCTAGATCATATAATAGGCAAACATGTAGTGACTTATGTACTTGGCCTCAATAATCTGATATCAATACTTTTTATTAGAGGAATACACAGCACTCCTGTACTTGGCGTAGTTTTTTACACGTAAATGTTTTTTGGGGAATGTCACAAGTTTTTGTTGCTCAACGGGACATAGAAGCTCTAAGCACTGAAATCTATATTGTCACAGATATAAAATGTAAATGCATTATGATATTGCTAATCAGAAAAATATATTGCGTTGTCGAAAATGTTCAATGACATATAAATTTAATTAAAATTAGAATGTAATCTTCAATGCATTGTAACACGAAAGTTACAATAGACCCCCTCCGCTCCCCTGGCTCGAGGTCCCACAGGCCTTGAGGTTTGCGTTCCTAGTTGATAAGTATTGCGTATTGTATATTGTATTTCTTTAGTGTTTTAGGTTTACGACATTTAGAGATAAGATCCCTCCCCTCCACCCTTCCCTCCCTACCACCATCCCTGTAGGGCACTGGCTCGAGGACCATCGGCGAGGACCAACAGCATCCACCATCACCGAGAACACCATCGTGGACCTACTACGAGGACAGCATCCCTGGAAGGAGCCAGAGAGTGGCTACGTTGCCGAGGCAACGGAAGGCAGGGATGGCATGGGCAGGAGGACCAGCAGATCCAGCCACAGGGAAACGACGCCACCACAGCCCACCACGACAGCCACGATTATGCAGCCCCGGTGCAGTCCCGTCACACGGGCAAGAAAACCATCCCGTGTGACAGCGGCGGAGCCCTCTCCCTCCGAGACCGCGGACGTGCCCGGGAGGATTTTGACAGGCCCTGGAGGCCGCCATATTTACCGGCGCGCGCAGCCAGCCCGCGCGCCGGCGACGCCAGCACCGTGTTGCCGCCACGAGGCCCTGGAAGGCCCGGCGGCGCTGCCAGCTTCAAACGGACCAATGCCCTGCCATGCCGGAACTGCCGACCAATGCCAGAGCACGTAGCCCTCTCAGCCGAGCAGCCACCACCAATCAGCGAGGCCCTGGAGGCCCACGAGGACATAAACCACCGGAAATCTCTTCACTTCGAGCCAGACCGCGTAGAAAGTAGAGTGTGTGTTGCGAGAGGAAAAAGGCAAGGGTTGAAAGAGTAAAGAGAAGAGCGTTGTAAGAGAGGAGAGTGAACGAGCGAGAGAGTGGAGAGTGAAAGTGTGAGCGAGGGAAGAATAGGACGGAAGGAGAGTGCGAAAGCGATACGGTGCGAGGTGAACGGCCGACTAGTTTGGGATTATCAGTGTTCGGCGGATCGCTAAGTGAGTACTGAGTGATTGAGTTTCTTCCTCTTCTACCCCCCCCCCCCTTTTTCTCTTTCCCGTCTCCCCTAGAATTTGCATAGTAGATTTTTGTAGGTCCCTTCCGGACACCGTTAGCCGTCCCCACGTGGGCCGGCATTTCAGTAGTATTTAGCATATTTCCGACGGGCCTTCTGCCCCCATCCTCGAGGCCCGTGGTATATTGCGTGCGCCCTAGATTCAGTATTTCTGCGCTCCCCTTTACACCCTTCGTGCCCTTCCTTTTCCCACACCAGCCATCTTCCCAGCCCATTACCGAGGTAATTTATAAAGTAGCCATTTTGCGTTCGGGAACCTTCCTCCCTGAGATCCCCTCACCTCTCCCGCCGCTAGCCCAAGTAGTCCCAACTAGTAAACAAACGAGGACCTTGCGAGGTCACTCGTCGGTGCTACACCGTTATTGTAGCTGGCGCCCAAAACTATCCGAATCCGAGTCCCCAGCTGATCGCCCTCCCCTGCCCCGCCTGCCCCCTCCATCCTCACCCCCTAGCCCCCTGCGTGCTCCTGCGTGAGCCCCGCTTAGTATTAGTCCGATTATATTTTCTTTTCTTTTGTTTCCTTTCTTGTACAGATTTTTATATTTATTTCCGAATTATATTCTTTTCTATTCTACCCCGTGTCCCCCTTTCTTTTTGCCTTCCCCTTCCCCCGTGTATTGCGATAGCTAATTTGAGTAGACCCTGGGCGGTAATAAGCCGTCCAGCACGTCACAAATTTTGGCGCCCAACGTGGGGCCCGATAAATATCAGAAGCCGAGTTGCCCTCCTTCTGAGGTTCTTTTTTTTTTAAGTGCTCACCTCGGTACCCCCCTCCCCTTACCCGTATCACCGTATAATCATGGATCCTGTCACCCCCGCCCCCGAAGGGACACCCCCTACTACTACTACCACCCCCCCAATAGCAGCCCCCAGTTTTGCCCCTCCTGACCTCCCCTTCATGGCCGCCCCTCTGACCGCCATTCCCCCCCCCGAGGAAATACGGAGATTAGAGAGGATCAGCACGGATTTACGCGCCCTCTCGAACTTCACGGATATAATCCAACTTTGCGACTTTGCCGGATTGAAAGTGACAGGTACTCCGCAGGATATCCTTAGTCGTTTCTGGCGATACGAGGTCCGGCGATTATGTCCACACGTGCCCGTCGCTTGGAATCCCGCGGAGGACGAGCGCGGACACGCCAACCCCTTTACCTTTACAGGCGCGATGGCAGACCCTAGTATGGACGAGTCCAGGCGTACGAATCCCCCCCTCGTAGGAGATCAGGAGTCCCCCGAGCGTCCCCCTCCCCCTACTAGGTCAGTCTCCTCCCCTAGACCGCGTGTTCCTTTGGCCACTGGACAATCAGTGGGTCCATATCGGGACCCCATTAGTTTCAACGAGACAGATGACCTATTGTTGCATGAGGAAGCCCCTCGACCTACCACCCGCCCCTCTTCCCAAGTCCCTCCGGCCCCCGTAGTCACCTTCGCTCCTCCCCCCGTCGAGGTGTCCTCGCGGGGACATCAACCCCCATCAAGACCCCTCCCTCCCCGAGTCCCCCTCCTCCCAGACCTCCCACCCTT
The DNA here is from genome assembly GCA_963971525.1 of Cephus spinipes. Lineage (NCBI taxonomy): Eukaryota > Metazoa > Arthropoda > Insecta > Hymenoptera > Cephidae > Cephus > Cephus spinipes. The sequence goes on along the minus strand of OZ020572.1, from coordinate 10,533,094 downwards.
CCCCGCCGAGCCCGAGTGGGCTCCTCAAACCACCTACGAGCTACCCCCGCGTGTTACCCCGCAAGGGAATAGCACACGGATCCGCCCTCCGACCCAGATTCCCCCTCACCCCCTCTCCACGTCGCGACCCCCCCCGGAGACCACCGAGCAGGCCGATACTTCGTGGAACCGGGATACGAGAGTCCTGGACCACATCAGGCGTTTCGGGCCGAAATTCGCGGGACGCCGTGAGGACGATGGGGAGGATTTCCTCCTCCGCCTCCACGAGTATTGTTCTAGCCGCGGTTTCTCCGAAAACGAATTGCTGAACACCCTCCCTGAAACCCTTACCCATGAAGCCCTCACCTGGTATCGCGTGGACCACGAGTATTTGCAGTCCTACGATAGCTTCATCCGCCACTTCCGGATCAGGTTCGGGAGTAACAACCTGCAAGAAAGACTGCGTCGCGAAGTAGAAAAGAGGACGCAAGCCCCAGACGAACCCACCGGCGAGTACCTAACAAAGATGCGGCTGTATTTCCATTACATGACCCCTCCCCCCCCTTTGGAAGCCCAGCTGGATATTTGTTATAATAATCTGCACCCGACTATATCAGTTCACTTCTTTCGTGATAGCGTCGCCGATTACTACGAGTTCCAGGTGATCTGCTCGAAGATCGAGCGGCGACGCGACAGGAACGCCGAGTATCAACCGCCCCCCCCCGCGGCCCACTCTGCCCTCCCCTCCGCTGCATACCACTACCCAACAACGACCAAAAAGGGAAAAACAGCAGCCATAGGAGCCCCCTTCTCCGAGCCCTCCCCCCGATCCATAGAAAACCCTGCGGAAGTAGCCGGACTGGAGCCCCCCACCTCCTACGCTCGAGTAGCCCGAACTCCCCCGCGGCCAACCTCCCCTCGTACTCCAACCCCTCCCAAGGCAATCCCCGACCTTATGTCAAGGCCCGTCGCGGCACCCCCCCGTAGCCTGTCCACCACGGTCCGTTGCTACAATTGTAGGCAAGCCGGACACGTGTACAGAGAGTGTTCCCAACCCCTAGGCTTTTTCTGCCGGATTTGCGGCCTGGGAGGGTGCGACACGAATTCGTGTTCGCGTTGCCACCGGGCCCGCTCGGGAAACGCAGCAGTGGAGGGAGCACGCGCGAGCTCCCCTCCACGGCAGTAAATACGGGGCTAAAGAAACCCGCGGAGAGTCGCGTAATAGAATCCGACCCCGAGGACCCAAAAAGTAGTAAAAACCCTCCGAGCCCTAAAGACCCGATCCGTAGCCAACCCCCTCCATCCCCTGATACCCTCCCATGTGTTGAAGATGTAACCCCCACGGACCAGCCACCCCCCCCGGTAGTAGATTCAGTGAATTCCCAAGTAGAAGACCCTCGATACCACTTCGTCATTGACCTCTTGGGAAGACGGTACGGAGCATTGATAGACTCCGGTTCCACCCGCACGTACTTTGGAGACGAGCTAGCGGAGGAACTAGGAGGAGAAGCCCGGAAGGCCAATGGCGGAGTCCAGGTGGCCAATGGAGTAATAATCCCAGTTATAGGAGAAATTCCCACCCAGTTCGAGGTCAATGGCCAAGTGAAAACCCTCCCCGTCCGTGTTGCCCTTTTGAACTACCCCGTGATCCTAGGAATCGATTTTTGTGAATTGTTTAAACTGAAAATTGATTACGCCACTAGGACATGGACGACCCCCGGAGCCCCCCCTCGAACGTTCCCCTCCCATGGGCGAACATCCCTAGCCATCCCCGCATACCCAGAATTCGCCGGACTGGTCGACCCTACCCCATCAGCAGAAGAAAAACTGAAATTTCTATTAGACCGCTTGGTAACAGTGAATACAAGCGGAATCCTCAGTGCCACCTCCCTAGTGCAGCATTCGATAGATATCCAGGACCACCCTCCCATCCGCCAGCGCCCCCGAACCATCTCCCCCTATCTCCTCCAAGTGGCCCAAAATGAAGTAGATAAAATGATGAAGGAAGGAATTATTGAAAGGTCCGACAGCCCGTGGTTGAGTAACCCAGTGATAGTCCCGAAGTCCAACGGGAAATATCGTTTTTGTGTAGATTTTCGAGATGTGAATAAAGTAACCCGTAAAGACGCGTACCCCCTCCCTAACCTTGATCGTATTTTGGACGGCCTTCGCCGAGCCCGTTATATTTCCAAATTGGATCTTAGTCAGGCCTATTTCCAAATCCGTGTAGACCCCGCGAGTCGTCCCATCACCGCGTTTGCAGTCCCCGGACGAGGCCTATGGCAGTTCGTAAGGATGCCCTTCGGGCTGACCAACGCCCCCGCCACTTTCCAACGATTAATGGATAGACTGATCAGGCCCGAATGGGAGCCCCATGTATTCGCGTACCTTGATGACGTGATCATAGCCACCGAGACCGAAGAAGACCATTTTAAATACCTCGAGTTGACCCTACAAGCCCTATCCGACGCCGGGTTAGAAATAAACCGCGAGAAGAGCGAGTTCTTCTGCCCGGAGATGCAATATCTTGGATACCTTGTCACCCGCGATGGACTGAAGACCGACCCCGATAAAATAGCCCCCGTCGTGAACTATCCCCCTCCCACCAATTTGAAGCAACTTAGAAGATTTTTAGGCATGATCGGGTGGTATGCCCGATTCATGGGAGATATCTCCAAACTGAAGGTCCCCCTTGTGCACCTCCTGGAGAAGGAAACCAAGTGGCACTGGGGACCTGAACAGCAGGAAGCCTTCGAGGCCCTTCGACAAGCCCTTACCCGAACCCCCGTCCTTGCACGCCCCGACTTCACCAAACCCTTCACCATCCACACGGACGCCAGCGATGTCGCTATCGGCGCCGTGCTTACCCAGGAAGTAGATAACGAGGACCACCCCATAGTGTATTGCAGCCGTGTATTGTCGAGGGCCGAGAAAAAGTACAGCGTGACCGAAAAGGAGTGTCTGGCGGTACTATGGGCCGCAAAGAAACTAAGGCCATATATCGAGGGCACTTCCTTCCGAGTTATCACCGACCACAGCAGCTTGCGCTGGCTGCGAAATTTGAGAGACCCCACGGGAAGACTAGCGAGATGGGCCCTAACCATGCAAGACCTTGATATGGAAATCGTCCATAGAAAAGGAGCCCTTAACGTAGTCCCCGATGCCCTGTCAAGAATGTTCGAGGGAACCCTTGAAGCCCTCGCGACCCTTGGAGACTCTGTGGACCCATGGTACGGGGACCAGATGAAGAACGTTCGTGAATTCCCTTTTAAATACCCCGATTGGAAGATCGAGGACGACCAACTCTACCACCACCGACCCCATCCTATTATAGAACCAGCCCTGAAGGACCTAGATGCGTGGAAACTTGTCCTCCCGCGTGAAGCCCGTTTAAAAGCCCTCCAAAATGCCCATGATTCCCCCCAGGCCGGCCACTTAGGAGTTGATAAGACTTACCAGCGCGTACTGCAAGACTTTTCGTGGCCCGGCCTTTTTCAGGACGTTGCGCGGTTCGTTAAGCGGTGCCAGGTGTGTCAGCTCAATAAGGTGCACCAGGGAGCTTCCCCTGGATTAATGCGCGAGCGGACAACTGAAGGCCCGTGGACCGTCGTAGCAGTAGATGTTATGGGACCTTTCCCCCCTAGCAAGGCCCATAACAAATATATTGTAGTTTTCCAGGATTTGTTTACGAAATATGTGGAGGCCAAAGCCCTTCGCACCGCCACAGGACCCACCATTATTAATGCCCTGGAGACCCTTATCATTAATCGATGGGGATGCCCACGTTTCCTCCTCACCGACAATGGCACGGAATTTGTTAACAAACACGTGACCACCCAGTTAGGCCAGTACGGCATCCGCCAGACCACCATCCCTCCTTACCATGCCCAAGCGAACCCCGTAGAACGAGTGAACCGAACCCTGAAGACCATGATCGTATCCTACGTCGGTGAAGACCACCAGAACTGGGATATTCACCTCCCCGAATTATGTTTTGCCCTTAATACCTCCGTGCAGGCTTCTACCCATATGACCCCCGCGTTCCTGAATTTTGGAAGGAATCCGAGGCCCGCCAAGAGTATCCGAGACCGAGTTCCCACCCCCGCGGTCCTCGAGAAAACGGACCCTGCAGTCTGGGCCGATAGGATGAAACGACTCCCCCTTATCCACGATTGGGTAACGAAAAACGTATCCGAGGCCTCAAAAAGGCAAGCCCGCTACTATAATCGAGGGAAAACCGACCGCGAGTACCAAGTTGGAGACCTGGTCCTCCGAAAAAATCGAGTTCTTTCGTCCGCTTCCCAAAACTTCGCCGCGAAACTGTCCCCGAAATATCGAGGTCCTTATACCATCACCAAAAAGATTTCCCCCGTGGTCTACGAGATCCACGTCCCATTAAAGAAAAAGTGGCCTAAAGTCCATGTGAAGGACCTGAAGCCCTACATATCCCCAATGTCAATTCCCGAGGACCAAATTCTAATGAAAGCCCCAGACTCCGAAACTGAAGACACCGTTGTGCAGGAATCGTCACCCACGCCGTTGCCTCCCATAGACGAGGGACTTGAAAATCCCGATGCACCTGAATCCCTATCCAACCCTCCCACTCCCGCTGCACCAGCGCCAGGGAAAAGGCCAAGAGGACGCCCGCGCGGCAGCAAAACCTTCCGTGGTCCCCTAAGAAATGAAGCCCCCCCACAAGAACGTTACGCCCTAAGAACCAGGAGCCGCAATATACCACACGAGCGGCCCTAATTGCAATTGCATAATTCAAGTTTATTAAGAAGATTCCTAGAGTAGATGAAGTATTTAGCTGCTTATTGCCTCCCACAAGTAATGTAGTCCCGAGTAGGGTGATAGTTGAAGGGAGAGAGAGAGCCACTTGGTGAAGCCCCGAATTTCCAGGTGAAGGATGCCAGGAGCCAGAAGAGGAGGGAGAGTCCTCCGAACTAGAGAGGCCCGCTGGGCCCAGATAGGCTATTTACCAGGGCCGCCCGAGCCAGAAGGCCGTGGCACGAGGACACCCCCACCGGGAGACCCCATGGAAGAGGACATCACCTCCGGGAGCGAGGGCACCGATTCTTCGCCGCCATCCTCCCCCCCACGACTCCCAATCCAGAAGTCCTCTTCCCGCCGAGTGCCCCTGGCGAGGCCCCCCTTTCCTCTCCAGGCCCCTTCCCCGAGAGCCCTGATGACCCTTAGTGTGGGCTCGCCCCGTCCCCCTTCCCTCCCCCTGCAGTCCCTGATGGCCCTACAGGTCACCACACCCGGGACCTCCCCCCGCGGAGTGCCCTCGTCATCGGCGGCAGGACCATCCCCGCCCCGAAGCACGCCGGACGTGAAGTTCCGGTGTTGGGCCTGCGGGAAGGCCAACCACCCCGCGGCCCGCTGCCCAAACAAAATAGGGAGGAAATAGGAGCAGGGAGGCCCCACCCCCACAGCGGACATCCTATGACTACCACGGCTACGTCCCCGGCTCTCTCTTCACCAAAGCAGCAAAGGCCAAGGAAGGCCGTTTTCCGTTTCTTTTTTTTTGTTGTTGCTTTGCCTGATTATTCCTTTTTTTTCTGTTATTATTTATCGTTCTGTTCTTATAAGACGCCATGAAAAGGCTGAGATCAGTTTGAAGAGGAAATAAACCCTTTTGTGTTCCAAATCAATTATAAGGAGCATTACTTGCCCATACCCACCCTTCCACCCCCCTTGCAAACCTACCTTGCCAGTCCCATCATCCCGGTCAGTGTCCTTCTCCCCTCCTTCCCTTCCCCGTGTGAATGACCGCTCAAGCGCCACATTTAGGTGGTGCTTTCGTCTAAGCGGGGGGGAGTTTGTAACACGAAAGTTACAATAGACCCCCTCCGCTCCCCTGGCTCGAGGTCCCACAGGCCTTGAGGTTTGCGTTCCTAGTTGATAAGTATTGCGTATTGTATATTGTATTTCTTTAGTGTTTTAGGTTTACGACATTTAGAGATAAGATCCCTCCCCTCCACCCTTCCCTCCCTACCACCATCCCTGTAGGGCACTGGCTCGAGGACCATCGGCGAGGACCAACAGCATCCACCATCACCGAGGACACCATCGTGGACCTACTACGAGGACAGCATCCCTGGAAGGAGCCAGAGAGTGGCTACGTTGCCGAGGCAACGGAAGGCAGGGATGGCATGGGCAGGAGGACCAGCAGATCCAGCCACAGGGAAACGACGCCACCACAGCCCACCACGACAGCCACGATTATGCAGCCCCGGTGCAGTCCCGTCACACGGGCAAGAAAACCATCCCGTGTGACAGCGGCGGAGCCCTCTCCCTCCGAGACCGCGGACGTGCCTGGGAGGATTTTGACAGGCCCTGGAGGCCGCCATATTTACCGGCGCGCGCAGCCAGCCCGCGCGCCGGCGACGCCAGCACCGTGTTGCCGCCACGAGGCCCTGGAAGGCCCGGCGGCGCTGCCAGCTTCAAACGGACCAATGCCCTGCCATGCCGGAACTGCCGACCAATGCCAGAGCACGTAGCCCTCTCAGCCGAGCAGCCACCACCAATCAGCGAGGCCCTGGAGGCCCACGAGGACATAAACCACCGGAAATCTCTTCACTTCGAGCCAGACCGCGTAGAAAGTAGAGTGTGTGTTGCGAGAGGAAAAAGGCAAGGGTTGAAAGAGTAAAGAGAAGAGCGTTGTAAGAGAGGAGAGTGAACGAGCGAGAGAGTGGAGAGTGGAGAGTGAAAGTGTGAGCGAGGGAAGAATAGGACGGAAGGAGAGTGCGAAAGCGATACGGTGCGAGGTGAACGGCCGACTAGTTTGGGATTATCAGTGTTCGGCGGATCGCTAAGTGAGTACTGAGTGATTGAGTTTCTTCCTCTTCTACCCCCCCCCCTTTTTCTCTTTCCCGTCTCCCCTAGAATTTGCATAGTAGATTTTTGTAGGTCCCTTCCGGACACCGTTAGCCGTCCCCACGTGGGCCGGCATTTCAGTAGTATTTAGCATATTTCCGACGGGCCTTCTGCCCCCATCCTCGAGGCCCGTGGTATATTGCGTGCGCCCTAGATTCAGTATTTCTGCGCTCCCCTTTACACCCTTCGTGCCCTTCCTTTTCCCACACCTGCCATCTTCCCAGCCCATCACCGAGGTAATTTATAAAGTAGCCATTTTGCGTTCGGGAACCTTCCTCCCTGAGATCCCCTCACCTCTCCCGCCGCTAGCCCAAGTAGTCCCAACTAGTAAACAAACGAGGACCTTGCGAAGTCACTCGTCGGTGCTACACCGTTATTGTAGCTGGCGCCCAAAACTATCCGAATCCGAGTCCCCAGCTGATCGCCCTCCCCTGCCCCGCCTGCCCCCTCCATCCTCACCCCCTAGCCCCCTGCGTGCTCCTGCGTGAGCCCCGCTTAGTATTAGTCCGATTATATTTTCTTTTCTTTTGTTTCCTTTCTTGTACAGATTTTTATATTTATTTCCGAATTATATTCTTTTCTATTCTACCCCGTGTCCCCCTTTCTTTTTGCCTTCCCCTTCCCCCGTGTATTGCGATAGCTAATTTGAGTAGACCCTGGGCGGTAATAAGCCGTCCAGCACGTCACAGCATTTAAGCGTCGTTAATGTTGTCCAGCTTGTTGAAGCCGTGTGGTAAACGTAAGAGAGGAGAGTGTGCTAGATTATTTACGTACCTCAGGCCGTGCGAACATCAGAGAGGATACTATAGTTTGGGCGAAGCGCCAAAGCGGCGCTTGTTGCACACTTTTCTGGACTTCTACGTCCGACACCTAGATATAAGAAACTACGGAGCGGAACAGCTGGACACCCTGGACTTCCACATCCAGTACCTAGATACAAGAAACTACGGAGCGGAACACCTGGACACCCTGGACTTTTCCATGCGACACCTAAATACAGGAAACTACGGAGCGGAACACCTGGATACCCTGGACTTCCACATTCAGTACCTAGATACAAGAAACTACGGAGCGGAACACCTGAACACCCTGAACTTCCACGTCTGACACCTAAATGCAGAAAACTACGGAGTGGAACACCTGGACACCCTGGACTTCTACATCTAGTATCTAGATACAAGAAACTACGGAGCGGAACATCTGGACACCCTGGACTTCCACGTCCGCCACCTAGATGCAAAAAACTACGGAGCGGAAGACCTGGACAAACTGTCACCTAAAATACGAGGAACTATGTCGAAGCACACATATACATACACCCATATACGCGCGTTCCACATAAATGCTATTAAAAACTTAATAATTCTATACTGTTGTGAAAGCATCCTTATGCTAACTGGAAATTCAGTATGAACGGTAGCTTCACGTATAAAGTGTATTTGATTGTGTTGTGTATTCGTAAATTACTAACACCATACAGAGTACAAATAGGTAAAGAAGGCAAAGCAGTCAGCGCCATCTGTCGTGTAAAAAAGGCGATGGACGTGCGAAGACGACGACGACGGACCTGAAATAAAATTATCTCGCTTGCCATGTGAGTACGTCCTGATCCTGTACACTAATCGTATTGAATTTGGTGGCAATCAATTCAGAACCCTTGATTCCTAGAGTGAATGTATCAATAAATTTTTCTCACATACAGCCGTTCATAAGATATTTGAGTCGAAACACAGGTATGTACAAGAGATGCTTCGAGTAAAGAGTCTCGGCGGGCCGTGTCCCGTACGGCGGGTTGCCTGTACTTGGCGCGAGACTCGACCGAGTCTCTTAATAGAACGCGGCCCTTCAATTAAAACATTTTTTTTTCCAATCGATCGACAATTTTCTCTAAAATGCGATGGTTTTATTAGATTTGTGATATTTCTTTATTAAAAAAAAGTTATACTTGAAAATATAAACGACTTCTTCCAAAATGGCGTTACTTTCAAAATTTGCTCGGGTTACGCTAATCCAATTTGTACCCTGAGGGTTAAGAACTCATGTTCGAAAAGAACTATACGCAATTCGTAAAAATAGTCCAAAAAAGTCTGAAACATGTCCTCTGTAAAACTATTAGTTAATTAAAGAGAAGACATAGTACGAATAAGATATTTACTATTAAGCTCACCACAGTGACTCCAATAAAAACCTGGTCAGTGCCAGAAGTGATATTACAAATTTATCAGATACATGGCAACATATGAAACAACTTACATTCAAAATGTTTAACTGAAATGCACACATTACAGTAATTAATTTGCGTAGTATATTTTAATAAAAGTATGTTATATAACATAAAAGTTATCCAATACTTTTTAAATATCTTAAGTTTAATCCTAGATTATTGCGTATTGAAAATTGCATCTATCAACGTATAATTATTTATCACTATAGCTAAAAATTGTGCTCGCATAAACATTTTGCGATCTACAAAAGAACTGTTTTCATCTTCTGAATTACAGTATTTTAAGAATTATTTAGGTGCGCAATTTGAGCACTTCCTGATTAAGTTTTCAGACAACTGGCAACTTTCTACTTTGGAAAGTCGCAAAAAAACGATATTCTTTTACATGTTCTTAACGTTAAAGGTTAAAAAAAAATATGTTCCTAAAGTGAAATTTCAAAAATTGAAAAATTTCCGAAATTCCAAAACGTTCAGCCTTACGCGGCGCCGGATGAAATCGGAGTGAAACTTGGCTTGACATCGGTGTTCCTGAACAATAACACGAGTTCAAGAGTCGAAACATTGTGCGTATAAGACGAACGAATTTTCGTCGAGTTGTAATTCATACCTAGGCACCTCTCGCCTGTGAAAATGTTAATTCTCTGTCGAGAACTGGTCCGACCCAAAAGCTGTTCAAATTAAGCTGTTGCATTCTATCTAGCTCGCGGAATCTTTAATGAAGCCTATTATAGTATTCTTCAGACGATGATGATGATGGGATTAATCATTAGCCAGTAGAACAATCATTTGCCGGTTATCGCCACAATCTGTACTCTGGAGAGATTGGAGCAGTAGAGCTTCAACTTGAATCAAGAGGTTCAAGTGATTCAGAAATATGAAAGACTGGCACGAAACGAGTTTTCTACGAAGAGGTGATAAGTATCGTAAATATCGTTATGAATTGTATCTAAAACTTTAAACATGTTTTATTTCAAAACAAGATTTTTGAGTTGGCGTGCATATATCATAAACTAAATGCCGGATGCCAAAAAAATCCCTAAGATCCAGGTTACATACAAATCAAATAGATGTTCTTTTTCTGGACTGCCATATTGGATTAGCAATTTTCCATTTTTAAATGTTGACCTCGGATTCGTATTCAGCGACCCAAAAACCCCCTAACATTCAAGATGTCATTAAAATCCAACTTTTTTTCCTTGCTCACTGGGGTACAAATAATCAAATTCAGCTTGCTGTCGAATCGAGTCCCAGCATGATAAGAAGAATTTGTAACAGATATTTTTCGATTCTCTTTGCAACAAACATCAGTGAAATATATAGGAAGCTGCAAAAGCCGCAGGCTGTCTCTATTATTATGTTTGGACATCTTTGTTAACTTTCAAAAGTGACATTTCATGAGAGGAGACTGTAATAACATTAAGTCATACATACTTAACTGAAAGTGTTTTCGACTTATAGCTATAAGAAAAATATATCTTATTAGGGGAAGAAAAAAAGAAATAAAGAAAAAAAAAAAGAAAAAAGAAAAAAACCGGGTCACCTTAAATATGTGTATACATAAACTGAAAATTAAATGTAAAAATTGAATTCGCCTATTGTTTGTTGTTTCAAACAGTAAAACATTGCTCTTCAAAACTTTTTCATATCTTAACGTTCTTTTTTTCATACAGACTATATCAGAAAGAAGACACTGAACATGTTTGGTTGCGAAACACACACGATATTGGTGAAGTTTTCATAATAAAGCGCGTACACATTTAAAACTTTCCATGACATGTGAATTTATATCAATTAACAGATTTGTATTAGTTTATACATTACTCACAGTGGTGAACTCCTCGAAGTGATCTCGGCGGGCCATTATAGGTACGTGGGGGTTGAGAAGGTCTGTAACCTTGGTGTTGATAAGGTGGCCTTTCATATCTCGGCGGACCATAATGAGGGCTTTGTTGATGAGGATACATAGCTATTCGATGTCCCATGTAAGGATCTGGTAACAATGGAGCATTGTGTGGAGCGATGCTGGGTGGTGGTTGATTATAATTTGGTGGCGGAACACGATCTTCACCTGGTGGAAAAGGCAATAAAGGCTGCTGCCCGGTAGTAGCAGGCGGTCCATGAAGATGAGGTTCATCAATCTGAATTAATTTAATAAGTAACATATCAATATTGCTTTACTGTTTAGATTTCCTTAAAATTTGTTACTAACCGTTGGCGTGCCTGGTCGATCTTCTGTTGATCTACGAATACCAGATTCATAATGTATATTTGGGGCATAGTGATTCTCAGTCTGTGGTGGGCCTTGATAGGTCTTTGAGGATGGTTGATCCAATAAATGCGGTAAAATCGATGCATGAGAAGGATATTCGGCACGGTAAGAATGTCTAGGTGATAAAGATCGTCTGCGGCTCACCGTTCGTAAGTTTTCCATTCTACGCCCTCTTTCTGCACTTCTGCAACAAGAACAATGCAATAAATTAATGTATTTAAACTCGTAAGTATACTCACGCCTTTTGATGCTTAATTATAATAATGGTTAACTTAATTTTACGTGGATAATAGTTTATTAAACGCATATAACATATCACTATGTTATGAGCTGATGTGTGCCTTATTAGACATAATTAATTATATTTAGTAGACATGGTAATAGAAATTGTATGGCAGTATAACGTAAAGTTCACTGAATATAAGATAGTACAAAAGGGAATGTGTGATATGTATGATTGCATTTATGCAAATGTACATAAATATCTAACCTATCGCGATGATTATCTCTGCTGAAGCTTCGTCGACGTTCTCGGGGTCTTCTCTCTTCCATGTATCCCTCATCGCAATCGTCTTTGTTGGATTCTATTAAATCACTAGGCTTACGTCGATCTGACTCACGCTCTTTTTCTGGTGAACTACCAATGGCAGGGATCGGTAATAACGGTTCTGTTCCAGGAGGTAATGGTACTTCATTCTCCTCTTCGGCTGGTGCCTTTATAAGTTGATTACTCTGTATGTCTAGGTCTAAAGCTGATTCAGAGTGACCTGTAAAACGTCCCTATTCTTTAGCAGTTCATTTGCACAAAAATTATATTAAGCTGCTAAAAATAAAAGATGCTTATAATTTTTGTATTTTTCTATCTGCCAGTGATCCTTCTGTTTAATAATTGGGGTTATGTATGGAAATATCAAATATGTATATAAAATACAAGGTGACAATCTGCATTCAGTTGTTCCATAAAATTCGAATAGATCGTGAGCGAAAAATATGTTATACCGCATTTTTCTAAGAATATCGTATGTTGCAAAAGTGTTTAACGACTTCATGAATTAAAAGTCATTGCAAATAGTTTAAGGTACTAAAGTAAATTGTAGAAGTAATGGGGTAAATTTAATAAATGATAAATCGATTAATTACAAAGAAATTCCAAAGACTTACTGCTTTGAATGGTTGACTGCTGAGTACTACTAAACTGCAGAGCCGACTTATCAAAATTTGCTGTTTGCTGTTCTACAACATGCTGCGATTCTTTGCTTGTATTTGTAATATTTTGTCCTTGTGAGTCGCTACTTTGAAGAGGTGTTGGAACAGCAGAAAATTGTTCACATCTCAAGGATTCCTGTTGCACATTCTTGGCTCTTTGAATGGCAGATCTATACGATTGCCTCTTTGCATATCCAGTCTCATTTTTGAAGTTTAGCACGGCATTCCGTAAGAAGCGGTTCGGAATCAATGTTTCGGGTGACACGTCTTTCTCGTTACAATCTGGACATTCGTGCTCTTCGGACTCCAACAGAAATGTTCGGATACCTATGAATAATACATAATCAATTTCTTTAACAATTTAAAAAAATATGAACTACATATTAATCAAAGCGTTATCGAAACGTCTGTGCACTTAAAAAGAGTTTGGCCGTTTGAATATTGAGATAATTGCCATCATAATCAGTAGCTTTCATACATATCGCTTAAACCAAACAAATACCAATATCATGATCTCTGTTGGAACTCAACTTTTTAAACAACATTTAAGATTTTAACAAGATACCAAACGATACAGAGGAAATAGATTTGTGAAAACACGAATTTTTGTCATAACAGCAACAATGTGCGGTTGTAAATAAGGACGAACTTTTCCAACATTATTAAACGATTCTTTCATACGTTCCAGCGATAAGATGTTGATGTTATATATTTTAAAGTATACGACGCTCGTATCACGTTATTGGAACTTTTCCGCGTATAATCCAGAGACTTAATTTTTGCATAATACTACCACAACACAATTAAAATAAGGTAGCTGCTGCGCTAGATACTATTCAAATGAGCGCTGCATTCCTATAATGAATTTTACGAAGTCAATTCTATTCACTGGCAGTAGTGAAATGATATGTATTACAACACGTGTTCTTAACCTAGAGAAACATCAATAGCAATGTAATTTGCTAAATCATTAAGTAACCAATGCTAATTTCCATAGAGTTACATTTTCGTCGAATTTTCTAGAAGAATAAACAGTAATTTTGTACAGATTTTAATGCGCCATAGCTCATTCTGTTTTTTGAAAGTTGCTCTACGAATTCACCACGTATAATATTTTTAGTATTGACGATTCAAAAATGATAACAGACTTTTTATAAAGATTTTTATTCGCCGGTTAAACAATAGAGTGTAATTTTGAAACCATCAACATTATAAAAACATGTTCTGCAAGATTACCAATTGTTTTGATACGACTTCCGCAATGAAGAACGTATTTAACTGGAAGCTGCTCGCATATGTTAAGTTCAACGTCTGAACTTCTTGATTGCATGTTTTCTTCAATGTTGGATTAATCATTGTCAAAGAGTGTCAAATAGATTATTAACGTCGACAAATATGCCAAATCCACTTACAGAAAAAATCATACTATTTACAATTTTCTTTTACATAGCAATAAAGTACCCGCAGGCCCCAAGCATAGTCGGTCCACGAGTTTAATGTTTATTTGACAATTCACAAATAATGCAATTTCTAGCAAATCATACATGATTTTGCATAAAATCACAATGATATATGACGAAGCAGAAAAATAAAATACATTTAAGAGCAAAACCATGCACGTACATACTTTGTAATGAAAATTTAGAATGTTAGGAAGTTTTTTTAGACATTAGAAAGTACTTACACTCATCACAGAAAGAGTTTCCACAGCAAGGAATCATAACAGCATCAGTTAAAAGGTCTTTGCAAATGTTACACAATAAATCTTCCGGTATTTCCGGCTTCTCAACAACTGGTTCAGGATCTTGCGAAAATGGTGGCCGCTCTTTTTTACCCTCTTTGTAAGCTTGACTATGAATATAAAACATACACTTGATATAAATATAAGCATTTCTTTTTATAAGGAAGATTCACAACGATCATAAAAATATGTGAAAGTGTAATTAAAAATACAGATATTACAACATTGTTTTTCTAAGTACTCACTGATCTATAGCTGGGACTGCATAATGACCTGTGGGTGTCATCATAGCACCTGGCACTAAAGGCCCCTCAACAGGAACCATAAAACTTCTAGGTATTCCAGTGCTCTTTTTAATTTCAATTGGTTCCTGATTTATACCTAGAGGACAATTTTTTATCCAGTGTCCAGGTTGATGACATTTATAGCAGCGATAGTTTGGAGGCACATCTCCAGTCTGATTTGCACCACGAATTTTCATATAACTATACAAAATATATGTTATTGATTAATTTATGTATCGCGTTAGTTCAAATAAATTGACATACTTTGATGGATCATAATCCTGTGTTGATTGTGTCATCATGGCACGAATCTTATCTTCTTCTGAACCATCAAGACGTGTGAGATCAACAGCTCGTCCCAAATGAACTTCATCTTTTGGGTTACCAAAAGTTGGTGTTTCATTACGATCCCACGATCGTTTTTGTTGTACTGTTAATGGTACGCGAGCAACGATAAGACTAGTATTTTTTGCAATTAATGTATTATCGTCTGTATAATCTAAAATAAATTACATCATATTATTACACAGTTAGGAAGAATTATATGAGATATGTAATTGTAATATTAAACACTTACCTTCCTTGGTTTGTGCATTAGTTATTTGCAAATCAAAGTCAGTATTTTTTCCAATGCGCTTCTGATGAAAAATAGCTTTTTTCAAATCAGCAACAGAAATGTGCAATCCATCAAATGATACAGTGTCATAATCTAGAGTTGATTTGAATTTATAATGAACTGACATTTTTATTGTTTATTTGACCTATAAACAGGAAAAACTATATAAATATTATAATGACACATAGAATCATAATAGCATTAACAATAAACAAAAAAAAAGTTATTTGTGTAAACTGCAGATACAACTTTTTCTCAAGGAGCTTCTTCTAAAAAAGAAAAAAAAATCTACAGTTAATTTCAAGGAGTTGTATTCTGCAATTTAGCTGGGATTTGAATATTTCCTAAGATTAAAAGACAGATGTTAACACTTAAAATAATAAAATTCTTGATCTAACAATAGCTGGTTTCGGTTCAATTATGCCATGATAAAATTATTATGCATAGTACAATTATTATATATTCCAGAAAGGAAATAAAAATAGCAAAATAAAGGGTGGAGAGGTTACATACTTCAATTTTATAATTTTTGAAAACTTATTTAAGGTGAAAGTCGAATAATGGCAAAAAAAATAAAATTAGATAATGTGTACTGAAGAATTATATATTGCTTGTAAGTATGCATTAAGTGTTGCTGATGTAAACGAATTTTCAACTGAAATAAGTTGGCAGTATTCTTGAAAAGCACTCAGCAAATTATTGAACAAAATATTATGGCATTACAAGTGCATGTCATGCTCTGAGCAGTTATTTGTTTTAACGAGAATTACGCTGGTACTCGAAATGCTACACAAGATAGCCCAATATCAATATTTTGCCATTACTAATGGCCGGCTTTATCATAATCATAAATGTACAGCTTTTGATAGTTTAATGTCATTCAAGCATCATACAGTTTTCAAGTAAAAGTTATACTTACATATTATATTATAAACAAAACACCATCTCACAGCTCAGAAAAAATTATTAGGCTTAAAATATCGGCCACACTCTACACTCCAAAGTCGAAATTGATGAACCATTGGCTAGTAATAGATAGTACAATCAATAGTAATTCACGACATCGATTACGGGCGGATTCACACTGACTACGTTTACAGGACAGTGTTAAATCGGTTAGTTAATAGTGATCTAAAGGAATGGACAAATCGTAGACATTTCTACTTGTAAGCAATATTTGGGATTGGTCAATTCCTTTAGATCAGTATTAACTAAACCGGTTATGTTCCGTGCTCTGGAGCATTATAGATGAGTTCCAAAATGAGCCGAAAGTGGAAAGTGCATCGCTGCATCTCTGTTTCACTACGTTAACACGGGCTTAGATTCCAACGTGCAGAGTTTAACACTAAATTTACGGAACCCGTCAATTTGACGGATTTCTAACTTTATGTTTAACCCATAAACTTCACACAGGTGCGAATTAAGAATTCGCACTAGCCGGTTGTAATTTAAAGGTGAATGATCGAGGTGTGGAATTTAAGTGTTGAAGTTAAAGAAATCATAAATATTATTTTTTATCATTTTATGGTGACTTTGATAACCAACGTTCGTAAATCTAGTGCTAAACAGAGTTAACCAATGACGTATAGGAGTTGAATCCAATTGACCAATGAGGCTGCTTGACTCTGTTACAACTCTGCACGGTGGAAACTAAGCTACGGTGGTCTTACAGCCGTATTCATAGTCCGTCCTTATCTCAAGCATGAAGGACGCCTTGTTGAAGGCTTCCTTCAATCTCCAAGGCGTCTATGTTTCACAGTCACACCCACGGTCTTACATACAGGTCTTGAAACGACCTCGAATTTCAGTGATGGGGGTATGGTCACCTACTGAGGCTGAATTTAGTTTCAAACAAGCAGCGCTGTGATCGAGTTACCCCTTGTTAAGCCTTAGCTAGTGAAACTGCTAGGGCGTAGATATATCTAATTGTGGGCTACCATTTAACGCTAGGCGTATCTGTTTCCTGCGGAATTGGGGAATGTAATGCCAACGAATGAGAGCGACGTGTAGGTATGTAGGTTGATTATTTATTATAGGTAGGATAAATTGACTTACAATGATTGATAAGTTGAAACTGTTGATGTGGCACTTCACTGAGTTCTTTCTGTGGCAATCCGTCGCCTGTTGTTACACTCGCGATAGATTTAATAGAACGCACACCGCGATGACTTCCCTGGCCCTCGGGTGGGAAGGCTTGGTCACAAGGATCCGAAGACACGTAAAATACTACCAGCTGAGGAACAAGCAAGACTCGATGATTTAGACGGTAACTCTTAGAGAAGTTCCGTCTGTTGCCACGATTCACGAAAGACTGCCTATTGGCCCCGAATACTGTAGGTGCGTTAGCTCTAATTTTGGGGATAATGCACCGCAATATTGATGATCTTGCAAAAAGAGTCTTGCTTCATTCCTCGCGCTGGCATGTAGTGTGAGCGCGTGGCCTGCTACTCAGCGTTCTAGGAATTACATGAGGCAATCGAAAAGTTCGATGTGCCGAAAAGAATTTACCAATTGCATTTATTTGAGTAGATCCGCTTTGGGATGTAACACCCCCCTTGTTAGATTGAAGCTCTGGGATGTAATCTCCGCGGTTCAACAATGATAATGGATCTACGACAAGTACGAAAAAGCGCGTGAAAAATTATATAATTTGGCTGAGTTGCTGGCGAGGCGCTTTCACTTTATCTCTTACGTAACAAGTGTCACCGCGTGCATAGGGTCATATGGGGGTTGTGCTGGGATGGCAGGTGCAATTCGGCTGGGTTCTATGGCAAGCTGCAGGGGTTGTCGGATGTCCATTGGGAAACTGATGTTATCTTGCCTTGATCTGCTGACGGGTTCTCGGCGTGTTCTGCGGCGTGTGCAGCAGCTCAGGAGCAGTCCTGGTATACTATTCCGAAGTGCGTATAACGCCAGTCCTGCTATCGTTGCCAGTGATATGCCAATGCCTCCATATGCCCAGGTTCCTGTGCGGTGATACCATTTTATCGCCTTTTGCTCTTTGGCCAATTGATCCAGATGAGTTTCGATGGCGTCCAAGCTTATGTCCGCCTGCTGTAATTGTCCCCCTATAGAGGGTTGCCGTGCTGCGAGGACCAGGGGGTCGAGCTCCTTGCCGTATGTCTCGGCTATCGGGAGTGACAGCTCGCTGATGTTGAGAATGGTGGGAGGCTGGTGAACTCGGTCAATTGACGATGGAATCATACTGGATGACGGCAGTGTGATGGTTGAGGAGTAGACTGTGCATCCTGGATTCAGCTGGAGGACTCCGGTACCTTCAAGGGTGACCGTGGCTGCAGTGCCGTCGCGACATTGAATGCGCACACTGTCAGACGTTTCGAGTGAGTAAAGCCATCCATAAGTATTCTCCAGAAACGTCCACTGGGCCTGATGGTTGCGGGCTATTCTGATGTCACACCTGCGCAGCGTATCGCTGTTCGGTGAGACGAGCAGGCGTGCTTCGCAAGAATCGTCCTCATGGACGTCTCGCAGGGCCATGTGCAATGGGCATGCGTAGTTGTTTGGAAGGTGGTAACACTTCTTCAAGTACGGTTCATCAAAAGTGAAGTACTTCCCTTGCTCGTTAGACCACGCCATCTATGTTTGCTTAGGCTGGATGTAGGCCGTGCCCTTGGTGGTTCCGTTGAAGTTCTGGGGCCGAAGGCATGGGTAGAGCCTATATAGTTGGAAAGGCTTTGCTTCCAGTAACGGCAATGTGATGCTCACCAGGAGACGACCCTCCTGATACTTGGTAGTGATGCGACTGATAGTTGAGAGATCTGTCGCTCGCAAGTCAGTCATCGTAACAGGAAACTCGAGAGATGCCGTAGATTCCCTTACATGGCGAGCTGCGGTAGTAAGCTGCTCGACGGAGAGTAAATCGGGGTGCAGGATTCCGAGTTGCGCGTAGCGAATGGCGTCCACGAAGCGTTGCAAGGTGTCGATATAAGCATCAGCAGCGTCCATCATGCTGTTCGATAGGCTGATAAGATGCATAGTATAATTGAGGCGATGGATGTCTTGGAGCTTCCAACGTAAGGTGTTTTGGATATCGACAGTAGCGTTGGCGATCCGTTGAATGTCCATATCGAGAGCGTGTACGTGTGAGCCTATCACATTTATCTCGCCTCGAATGATATGGGTGGAGTTCTTCACGAGGTGCGCCAATTCTTGGCCTTTTTTTTCAAGTTCGGTGATTTCGTGGCCGTATTGCTCCGCATCGTCTTCCGTGAGAGTCCCGAATAGTTCGTGCGAGATGGAGCCGATGAATCCCAGGGGCGCTCCGCGAGTGGCCTGTTGTCTGGGGCCGTTGTCTTCCTTCTCGGGTGATACGAGGAGTCGAATTTGTGTTTTCAAATCTTGAATCTTCTTCTCACGGCGATCAAGCCTGGTTTTGGATAGGAAGCTGATGCACTGAGCGGCGCTAAGGTGATTCTTACACTCGTACATAATGCTCCCCATCTGTTGGATGCCCCAGGGCTGCAGTGATAGATGCCACTCGAGGTCGAGGTAGGTGATGATTTTCCAGTCGGTGGTGGTCACGCGTATGTCCGGAAGGCGCTCATAAAAGATGCCAGGATGGTCCGGCATTGGCCGCGTCTGGTATGCCGTGGGGGTAGCGCCAATAGTTGTCAGGATTAATGTCAGAGTCGTCCCAAATGATATTAATATTTTGCCACGTGTCATATCTGTAACAAGAAATGACCTCGTCGGTGCGATTACTAATTGGCCAATTTTAATTTATTAGGATGTTTAGTTTCGAGCCGCCCGGCCTTATTTGCATACGTCACATTTCCTTTTTCCGTGATATCGACGACCTCGTAGGGCCCATGATATTGAGGGCTAAATTTTCCCTTTCGCGGTTCTTGGAGGACATAGATGTCGTCTCCAATTTTGAAATTTACGGGGTGAGCATCGCGATCGTATTGTTGCTTTGACCGTTCCTTTGCCGAGATGAGGTTGCTCGTCGCTACTCGATGGATTTCGTCGAGTCTGGTCACCAAATCAACCATGTATTGGGTGTACGTCTCGATTTTTTCGACAGGCGGAAACGCGGAAATCGCGCGCGAGATCTTCCCGTACATAAGTTCATATGGACTAAAACTCGTTCCCGAATGAACTGATGTGTTATATGCGAGCATCGCGAATGGCAGTAGCTCATCCCAATCATCGAAACGAGAGAGGAATGCTTTCAGATATTCGGCAAGTACTATGTGGCTACGCTCGAGGGAACCGTTAGATTGTGGGCGGTACGCGGAAGTGGTAAGGGTTTTAACTCGGAAGATCTCGGCTAGTTGTTGAAAAAGCTTGCTAGTGAAACATGCCCGGAGGGCGAAATGTCCAAGGGGCCAACGGCGTCAATCGCTACTTTTTCAAAGATGTCAGAGGGCGTATCCGTTATCTGCATGGGCTGTCGAGTTTTGATACGAGCCAGTTTTTGCTGTTGGCAGATTTTGCAGCGGCGCACGTAGGTTTGTATCTGTTGTTTCATTCCCTTCCACTGAAATCTCTCTCTTATACGCCTGTAGGTTTTTGTAATGCCCTTATGGCCACCGACGAGACTCTCGTGGTTTTCTCGGAGTATTTCTTCCCGTTGGTCCAGAGGAGGTTCGTTTTGAACGATACCGTTGCACATGGTGATGGTGACTGATACGCCCTTGAAGATGGTCTCCAGCATATCTTTAAGGACATAGTAGGGAATATCATCAAGTCCATCTCCTAACTTGGATATTCGGAGAGCACGAATCTGATAGCGCTCGGCTGCCTGACGTAGTGCATGCAAACCGAGGACTAAGTCTTCAGGCGTCGCTCTATCGAAATGGCGCTCCTTGATAATAATGCTGAAAGTTTTATACTGTCCCTTTGAGGAGACGGCAACGTACCCTTTTTTCAATGGGCTGCTCTTAAGGGCATCCTTATCTATACGTTCGAGATCGGCTAGCAGTTGGGCGACTGGGCTGGTGGTTTCGCAATCGGCGCTGAGGAAGTGTGCTACGTGATTCCTATCGTAGGTCAGCGACTCACGGCTTTGTTCAACGACGCACATGCCCTGATTGTTGTAGGATGGTTCGGTTCCGGATTTCATTTGCGGTTCCTCTTCTTGGGATTCGTCCGAAGAGTCATCTACGTAAGGGGCTTGAATACCCGTTGTTTCGACGCAACTTGATGGGCGTGACCTGGTCATTGCCGTGGGTTGTATTATTATTTCTGTTCTGTTTGCTATAGCCACGTCCTTAGGGTCGAGGTTCGGTGTTTCCAAGATTCGAGGTATACTATTCGTTTCAGGACGAGGGCTCGATCTAGCTATGGGTTCCCGAGACGGTAGAGGTGTTGGGATTGTCGATCTTCTTTCAATGTGTATAATTTCGGAACCTTCCAAGCCGACGTCGCGATTTTGCACCAATTTAGTAATGGGTTCACTGAACACCGAAGGGGTATTCTCGGGATCGTGCGCTTTGAGTGCTCGGCTGAGATCTCGCATGCATTGGTGACCCATATCAATTAGTTCCGACAAGTCATAGGGAGAGGACTGACTATCTGCAGAATTATCGGGGGAAGGCTGGACGGTTTCTGGCGTGGGAGATGTTGGTTCCTCCGTAGGGCCATCTATCTCATCGTTACGCAGACGCAAAGATTCGTCGAATTGAGAGAACGATCGACGCAGATCCTCTAAGAAATTCCGAGCCATTGGATCGCGAGGTTTTTCTGCGACCAGCGGTTGTTTCTCTGGCGTCAACGTCCTTTCTGCGGGTACGTCGGTTTCACTCTCACTGGATTCCTTCGGAGCAAGTTCTATGACTGCCACCTCTGGTCTTTGAGGCTGTGACTCCACTGTGGGCCCTTCGTCTGGTTGGAAAACTTCGTCCTCGATGACCTCGGCGGGCGTTTCATTTGTCTCCAGTGCGTCCGAAGTATTGGGTAACATACTTCGGTGACTGACTCGAAGAGGTGGTACTTGTTCTGTTGATGATTCGTCCCCCGTGGTGTCAGAGTCCGGTTCCTTATAGGTTACTCGCTTTGCTGTAGGTCTTATGTCTTCTCGACGCTTGACTCTGGATCCGATGGAGTTGGTATCAAGACCTATCGCCTTCGGTGGTGTTTCTACCTTTTTGGGGCGATTATTCATGCTCTGGGTCCGGTTTTGGGATCGGGGAAGGATCGAGGCTGGTGGTGCGGTAGCGGAAGCGGTTCGAGGGCGCGTAGTTGTAGCCTTGGGGATGGGATAAGCGGTGACTGTCGCGACACTTTCAACGGGGTTGCGCGATAAAGCATCTGCATTCTGGTTCAGCTTCCCCGGGCGATATTTAATGACAAAAGTATAATTTCCCACTTTAGTTCTCCACCTTGCTCTACGGTTCGATTGGTCCGTCATATTGTGTAGCCATGTTAGCACCTGGTTATCAGTGATAAGGGTAAAAGGGCGGCCATATAAGTATGGTTTAAAATACCCGATTGCCCACACAGCGGCGAGGCACTCCTTGTCGTTGCTATGGTATCGGGTTTCTGCTGGCTTCAGAGAACGAGAAGCGTAGGCTATAGGGCGCTCTTCTCCGTTGATAGTTTGGCTAAGTACAGCTCCAAGTCCTGCGTCTGATGCGTCAGTGGCGAGAACGAAGGGTTGACTGAAATCCGGATACTGTAAAACAGGTTGCTCACACAGCGCATCACGAAGGTCTTCGAAGCTCTTTTGCTCCTTCTCGGTCCACTCGAATTTCCGGCCCTTCCTTAGCAGGTCACTTAGGGGTTTGGCCAAAATAGCGAAGTCCTTAATGAAGCGACGATAGTAATTGGCAAATCCGTGAAATTGCCTCACTTCTGTGACGTTGGTAGGAGGTGGATATTTCCTTACAGCTTCTAGTTTCATTGGGTCGGGTCTCACTCCATCGCTGGATATAATGTGTCCGAGATACGTCACATCCAAGCGAAGGAATTGGCACTTCTCTGTTTGGAGCGTTAGGTTGACTTGCCGAAGTCGCGTCAGCAAATTCCTAACTCTGCGTCCGTGTTCTTCGAGAGTGGGTGCGTAGACGATGATGTCGTCCAGATAAACGAAGAGTTCGATGCCATGGAGTCCGGAAAGTGCAATGTTCATGTGTCGCTGGAAAACGGGCGGTCCGTTGCGAAGTCCAAACGGGAGGACGGTGAACTCGTAGTGCCCTTCCGGTGTCGAGAACGCGGTTTTAGGGCGGTCTTTAAGATCCATCTCAATATGATGAAACCCGCTGGCAAGGTCAAAGATGCTGAAATATTTCGCTCCTCCCAGCTGGTCTAGGATGTCAGTGATATTGGGAAGAGGATATGCGTCCGGAAGAGTTTTTTCGTTCAGCGCTCTGTAGTCGATGACCACACGCCATTTGCGGTTTCCGTTGGCATCCGGTTTCTTCGGAACAATCCATAGAGGAGAGTTATAAGGTGAAGCGCTCGGTTGGATTTTTCCGTCCTTCAGGAGTTTGTCCATCTGTCTGTTAATCTCCTCCTTGTGAACAACGGGGTACCGATATTGTCGGGTGTTAATTGGGACGTCGTCGACAGTAGGAATCGTGCAACGCATCAAATTTGAACGGCCCAGTTTGTCGCCAGGTAGGTTAAAGCGATCGGGGAACGCAGTCACTAGTGTGCGCACGTGTTCTTGTTCCTCGGTATTGAGGTGGTCAGTGCACAGTACAGCTAACACGGCGGAAACCCGATCTTTCCCGGCGATAGTCGTTTCGTCGACTGAATCGGAGTCAGAAATTTCTTCCGGTGGGCCACGATACTCAAACGGAATTAGTTGTTGAGGAGGGATGGAGATTTCCACGTCTTGCGTCGTAGTGTTGACTGCCATGACGTAGGCGATTCCATCATGGTTAGTAACGGCAGCTTCGCCTATGAAAATGCCTTCTTCCATCGGAAGCCGAGGGAGATAACCTTCTTTGATTTTGGAATTCCTTACGTTTATTGATATTGGCTGGCGTGTTCGAGCGGGAACTCGAACCGTACAATCCGAGCGCACGTGATCAACTGCTGGCGCAGCAGTATCAGGTGTTGACACGGTCATTCCTTTCTCGGCGCCGGTAGTGTATCCTCCAGAGATAAAATAACTCCTGTCACAAATGAATGGAATGGGACGCGTGGGTCGACTTGCGATAAGTAGAGCATTGTGGTTGTAGGAAATTTCGGCCTTTTCTTGTTCTAGATATTCCTCTCCCAGAAGACCCACACCAGGCATGGGGAGGGTGCCCTGGAAGACATAGAACTTCACTGGTTGTGAGAACAACTCGATTGTCGCGGTCCCTATTGCTTGCAATCGTACTGATGACTCGTTGTCCGAAATTCCGTGCACTCGTACGCGCTCATCCTCATTAATCATGACGTTTCCGCGAAGAGCGTTAACCTCGATCATGTTTACTACCGCCCCGGAATCGGTTAACAGCTTGGGTTTTGCGACTCTTAAGTCCGGTGATTCCGCTTCGATGACTGCCTTGGGCTGTCTGGCGATTCTCTGCAGATTGACGGTTAGGACTGGAATTTCGTTGCAGGGGTTAGACGCGGTTTCGAAGGATTGGTCGCGGACGCGTCGTTCGAGCGACCAGCTTCCTCGTTTAAAGAAGGGTTCCTGTCGTTGCTCGTCTTGGTAGGAGGGGTAGGGTCCCTAAAGCGTAGGGATTTACGTTCCGGTGTTCGCCTGTCAGCTGAACTATCTCTACGGCGATTTCTTTCACGCGAACTACTGTCTCCTCGACCTCTGATTCGCGGCTCACGCTGTTGAGGTCGACAAGCACATTCGCGGCATGCCTTGCATAGAGAGCGGTCGGCACCGATCGTGTATACCCGTCGACGCGGCGAGAAACCTCTATCACGCGACGTGGAACGATATTCGCCTTCCGAAGAACTGTCGTTATACTGACCCGCGTGCGACATCCTTTCGTCCCGAGGTGTACTTTCTTTGCGCCGGGAACGAGCGCGGGAACGTTTTTCGTCCTTTAATGCGAGCTCCCAGGCATCCCTCAAGGTCGCCGGATCACGGCTGTGAACGTATGGTCTTATTCCGTTCGGCAGGCCATCTATATACACATCAAGAGCACGAGCCTCAAGTCGTCTCTTGGTGCTGGCTGCCTCATTGGCACCATCTGTTTCTTCGACTTCGCTAACAGCTCGTCGAATATAGCGTTGAAGACGCGAGTAGAAATCAGACACGTCTTCGTCGCTTCTCATTCGGGCATCTAGGAGTCGGCTGCGATAATGTTCGTAGTCATGGTCAGGAGCAAATTTTTCTCTTAGACTGTTTAAAAGGGATTTGACTGTGACGAAAGATTTGCCTTCTACATGGGTCCTAGCCCGTCCTCGCAGGCGGCCAAGGATTCCATTGATAAGCCTTGTCTCAGCTCCGGCGGGTAAGCCCTGCTGTAAGGCTTTAATTTCGGTATCGAAATCCCCGAATCTATAATTTTTGCCATCGTATTTCGGTATTTTATCAATGGCATCTTTAGTTGCTAAATAGTCCAGATATGCCGAACTGTCAAGAGGGTTAGTTAGATTGCCAGGGTGTGTAGTATCGTCTGGCATTTTTGGTTATATATAAATTGGGCAGAAAACAGTTATGGTATCCCACCGCTGCCACCAATTTGTTAAGCCTTAGCTAGTGAAACTGCTAGGGCGTAGATATATCTAATTGTGGGCTACCATTTAACGCTAGGCGTATCTGTTTCCTGCGGAATTGGGGAATGTAATGCCAACGAATGAGAGCGACGTGTAGGTATGTAGGTTGATTATTTATTATAGGTAGGATAAATTGACTTACAATGATTGATAAGTTGAAACAGTTGATGTGGCACTTCACTGAGTTCTTTCTGTGGCAATCCGTCGCCTGTTGTTACACTCGCGATAGATTTAATAGAACGCACACCGCGATGACTTCCCTGGCCCTCGGGTGGGAAGGCTTGGTCACAAGGATCCGAAGACACGTAAAATACTACCAGCTGAGGAACAAGCAAGACTCGATGATTTAGACAGTGACTCTTAGAGAAGTTCCGTCTGTTGCCACGATTCACGAAAGACTGCCTATTGGCCCCGAATACTGTAGGTGCGTTAGCTCTAATTTTGGGGATAATGCACCGCAATATTGATGATCTTGCAAAAAGAGTCTTGCTTCATTCCTCGCGCTGGCATGTAGTGTGAGCGCGTGGCCTGCTACTCAGCGTTCTAGGAATTACATGAGGCAATCGAAAAGTTCGATGGGCCGAAAAGAATTTACCAATTGCATTTATTTGAGTAGAACCGCTTTGGGATGTAACACCCTTATCTATCTCACTCTACAATCGGCTGTGGGAGAGAGAAACGATGATTGAAACGCCTCTTGTGGTCATGAGGCGAAATGAAGAGTTGCAAGACCTGTATGTAAGACCGTGAATAGAACAGAGATGGAGTGATCCTCCCGCCCCCCGCGTGACTCATCAATGCGGTTATCCGATCACAGCGACTCTATGCGGAAATGCTTCAATAAGCGACCCACCCCCACCACGATCGTTTCAAGTCCTGCATGTACGACCGTTGAGTGTAGATGGGTATAGAGGTGCGGAGGACGTGGTGGGGGTATGTCAAGCATATACTATAGTAAAATAGTAGTTCCAATCCCGACGGGTACATGGCGCCCCGAAAATCCCAAGCTATCTGGTGGCGCTGCCTATGAGTCGGGATTTGTACTAAAAGAGACTGTAGCGCGCAAGAAACTTGTTTGCAAGAAACAAGCACCATTTGTTCCGAGTGACATTAATAGCACAAACAACATTCTAAATAGAATTAATGATAGAGAAATTGTAGGACTCATCACGTGTATCAAAGATTATATAATAGAACCGGATTTCAGTGTCATAACTCTTATTGCTTTCTATTGGGAACGTATATTTTCGGATTGTAGATTACATATGCAAGTGCACATAAATAAATATAAAATCATTTTCTTAAATAACTATGTGTTATTTGTTGTAGACCTTACCTTAATTTTTAGGGTAGCTTCTCATTTATTTTTATTAATAATTTAGATAAGAAGAACATACGAATGTATTTAAAGGAAAATCGTGCATATGGTTTATCTGTCAATTATGTGGTAGAGCAAATGACGTAACTACTGAAATACAAGTTCCGAAGAAAGTATAAAAAGTACATGATGGTGGTCGATGGGCAAGGCATTGGGTTAGGAGGCTAAAGGTCTGTGGTTCGAGACTCTCCGTCGGAAGTTTTTTTTTCTTCTTCTGGACGTTATGATTTTTTTTTTTAATACAAGGTATTAAAGAGGTTGAAGCGCTTCACGCCGGTCAAATCAGTGCTCAATATTTTTTATCGTTTTCACAAAGTTTTATGAATTAATTGAATGCAGCAAAGGGTGATTTGTATTATAACATGTGCCCATAACCTATAAAAACATTCAGAGCGATGAATTTACAATAATATTACCTGACCAATATTACATAATACATTAAATTTACAAAAACGATTACTAAAATTTAGCACTGATTTGACCGGCGTGAAGTGCTTCAAACTCTTCAAAAGGTGTACGGGCTGCACGCTGAAGGTAAAAAAATCGAACCAAATATCAATTTTTTTCTAATTTTATTTATTACTTTACTATAATAAAGGCATCAACAACGATAATCTACGGGCTTCCACATCACCCAAGAGGTGCCGTAGTCGATGCGTTCCCATTATTTAACGTAGCGAGTCCCCAGTAGGCCTATACTACGATCGAAGATAATAACGTCATACAAATGATCCATTTAAATAATTATCGTATAAGCAAATCACAATAACGTAAAAAAATGGTTCGACTGTAAAATCTAAATAACATGCGCTCTGTAGTAAGAAATAAATTTTTCTTGCTCCCTAAGCCGAAAGTACCGTCTTCCCGGCCGCATTTGAGTCCGGGAAGAGCCACTTTTGTGGCCTGCCTGCCCGCATATAAACACATGCAAACAAATGAATGTTCAATCATAAACTCTAAGCGCCTATGTTTTTACTCAACTCTTTATAACCATAAATTTGTAATGTCAATTGAATAATGAAAAACGGGAAGACGGTACTTTCGGCTTAGGGAGCAAGAAAAATAGTATACGACCCATGGCCAAAAAGTTGAATGCCCTGGTGTATGTGATACAAAGGCCGAGGCGAAGCCGAGAAATCCAACTTTCTGGCCTAGGGTCGTAATATACTATTGTTCATCGAAGATGAATACTAAAATTCTCGACTATATTTCTATTTAACTGGACTAATGCTGTGTTGTTTATCTCGATATACCTAGGTATATTATATTGCATGCACGTACTTGGCCAGGTAAAAACAAAGAGTACTTTCCTCCAGAAAACGCGAGAAACACACTAGTCGACCGTCTAGATTCAATTGGAAAAACGGTCGTCCGTTCCTAGAAAGATCGCTCGAGATAAGACGAATTTAACGGCCAAATCTCTACAATGTTGTGGCTATTTCCCGCGGCTTTGTCTGAAGTTGAATTTCTCGAAAAAAAGTCACTCGTTGCAGGAAAAATCATCACTTCGTTTGGGAATATACAGGGTCCGCCAGAACTACCTGACCCGGTGGGTATGGCGGTGTTCGGGAGGCTTCACTGATCACGAATATGACCTTCTTTTTGTCCGGAAGGTCATAGTTTTTAGATGGGAGCAGGTCAAAGTTGACCAATCAGAGGGAGGCGTCAAGAGAAACGTAGGTGCCTGCGAACTCTGAGTTTTCTTCCCTCGCTTTTGTTTTTCGGTGGCTACGGGCAGGATGACGTCAGCCAAAGACATGCTTATGGGATGTCACTCGCTGAGAACGGAGGTTCTCAGTTGAAAACTCAAGCAATTAATGAAAACTGCAATGTCCTATGATACTGCCACATGACTTACACAGATATCTCTGTGACGTCTTACGTATATTATCTTGATTTTGCTTTTCTTTTATTGATCTCCAGCGATTCGTGCTACATCCCGTTGACGACTTTTCATATGCATAAAGCATATTCCCTAAGAATTTATTATTCCCTGTACGATATGCAACTTTATTGCAAATATCTTTAGTCTTGCAATAATAACATTAATTGTAAAATCAAGCTAGAGAAGCATGGAAGGTATTTAATACTGACATAGTATGGGCTCTGAGAGAGAAAATAATAGATACGTGTAACGCTTTTATCGGCCACGCCAAGTTGCGTAATACTTGTAGGTGACAGATTTTGGATTTGCCTACTACAAAAGATCTGTATTATATCGTACAGGGAATAATACATTCTTAGGGAATATGCTTTATGCATATGAAAAATCGTCAACGGGATGTAGCACGAATCGCTGGAGATCAATAAAAGAAAAGCAAAATCAAGATAATATACGTAAGACGTCACAGAGATATCTGTGTAAGTCATGTGGCACTATCATAGGACATTGCAGTTTTCATTAATTGCTTGAGTTTTCAACTGAGAACCTCCGTTCTCAGCGAGTGACATCCCATAAGCATGTCTTTGGCTGACGTCATCCTGCCCGTAGCCACCGAAAAACAAAAGCGAGGGAAGAAAACTCAGAGTTCGCAGGCGCCTACGTTTCTCTTGACGCCTCCCTCTGATTGGTCAACTTTGACCTGCTCCCATTTAAAAACTATGACCTTCCGGACAAAAGGAAAGTCATATTCGTGATCAGTGAAGCCTCCCGAACACCGCCATACCCACCGGGTCAGGCAGTTCTGGCGGACCCTGTATATGTATAGTATATTTGCTTATGCATACGTGTAGATTTGTAAATAAGTAATGCACCTGGCCAAGTACGTGCATGCAATATAATATACCTAGGTATATCGAGATAAACAACACAGCATTGGTCCAGTTATATAGAGATATAGGTAGTCGAGAATTTTAGTATTCATCTTCGATGAACAATAGTATATTACGACCCTAGGCCAGAAAGTTGGATTTCCTAGCGTATGTGATACAAAAGCCGAGGCGAAGCCGAGGCTTTTATATCACATACACCAGGGCATTCAACTTTTTGGCCATGGGTCGTATACTATTTTTCTTGTTCCCTAAGCCGAAAGTACCGTCTTCCCGTTTTTCATTATTCAACTGACATTACAAATTTATGGTTATAAAGAGTTGAGTAAAAATATAGGCGCTTAGAGTTTATGATTGAACATTCATTTGTTTGCATGTGTTTATATGCGGGCAGGCAGGCCACAAAAGTGGCTCTTCCCGGACTCAAATGCGGCCGGGAAGACGGTACTTTCGGCTTAGGGAGCAAGAAAAATTTATTTCTTACTACAGAGCGCATGTTATTTAGATTTTACAGTCGAACCATTTTTTTACGTTATTGTGATTTGCTTATACGCTAATTATTTAAATGGATCATTTGTATGACGTTATTATCTTCGATCGTAGTATAGGCCTACTGGGGACTCGCTACGTTAAATAATGGGAACGCATCGACTACGGCACCTCTTGGGTGATGTGGAAGCCCGTAGATTATCGTTGTTAATGCCTTTATTATAGTAAAGTAATAAATAAAATTAGAAAAAAATTGATATTTGGTTCGATTTTTTTACCTTCAGCGTGCAGCCCGTACACCTTTTGAAGAGTTTGAAGCACTTCACGCCGGTCAAATCAGTGCTAAATTTTAGTAATCGTTTTTGTAAATTTAATGCATTATGTAATATTGGTCAGTGGCGGGATTGTGTAACTCTCAACCGACAATTCTCGATATCGTTAACTAACGATAGTCGTCGCTTGCACGAGCGTCGCTACCTCCGTTGAGTGATTCTGTAACTTCCTGCTATCGATAATTATCGATGAAAAATCTTGTTCGAAGGCAGCGACAAAATTCGATATCCGTTCATTGGCAACGTTGCTCTCCTGGGTTATCCCTAACCAAATTGTAGTGATGTCTATGGGAATTTGTGAACACATGAAAACTTCAGAAAAAAATATGGAGCCATTTTTAAATATAAGCAAACGAACAAGGAAACGTTTAATATGACAGCTCTTATAATGTGAGTATATAAAATATATATAAATATAAGTCAAAATAAATTTCAAATATCGATTATTGTACAGGAAGAAAATACGAAGTGCCCGATCGTCTGAGCAACAAATTTTAAAGATGCTCGACTTTTTTCTGCTAAATAAAAACCTTACAGAGGGCAAAGTTTCCATTCTTAACGGCAAAGATGAAGCACAAAAGAAGTGGACAGAATTAATCAAAGAATTAAGTTTAATAAAAGGTGCCGTTAAAACCTCTGAACAGTGGCAAGTGGTAAGCATTTCATTAATGTAATCTTTTAAGAAAGGTCTTCGTGTTTAAGGTGATGACTTAAGGGATCATTCTGGTTTAGGCGGTCAAAAAAAATACTATTTTCATTAATTTTTTTAGGAAGGAATTGTTATAAATATTTATAAAAAGTTTATTGAGGTTAACATACACTCTTAAAGTACATAGAAAATTTTGCGACATCAAACAAACAAATAAAAAATAAATAAAATTCTTACTCGATTACTTGTTGTTGCTGTCGATATAATCTTGGTGTTGGCGGGTATGTATTTACTTATAAGTAACTATTGAAATATTAATATTTCAATCAACTTTATTTGTCAAAACGTGTGTAAAAAAAACTCTCCGTACAATTCTCACTCGAGTACTTGTCGTTTTGCTTGATGTCACTGACTGTCGATGATGGTTAACGACTATCGCTGGGCCTTAGCGAGGCGTTCGAATGCATCGCTTGCCTTTCGACAATTTTCGGAACTTAGCGATTCGATGTAACGACAAATATCGATACCTACCGCGTACAGAATAACCACTAGCGACAATCGTCGGTAGAATACGTTAACGACAGCGATAATCGTCGCTAACGAGTTACAGAATCCCGCCACAGGTAATATTATTGTAAATTCATCGCTCTGAATGTTTTTATAGGTTATGGGCACATGTTATAATACAAATCACCCTTCGCTGCAATCAATTAATTCATAAAACTTTGTGAAAACGATAAAAAATATTGAGCACTGATTTGACCGGCGTGAAGCGCTTCAACCTCTTTAATACCTTGTATTTAAAAAAAAATCATAACGTCCAGAAGAAGAAAAAAAAACTTCCGACGGAGAGTCTCGAACCACAGACCTTTAGCCTCCTAACCCAATGCCTTGCCCATCGACCACCATCATGTACTTTTTATACTTTCTTCGGAACTTGTATTTCAGTAGTTACGTCATTTGCTCTACCACATAATTGACAGATAAACCATATGCACGATTTTCCTTTAAATACATTCGTATGTTCTTCTTATCTAAATTATTAATAAAAATAAATGAGAAGCTACCCTAAAAATTAAGGTAAGGTCTACAACAAATAACACATAGTTATTTAAGAAAATGATTTTATATTTATTTATGTGCACTTGCATATGTAATCTACAATCCGAAAATATACGTTCCCAATAGAAAGCAATAAGAGTTATGACACTGAAATTCGTTTCTATTATATAATCTTTGATACACGTGATGAATCCTACAATTTCTCCATCATTAATGTTTGTGTTATTAATGTCACTCGGAACAAATGGTGCTTGTTTCTTGCAAACAATTTGCGCGTGCGCGCTACAGTCTCTTTTAGTACAAATCCTGACTCATAGGCAGCGCCACCAGATAGCTTGTGTGACGTATGCGACAACGTTCGATATAGTTCAGGAATCCGGCTATAGTGGGTATACGTTTCAGCGATATCAAAACCCGCGATTATTCAAATGATAAATATAGGATATGTTTAATCGAAGACATTATTATTAAGATATTCAGTTATAAAAGGATAACTCTGAGAGAATCGATACATGCAAGTGGTGACGTTGTAATTATTTAAGAAATTATATTATAAACCTTATAATAGACGTTCTTTTAGTTATGAATACCAGAACTGTATTCCCTCTGTTATTTAAAAGGCGTCCAGCCTAGTTATGTTTATTTAAACCTTTTGATTTACGTTAAGAGTATTTAATGCCAGCAAGTCAAGTGCCAATGATTGAAATGGAGACGGTTGGCCCTTTCTTCGTAGAATCGACCGTCAGAAACGGCTAGTATAAGCGTTGAGTGTAGATGGGTATAGAGGTGCGGAGGACGTGGTGGGGGTATGTCAAGCTCATACTATAGTAAAATTGTAGTTCCAATCCCGGCGGGTAGATGGCGCCCCGAAAATCCCAAGCTATTTGGTGGCGCTGCCTATGAGTCGGGATTTGTACTAAAAGAGACTGTAGCGCGCACGCGCAAATTGTTTGCAAGAAACAAGCACCATTTGTTCCGAGTGACATTAATAACACAAACAACATTCTAAATAGAATTAATGATGGAGAAATTGTAGGATTTATCACGTGTATCAACGATTATATAATAGAAACGAATTTCAGTGTCATAACTCTCATTGCTTTCTATTGGGAATGTATATTTTCGGATTGTAGATTACATATGCAAGTGCACATAAATAAATATAAAATCGTTTTCTTAAATAACTATGTGTTATTTGTTGTAGACCTTACCTTAATTTTTAGGGTAGCTTCTTATTTATTTTTATTAATAATTTAGATAAAAAGAACATACGAATGTATTTAAAGGAAAATCGTGCATATGGTTTATCTGTCAATTATGTGGTAGAGCAAATGACGTAACTACTGAAATACAAATTCCGAAGAAAATATAAAAAATACATGATGGTGGTCGATGGGCAAGGCATTGGGTTAGGAGGCTAAAGGTCTGTGGTTCGAGACTCTCCGTCGGAAGTTTTTTTTTCTTCTTCTGGACGTTATGATTTTTTTTTAAATACAAGAGTCCGTATTCACAACTCGCTCTTAAAGTCACTAACAGAGTCGCTTGTAGTTAAAACTCACAAAGAAAAAATTTAAAAGCGCACTATTAGCACTAAAAGCGAGTTCTGAATACGGGCTAAGGTATTAAAGAGGTTGAAGCGCTTCACGCCAGTCAAATCAGTGCTCAATATTTTTTATCGTTTTCACAAAGTTTTATGAATTAATTGATTGCAGTGAAGGGTGATTTGTATTATAACATGTGCCCATAACCCATAAAAACATTCAGAGCGATGAATTTACAATAATATTACCTGACCAATATTACATAATGCATTAAATTTACAAAAACGATTACTAAAATTTAGCACTAATTTGACCGGCGTGAAGTGCTTCAAACTCTTCAAAAGTTGTACGGGCTGCACGCTGAAGGTAAAAAAAATCGAACCAAATATCAATTTTTTTCTAATTTTTTTTATTACTTTATTATAATAAAGGCATCAACAACGATAATCTACGGGCTTCTACATCACCCAAGAGGTGCCGTAGTCGATGCGTTCCCATTATTTAACGTAGCGAGTCCCCAGTAGGCCTATACTACGATCGAAGATAATAACGTCATACAAATGATCCATTTAAATAATTAGCGTATAAGCAAATCACAATAACGTAAAAAAATGGTTCGACTGTAAAATCTAAATAACATGTAGTAAGAAATAAATTTTTCTTGCTCCCTAAGCCGAAAGTACCGTCTTCCCGGCCGCATTTGAGTCCGGGAAGAGCCACTTTTGTGGCCTGCTTGCCTGCATATAAACAAATGCAAACAAGTGAATGTTCAATCATAAACTCTAAGCACCTATGTTTTTACTCAACTCTTCATAACCGTAAATTTGTAATGTCAGTTGAATCCTATTCTAAAAAAGTCATGTTACATTTTATCGAATTGCGATATTAGCATTGTTGTCGCTTTATTCGGTTCGTGATTGGCTCTCGGTGTCGTCGGTCGACGAGTGTCACAGCATCGGCGCTTCGTGTCCAAGTTCACGGCATATACGTATGTACAATAAACAGTTTGACAGATTAGAGTTATCGTAGGGCACCAGTTTATTTTAATTTTTATTAAAGAAAAATCGTAACATTGTGCGTTTAATATTTCGTGAGAAAGCAGTGAACCGCGTTATGGAATTGCGTGTATAGGAAGAATACAAAGAATTGTTTGTATGAGAAAACAGAAAGTGGGAAACAGATATAACGATATACCGGTAATAATGGTAAAGATAATAATAGTGCCAATGAATATGATGATCAATTGTAACTCTAATTATATTATGATCGTCATTGAACTTTAAAGGGGAATAAAAAGATAGATGATCAAGGATTTTAAACTACGTTCAGAAATGTGGTACCAATTTGATGATATAAAACGTCCTGTAATTACAGTTTTTGTAAAAATTAAAAAGGTTTAAGAAAAACAATGATAAATTCATATGATATGTGCATATATTAAAAATTTGACCATAGAGTTTAGTAAAATAGAAAAAGAAGTTTTTATTTGCATAGACTGATAAAAAAGCAATATTGAAAATTTACAGAAAAATGCTCCTGTGCTATCGGTTTGAGTGGTTAAATATTTTGCAAAAGTTATAGTTCCGTTATTATAATTCAAATAACGTTTAATATTTTTATCCACACACATATAGGCATTTTAATTGAGATTCAATTATATATATAAATATGATCAATTTTTGTTGTTAAAAATATTTTCGTACGCATTGTATAATATGGGGATCTTTGATTGTATCGACGTTCGGCATCAGTAAAGGAATCTCGATACTAAATACACTAAAATTAATAATTTTTTTATCTTTCCCGCGTGAATTCCATTTTAGAGAACATGATCATGATGGTATAACATCAACGCGTTCATTATTATATTATTGCTGATGTTCATAGTTATTTCATTATAAAATTAATCGTGATAAAATCGACACAATAGTATGCAATGCTAAATAGCTATGTAAGGTTAAGATAGCTTAGAACTCCAATGCTGTTTTCATATTAATTGGTCGTTACACGATTTGAATGATTAAATTATAGTTACCTAATTTTGTAATACACAATTGGACAGTGCAAAGATGTTTTGCTAACGCACATATTGTAATCAATCATAGCGGATGATTCAGCAGAATTCACCAATCGAGCTATTGCTACTGCGGAAACTGGCTGTGATTGGTTGGATCAGACAAACATTGATGGGTATTGGTTAGCCGATACATGATTTAACAAGCAGATCGTAATTATGTACAATTGTACAGTGTGATAGTATAGTTCTTTTCAGAGCGCTACAGCGCAAACAGACCTTCAGTCGCGCGCGGCAGCGCGCGTGTTGCCCTAGTCCTATTCTAAAAAAGCCATGTTACATTTTATCGAATTGCGATATTAGCATTGTTGTCGCTTTATTCGGTTCGTGATTGGCTGTTGGTGTCGTCGGTCGACGAGTGTCACAGCATAGGCGCTTCGTGTCCAAGTTCACGGCATGTATGTATGTACAATAAACAGTTTGACAGATTGGGGTTATCGTAGGGCTCCAGTTTATTTTAATTTTTATAAGTGAAAATTTTTATTAGTAAATTTACGCAGTGAACCGCGTTATGGAATTGCGTGTATAGGAAGAATACAAAGAATTGTTTGTATGAGAAAACAGAAAGTGGGAAACAGATATAACGATATACCGGTAATAATGGTAAAGATAATAATAGTGCCAATAAATATGATGATCAATTGTAACTCTAATTATATTATGATTGTCATTGAACTTTAAAGGGGAATAAAAAGATAGATGATCAAGGATTTTAAACTACGTTCAGAAATGTCGTACAAATTTGATGATATAAAACGTCCTGTAATTACAGTTTTTGTAAAAATTAAAAAGGTTTAAGAAAAACAATGATAAATTCATATGATACGTGCATATATTAAAAATTTGACCATAGAGTTTAGTGAAATAAAAAAAGAAGTTTTTATTTGCATAAACTGATAAAAAAGCAATATTGAAAATTTACAGAAAAATGCTCCTGTGCTATCGGCTTGAGTGGTTAAATATTTTGCAAAAGTTATAGTTCCGTTATTATAATTCAAATAACGTTCAATTATATATATAAATATGATCAATTTTTGTTGTTAAAAATATTTTCGTACGCATTGTATAATATGGGAATTTTTGATTGTATCGACGTTCGGCATCAGTAAAGGAATCTCGATACTAAATACACCAAAATTAATAATTTTTTTGAACTTTCCCGCGTGAATTCCATTTTAGAGAACATGATCATGATGGTACAACATCAACGCGTTCATTATTATATTATTGCTGATGTTCATAGTTATTTCATTATAAAATTAATCGTGATAAAATCGACACAATAGTATGCAATGCTAAATAGCTATGTAAGGTTAAGATAGCTTAGAACTCCAATGCTGTTTTCATATTAATTGGTCGTTACACGATTTGAATGATTAAATTATAGTTACCTAAAATTTTGTAATACACAATTGGACAGTGCAAAGATGTTTTGCTAACGCATATATTGTAATCAATCATAGCGGATGATTCAGCCGAATTCACCAATCGAGCTATTGCTACTGCGGAAACTGGCTGTGATTGGTTGGATCAGACAAACATTGATGGGTATTGGTTAGCCGATACATGATTTAACAAGCAGATCGTAATTATGTACAATTGTACAGTGTGATAGTATAGTTCTTTTCAGAGCGCTACAGCGCAAACAGACCTTCAGTCGCGCGCGGCAGCGCGCGTGTTGCCCTAGTCCTATTCTAAAAAAGTCATGTTACATTTTATCGAATTGCGATATTAGCATTGTTGTCGCTTTATTCGGTTCGTGATTGGCTCTCGGTGTCGTCGGTCGACGAGTGTCACAGCATCGGCGCTTCGTGTCCAAGTTCACGGCATGTATGTATGTACAATAAACAGTTTGACAGATTGGGGTTATCGTAGGGCTCCAGTTTATTTTAATTTTTATAAGTGAAAATTTTTATTAGTAAATTTACGCAGTGAACCGCGTTATGGAATTGCGTGTATAGGAAGAATACAAAGAATTGTTTGTATGAGAAAACAGAAAGTGGGAAACAGATATAACGATATACCGGTAATAATGGTAAAGATAATAATAGTGCCAATAAATATGATGATCAATTGTAACTCTAATTATATTATGATTGTCATTGAACTTTAAAGGGGAATAAAAAGATAGATGATCAAGGATTTTAAACTACGTTCAGAAATGTCGTACAAATTTGATGATATAAAACGTCCTGTAATTACAGTTTTTGTAAAAATTAAAAAGGTTTAAGAAAAACAATGATAAATTCATATGATACGTGCATATATTAAAAATTTGACCATAGAGTTTAGTGAAATAAAAAAAGAAGTTTTTATTTGCATAAACTGATAAAAAAGCAATATTGAAAATTTACAGAAAAATGCTCCTGTGCTATCGGCTTGAGTGGTTAAATATTTCGCAAAAGTTATAGTTCCGTTATTATAATTCAAATAACGTTCAATTATATATATAAATATGATCAATTTTTGTTGTTAAAAATATTTTCGTACGCATTGTATAATATGGGAATTTTTGATTGTATCGACGTTCGGCATCAGTAAAGGAATCTCGATACTAAATACACCAAAATTAATAATTTTTTTGAACTTTCCCGCGTGAATTCCATTTTAGAGAACATGATCATGATGGTACAACATCAACGCGTTCATTATTATATTATTGCTGATGTTCATAGTTATTTCATTATAAAATTAATCGTGATAAAATCGACACAATAGTATGCAATGCTAAATAGCTATGTAAGGTTAAGATAGCTTAGAACTCCAATGCTGTTTTCATATTAATTGGTCGTTACACGATTTGAATGATTAAATTATAGTTACCTAATTTTGTAATACACAATTGGACAGTGCAAAGATGTTTTGCTAACGCATATATTGTAATCAATCATAGCGGATGATTCAGCCGAATTCACCAATCGAGCTATTGCTACTGCGGAAACTGGCTGTGATTGGTTGGATCAGACAAACATTGATGGGTATTGGTTAGCCGATACATGATTTAACAAGCAGATCGTAATTATGTACAATTGTACAGTGTGATAGTATAGTTCTTTTCAGAGCGCTACAGCGCAAACAGACCTTCAGTCGCGCGCGGCAGCGCGCGTGTTGCCCTAGTATTCTAAAAAAGTCATGTTACATTTTATCGAATTGCGATATTAGCATTGTTGTCGCTTTATTTGTATCGTGATTGGCTGTCGGTGTCGTCGGTCGACGAGTGTCACAGCATCGGCGCTTCGTGTCCAAGTTCACGGCATGTATGTACGTAACATACAGTTTGACAGATTGGGGTTATCGTAGGGCTCCAGTTTATTTTAATTTTTATAAGTGAAAATTTTTATTAGTAAATTTACGCAGTGAACCGCGTTATGGAATTGCGTGTATAGGAAGAATACAAAGAATTGTTTGTATGAGAAAACAGAAAGTGGGAAACAGATATAACGATATACCGGTAATAATGGTAAAGATAATAATAGTGCCAATAAATATGATGATCAATTGTAACTCTAATTATATTATGATTGTCATTGAACTTTAAAGGGGAATAAAAAGATAGATGATCAAGGATTTTAAACTACGTTCAGAAATGTCGTACAAATTTGATGATATAAAACGTCCTGTAATTACAGTTTTTGTAAAAATTAAAAAGGTTTAAGAAAAACAATGATAAATTCATATGATACGTGCATATATTAAAAATTTGACCATAGAGTTTAGTGAAATAGAAAAAGAAGTTTTTATTTGCATAAACTGATAAAAAAGCAATATTGAAAATTTACAGAAAAATGCTCCTGTGTATCGGCTTGAGTGATTAAATATTTTGCAAAAGTTATAGTTCCGTTATTATAATTCAAATAACGTTTAATATTTTTATCCATACACATATAGGCATTTTAATTGAGATTCAATTATATACTATATAAATATGATCAATTTTTGTTGTTAAAAATATTTTCGTACGCATTGTATAATATGGGAATTTTTGATTGTATCGACGTTCGGCATCAGTAAAGGAATCTCGATACTAAATACACCAAAATTAATAATTTTTTTGAACTTTCCCGCGTGAATTCCATTTTAGAGAACATGATCATGATGGTACAACATCAACGCGTTCATTATTATATTATTGCTGATGTTCATAGTTATTTCATTATAAAATTAATCGTGATAAATCGACACAATAGTATGCAATGCTAAATAGCTATGTAAGGTTAAGATAGCTTAGAACTCCAATGCTGTTTTCATATTAATTGGTCGTTACACGATTTGAATGATTAAATTATAGTTACCTAATTTTGTAATACACAATTGGACAGTGCAAAGATGTTTTGCTAACGCATATATTGTAATCAATCATAGCGGATGATTCAGCCGAATTCACCAATCGAGCTATTGCTACTGCGGAAACTGGCTGTGATTGGTTGGATCAGACAAACATTGATGGGTATTGGTTAGCCGATACATGATTTAACAAGCAGATCGTAATTATGTACAATTGTACAGTGTGATAGTATAGTTCTTTTCAGAGCGCTACAGCGCAAACAGACCTTCAGTCGCGCGCGGCAGCGCGCGTGTTGCCCTAGTCCTATTCTAAAAAAGTCATGTTACATTTTATCGAATTGCGATATTAGCATTGTTGTCGCTTTATTCGGTTCGTGATTGGCTCTCGGTGTCGTCGGTCGACGAGTGTCACAGCATCGGCGCTTCGTGTCCAAGTTCACGGCATGTATGTACGTAACATACAGTTTGACAGATTGGGGTTATCGTAGGGCACCAGTTTATTTTAATTTTTATTAAAGAAAAAAATCGTAACATTGTGCGTTTAATATTTCGTGAAAAAGCAGTGAACCGCGTTATGGAATTGCGTGTATAGGAAGAATACAAAGAATTGTTTGTATGAGAAAACAGAAAGTGGGAAACAGATATAACGATATACCGGTAATAATGGTAAAGATAATAATAGTGCCAATAAATATGATGATCAATTGTAACTCTAATTATATTATGATTGTCATTGAACTTTAAAGGAGAATAAAAAGATAGATGATCAAGGATTTTAAACTACGTTCAGAAATGTGGTACAAATTTGATGATATAAAACGTCCTGTAATTACAGTTTTTGTAAAAATTAAAAAGGTTTAAGAAAAACAATGATAAATTCATATGATACGTGCATATATTAAAAATTTGACCATAGAGTTTAGTAAAATAGAAAAAGAAGTTTTTATTTGCATAGACTGATAAAAATGCAATATTGAAAATTTACAGAAAAATGCTCCTGTGCTATCGGCTTGAGTGGTTAAATATTTTGCAAAAGTTATAGTTCCGTTATTATAATTCAAATAACGTTCAATTATATATATAAATATGATCAATTTTTGTTGTTAAAAATATTTTCGTACGCATTGTATAATATGGGAATTTTTGATTGTATCGACGTTCGGCATCAGTAAAGGAATCTCGATACTAAATACACCAAAATTAATAATTTTTTTGAACTTTCCCGCGTGAATTCCATTTTAGAGAACATGATCATGATGGTACAACATCAACGCGTTCATTATTATATTATTGCTGATGTTCATAGTTATTTCATTATAAAATTAATCGTGATAAAATCGACACAATAGTATGCAATGCTAAATAGCTATGTAAGGTTAAGATAGCTTAGAACTCCAATGCTGTTTTCATATTAATTGGTCGTTACACGATTTGAATGATTAAATTATAGTTACCTAATTTTGTAATACACAATTGGACAGTGCAAAGATGTTTTGCTAACGCATATATTGTAATCAATCATAGCGGATGATTCAGCCGAATTCACCAATCGAGCTATTGCTACTGCGGAAACTGGCTGTGATTGGTTGGATCAGACAAACATTGATGGGTATTGGTTAGCCGATACATGATTTAACAAGCAGATCGTAATTATGTACAATTGTACAGTGTGATAGTATAGTTCTTTTCAGAGCGCTACAGCGCAAACAGACCTTCAGTCGCGCGCGGCAGCGCGCGTGTTGCCCTAGTAATGAAAAACGGGAAGACGGTACTTTCGGCTTAGGGAGCAAGAATAGTATATTGTGCAACTAGGGGGGGAAAAGGGCTAGAAATTGTCCTCCTCCCCTAGTTGCACACTGTGCTTTTTTTGACAAGTGCAGGTAATAGTATATTCAAAATTTTCAAAAATTTTCAAAATTTTTCAAAACTTTTAAAATTTTCAAAATTTTTTGAAGAGCGGGAGGGAATGATTCCCTCCCGCACGCTCGAAATGAGCAACTTTCCATTCACTTTAAATGCATGAAAAAGGGCCTTTTTCATGCACGTGTTAAGAAAAAATAGTATACGACCCATGGCCAAAAACTTGAATGCCCTGGCGTATGTGATATAAAGGCCGAGGCGAAGCCTGTAAAATTTGACAACTGTACATTCAACAACTGTGTATTTACCATCACTATGTGCAATTGCAGTAAGGAAAAAAAATAACGCGCAAAAAAAGGAAAAATAGCCAAATAAAATGTATTATTATATTAATAACAATAATAATAATATTGTCTTTAATAATAATCTTTTTTTTAGTCATTTTATTCTTGCATTTTATTTTGTATGTGTTTTAATGCCCGCCCCGACCAGCAAGAACCTCGGCTTCGCCTCGGAGTGCGCTCCACTTCGCGAGATAACCGGGAAAATGTTCTAACATAATCCGTAAAAGTATACCGAATCGAAAAAAATTAACTTACATGAAGTTACCTGACTGTTAAAACAATTGATGTAAGCTAATTTAATATCGTTTTTTCGATCCGGGTACGAATAGTAAATACATATTGCTTTTAATTTATAAACTAACAATAATTTATTAACGAACTTTCGGCAGGGGATCAAGAAAAATAGTATATGACCCATAGCCAAAAAGTTGAATGCCCTGGTGTATGTGATATAAAAGCCTCGTCTTCGCCTCGGCCTTTGTATTGTAGGGA
Source organism: Cephus spinipes (assembly GCA_963971525.1). Classification (NCBI taxonomy): domain Eukaryota; kingdom Metazoa; phylum Arthropoda; class Insecta; order Hymenoptera; family Cephidae; genus Cephus; species Cephus spinipes. Next base: position 10,489,981 of record OZ020572.1, on the reverse strand, counting down.
ATACGGGAGGAATTTTAAAAGGGAACAACAAGGTTCGATCGACACTCTAATCTCAATTTTATTAATACCTCCTATACAGACTCCGATTCCCTACTAACTTGCCAACGCTCGCTTCTCCTTGTTCGCTCGCGCTGCTGAGCGGGGGAAGGGGATGGGTAGGGCATTGCGGACAATAACGGCCGCGATTGCTCCGTTCCTACAGTATCACATACGCCAGGAAATCCAACTTTCTGGCCTAGGGTCGTAATATACTATTGTTCATCGAAGATGAATACTAAAATTCTTGACTATATCTCTATTTAACTGGACTAATGCTGTGTTGTTTATCTCGATATACCTAGGTATATTATATTGCATGCACGTACTTGGCCAGGTGCATTACTTATTTACAAATCTACACGTATGCATAAGAAAATATACTATACATATATATATTCCCAAACGAAGTGATGATTTTTCCTGCAACGAGTGACCTTTTTTTCGAGAAATTTAACTTCAGACAAAGCCGCGAGGAATAGCCACAACATTGTAGAGACTTGGCCGTTAAATTCGTCTTATCTCGAGCGATCTTTCTAGGAACGAACGACAGTTTTTTCAGTTGAATCTAGACGTTCGACTAGCGTGTTTCTCGCGTTTTCTCGAGGAAAGTACTCTTTGTTTTTACCTGGCCAAGTACGTGCATGCAATATAATATACCTAGGTATATCGAGATAAACAACACAGCATTAGTCCAGTTAAGGACGTTGTTCGGTAAAATGAAAGATCCAACAGAGGATTGAAACTTTCACCAAATATTCTTCGAATTATTAAAAAAATATTTCTCCTCAGGCAAAAATCGTTTTGCCGTCCGGAATTGGTAAAAAATGTCATTGAAATTGATGATTTTAACACGCAAAGCATAGACGCATGGCCTATATTAATTTTTTGACATCGATGGAGGTCTAACACATGCATGAAACTTTGCTAACAGTTAAAAGACTCTAAAAGACATATTCTCAAAAAAAATGAAATTTTTTGACCGTCTCGATCCATGTTTATTTTGACGAAAACTGTAAAATTTTCGGCAGTATGAGGTGTCTGGTGGGGGGAACGCTCGCGACGTGGCAACAGCATAGCTGGTTCAGCGGAGGGGACAGCGCGTTACTAGTGCATATACATATGTCTGTTTGGCCGCTGAGCGTAATGGGGCAGTCCGATGTTGCCAGCTCGTTTACCGTATCAGTGTGTGCTTGTCGGTGCACACCATTTGTGCGTGTGCGTAGACCAATCCGAAACAAAAGTTTGTACTGTTCGTCGTACTACGCGCAATGGCATTCATGCTAGCGGTACGGTATAACTTTTTCGTGAGATTATCACCGAACAACGTCCTTAAATAGAAATATAGTCGAGAATTTTAGTATTCATCTTCGATGAACAAAATTTATTTCTTACTACCGAGCGCATGTTATTTAGATTTTACAGTCGAACCATTTTTTTACGTTATTGTAATTTGCTTATACGCTAATTATTTAAATGGATCATTTGTATTATCTTCGATCGTAGTATAGGCCTACTGGGGACCCGCTACGTTAAATAATGGGAACGCATCGACTACGGCACCTCTTGGGTGATGTAGAAGCCCGTAGATTATCGTTGTTGATGCCTTTATTATAATAAAGTAATAAATAAAATTAGAAACAAATTGATATTTGGTTCGATTTTTTTTTACCTTCAGCGTGCAGCCCGTACAACTTTTGAAGAGTTTGAAGCACTTCACGCCGGTCAAATCAGTGCTAAATTTTAGTAATCGTTTTTGTAAATTTAATGCATTATGTAATATTGGTCAGGTAATATTATTGTAAATTCATCGCTCTGAATGTTTTTATGGGTTATGGGCACATGTTATAATACAAATCACCCTTCACTGCAATCAATTGATTCATAAAACTTTGTGAAAACGATAAAAAACATTGAGCACTGATTTGACTGGCGTGAAGCGCTTCAACCTCTTTAATACCTTGTATTTAAAAAAAAAATCATAACGTCCAGAAGAAGAAAAAAAAAACTTCCGACGGAGAGTCTCGAACAACAGACCTTTAGCCTCCTAACCCAATGCCTTGCCCATCGACCACCATCATGTACTTTTTATAATTTTTTCGGAACTTGTATTTCAGTAGTTACGTCATTTGCTCTACCACATAATTGACAGATAAACCATATGCACGATTTTCCTTTAAATACATTCGTATGTTCTTCTTATCTAAATTATTAATAAAAATAAATAAGAAGCTACCCTAAAAATTAGGTAAGGTCTACAACAAATAACACATAGTTATTTAAGAAAATGATTTTATATTTATTTATGTGCACTTGCATATGTAATCTACAATCCGAAAATATACGTTCCCAATAGAAAGCAATAGGAGTTATGACACTGAAATTCGTTTCTATTATATAATCTTTGATACACGTGATGAATCCTACAATTTCTCCATCATTAATTCTATTTAGAATGTTGTTTGTGTTATTAATGTCACTTGGAACAAATAGTGCTCGTTTCTTGCAAACAATTTGCGCGTGCGCGCTACAGTCTCTTTTAGTACAAATCCCGACTCATAGGCAGCGCCACCAGATAGCTTGGGATTTTCGGGGCGCCATCTACCCGCCGGGATTGGAACTACAATTTTACTATAGTATGAGCTTGACATACCCCCACCACGTCCTCCGCACCTCTATACCCATCTACACTCAACGGTATAAGCACACAGTCTTCTTCCCTTGTTCCTTCTGAACTCGCACCTGATTGGCTAAAACTATGTTGGTAGGAGAATCTTTGTAAAGACTCCGGGGGTGAGTCCACGGAGTTTCGAGTTTGAAATAAAGACTTGTGTATCGACCTTCGATCAGAGCAGATCGCAGTTGATATATATATACGTTTATATCTTAATATTCACTTTTATTTCGTAAATATCCTTCCAAATTCGCAAGGTGAGTTTCCACTCTTTACCAACGGAACCCAGCAGCAAGGAACATCGAGTGGGATTTTCAAGTATCCCGCGGAATTAGGCGCTCGGAGCGTTACATTTTTGGTGGCAGCGGTGGGATAGCCGCAAGTAAACGAGCTTGTTGGACTTGTGAATGTTAGAAGTGATTAACAAAGGATAGAGAGTTTGAAAGACTTTAATATCCGTAATTCCTCTTTGCTCTTGTTTATGGGGTGAACTGAGTAGCTCAGTAGCTTGAGCGAAGAGAGACATTGTACATATATGATTGTGAGTGCGTTTTTGTAATTTAAAGTTGTTGAAAGTTAACGCGAGTGAGTTGTGAATTATTGAACTGAACATTGAATTTTTACGCCGTGATCTTTCTCAAGGGTTTTGCCGTGGTTTTTCACCCTGAGACGAAGGGTATATAAATAAAAAATATACCGAGATCATACACGGTGCAAATAGGGACCACGGAGTAATTCCCCCTAGGCAACCGTAGGCGCTGCAAAAAAAAAGGGAGGCGGCAAAAAAAAAAAAAAAAAAAAAAAGGACCAGGACGAGGAGCGACGGACGGAGAGTACCCGACGGACCAGGACAAGGGACGCAGGACCAGGAGGAGCAGGCCGAGAGTATTCAGGAACAACGAGAAACATCTGGTCATCACTGGACAAGAGTCTCAAGGAGGGACAATCACCATTGCAGTGTAGATTATTAGTATTGTGAAACTAACCAGATGGGATACCTTTCGAACCCGAGCAGAAATTTAGTCAGGCTGCCTGATGTCGTATCAGGTCCGAATCAGGTATCGGTGTGGCATGCCTGATCAGGATAGCCGGATAAGGCCCAGATCCTGCCCTGATCATGCATCAGTACAACATTGAGTTTCCGTCAGGCTCGGGTCAGGTTTTGGGAAGGCTGGCCTGTTCTGGCTCGCCTGCTCTTAGCCATATCCGGACCTAAACTAATGTCGCTACGTTTGCCTGATCTGGCTTACCTTACGTCAGCCTCGTATATACATGTAATACAACCACCGACCACCAGAGGGACAGGGATTCCCGCAAGCAAAAGTGGGTCACTGAGCCGATAAGTTCCAAACTTTATAGAATTCCGTAAAAGAGACGAAGAGGCGATAAAAGCTACTAACTTGCAGCACCTAGCAGTCCTATCCATCTCACTGCTTCTATATACAATTTTTTAGGATCAACAAACTAATTTATAATTTGCAGGAATCCTCCTACCTCTTGAAGGCAAGGCATAATACGTCACACTGAATTATTCCAATACCTACAATATTTTCAAAAACTGTTATAACAGTTCCGGCTATAATCCGACATGCAGTCCGGCCCGGATCAGAAGCCTGATCAGGGCCTGCCTCGCAGCAGCGTTACACCCCGGATAAGGGCCTCGTGAATCGGCCTTAGCAGGGCCGGATGCCGTTTTAAGGCACACTTTATCAGGGCCTGATCTGAGCCTGGAATAAATTTCTACTCGGGAAGTAGTAAGTCACCACGCTAAAGTAATATTGTAGGTCGTTTCTCTCAGAGGTAGTTTAATTTTTAAGTTGTTCTAAATATTCGAGGAAACAAATCTGTTAATTATGGATAACGATAGAGAAAATGCAGGCGATGAAATACCGGTAGGACATTCAATAGAAGGAAATAACGTTCAAGGGACGGATAATCTTCCGAATCAGGAAAATAATGGAAATGATAGTGTCTCAGATCAGGATGCATTAGATTTATTAGGGCCGGTAGAATTGGTTTCGACCATGAATAAAAACGAGGTAGGGATGGCTACAACATCGGATATGCAAAGCCACAGGTAGCCTTCTGATCAATTACCGGTGCTTACACGGGGTCCTTTAATGGTTCAGCTTCCGAGTCAGGTCTCAATCCGTTCAAGAGAATCTTCTGAGGTTCGACCCGCGATGATAAATACGCATAGTGATAATTATATACCATTTAAGACTGCTTTAGAATTCTTGCCGAAGACTTATGATGGCGAAGACATGCCTGTTGCAAAATTCGTGCGCGATTGTCTGTTTGCCCAGGAATCGATTCATCCAAGGGAGCGCCCTTTATTACTCCGCATGGTACGATCTCGATTACGCGGTGACGCGGATGCATATTTACAAGATCAGCAAATTAATACGCTAGAAGATTTATTAAATGATCTTAAGGCCGCCTTTTCTCCGCATGAAAATGTACAAGATCTCACAGCTATGATTTCGACGGTGGCGCAAAAGAACGATGAATCAGCTGAGGCTTATGGGGTACGAGTTCAGAAAATATTAAATAAATTAGTAGCCGCGATAGAACAGGAAAACGCGCCTACCATTTCTTACGGAATGGTTCATTCCGCCCGTATCTCTGCTGTCGCTAATTTTACGCGTGGATTAAAAAGGAGTTTGGAATGGCGAGTTCGAACGAGAGCTCCAAAAACTCTCCAAGAAGCTGCTGGCTATGCTAAAGCGGCCGAATGGGAGGTTGATCATCAGGAAAGTTTGTCCCGCGGTGACAATTCAACTGCTGGTAGACTTGAAATTTCAAGTAAAAGTAATATATGGTCTAAGTTTCGACATCAACAACGGTCTATTCCGTATCGCGAACAAGGAATATCACGAGTTCATGCTTTCGGTGCACGTGGTCGTAGGACAGGTCGCGGACATCACATGAATCACGGTGGTGGCTCGCGCGGAAACGTTAAGACCGAGCGGGAACAGAATACGTCAAAGGTCGTAGTGTGTTATACATGTGGTCAAGAAGGGCATATTGCTCGTGGATGTATGCAAAGCAAACCAGGTGATTCCGTTATAAAATGTTATACGTGCAATAAGCCTGGGCATTATTCGCGTGATTGCTCAAATAAAAAAATATCGGTCGTTTGTCATTTGTGTGGTATAGAGGGTCACCTCGTTCGTAATTGTCCGAACCGCGATCAGGAAAAGCGGGTAAGCGGTATGAAGTTTGGTCCATCTAATATAGGAAAAGGTCAAAAGGAATCTTTAAACGAGTAGGAAGCTCAATGGATGAGCGCGACATTGAGCCGGAGATATCAGAAGCGCAGATTAAAAGAGTGGTACTTTCAATTAAATCAAGGGGTAAAACAAGTTCACCTGTAGTAACTCTATCAAGTGAAAACTTAAAACTGAAGCAAACTCGATTCATCGTAGATACTGGTGCCGAAATAAATTTGATAAAAAGGAAACATGTTAAATCAGATATGGAAATAAATCAGCAGGTTAAATTCACATTATTCGGAATAGGTCCCGGTCCAATTAAAACGCTAGGATCAATTCAAGTTAAGATAGGAGATGACATTATTGATTTTCATGTGGTTCCAAATAGTTTTGCTATCAAACAGGACGGTTTATTGGGAATGACATTCCTTTGGGATCAAAATGCCGTTATTCATGTTCGAAAGGGAGTTATTACGTCAAATGTAGGCACGATTCCTTTCCAAAGATGTAAAACTTTTATCATTCCTGCCCGAACGCGACGAGTCATTTCGGTACCTATTAAAAAGACTGATATTACGGAGGGTTATCTGAAACTCGTAAATGCTGGTCCAGGTATTTATCTTGGGAAAAATATTGTCAGGAAGGAAGATAATTGTGCAAGGTTTATTGTGTAAACTCGACTACTCGTGATGTAGAGCTTACTCTTCCTCTTCTGGAAATAGAACAGTACGAGGTAGCTAAACTTCCTCCCCGTACTGCTTTTCAAGCGCAGCCTGAACAAGATGCACGATCTGTGAATGGAAAGAGATTGGGAAATTTATTAAAGGTATTAGATTTAACACATCAAAGTACTGAGGAAAAAGACAGTCTTATTCGATCTGTTTCCGATTACTTGCACCAATTTCGGTTACCTGGAGATAAATTAGGTTGTACATCAGTCTTAAATCACAAGATAATAACGAGCGATGACAATCCGGTACATAAACGTCAGTATCGTCATCCTCCTGAACACAACGACGTAGTTATGGAACAATCGAAGGAATTGCTCGAAAATGGAGCTATTTCGCCATCAGATTCGCCATATAATTCACCAGTCTGGGTAGTGCCAAAGAAGGCTGACTCCCAAGGAAGACGTCGATGGCGAATGGTAATTGATTATAGGGCGTTGAATGAGAAAACGGTCGGCGATGCGTACCCTCTCCCACACATAACTAGCATTTTAGATCAACTTGGCAAATCTCAATACTTTTCGGTTTTGGATCTTGCTTCTGGATTTCATCAAATTAAGGTCGAACCAGCTGATAGGCATAAGACTGCCTTCTCAACCCCATACGGTCATTTTCATTTTAATAGAATGCCTTTTGGTTTAAAAAACGCTCCAGCGACTTTTCAAAGACTCATGCACCAAGTTCTTTCGGGGTTACAGGGGAATGAATTGTTTGTTTATATGGATGATATTGTCATTTACGCGAATTCTCTTAAGGAACATGAGCAGAAGTTGAAGAAGTTGTTGATGAGGCTAAAGAATGCAGGACTTGTTCTTCAACCTGACAAGTGTAAATTTTTGTGCAAGGAAATTACGTATCTTGGGCATATTATTAGTAGGGAAGGAGTGAAGCCCGATCCCAAGAAAATAGAAGCGGTCTCGAATTTTCCTCTACCGAAAAATTGTAAGAATATAAAGCAATTTTTAGGGCTTGCGGGATATTATCGACGGTTTATTCGTGACTTTGCAAAAATCGTGAGACCATTAACAGTTCTTTTGAAGAAGGAAAGTTGTTTTCAGTGGGGTCAAGCGCAACAGGATGCCTTTGACAGATTAAAGTCAATTTTATGTACAGAGCCTTTGCTCCAATACCCTGATTTTACACAACCCTTCGTGATAACAACAGACGCATCGGGATATGCACTTGGGGCTGTTCTAAGTCAAGGCCCTATCGGTAAAGATCTGCCTATCGCATATACGTCCCGCACCTTGAATAAAGCAGAAATAAATTATTCAACTACTGAAAAGGAATTACTAGCTATAGTGTACGCCGTAAAGCAGTTCCGTCCTTATGTGTTTGGACGTAGATTTAGTTTGGTGACTGATCATCGCCCATTAGTGTGGCTACATAATCTCAAAGATCCGGCTTCCAAACTTGCGCGTTGGAAGATATGGTTGAGTGAATATGATTATGATGTACAGTATAAGCAAGGTCGAGTAAATTCTAATGCGGACGCATTGTCGCGAAATCCTATTATGAGTAATGAAGAAATCCTTCCACCCCCACAGGAAACCGGTCATCAGGTATTGATCTTGCATGATCTCTCACCTGATGCGGGATCCGACTCCTTAATTGACGAAAGTTTCATTGAAAAGGTATTCATATGTACTGGCGAGGTTGACGATGTAAGGGATGATGATATGGAGGTAGATGATTATGGCAATGATGGCAATGGAAGTGATATCGATGATGAGAACGAGAGAGAGATATTAAAGGGAACCGTTGTGGATACGGTCGAGTGCTCTGTTGTAGGGACTTCGTCTTCTCCTGAGAGGAGAAGACGAAGAGAAGAAGTCGTTGGCTCACAGAGAGGTAATGTTGAGTGCTCTGTTGCAGGGACTTCGTCCTCTCTCAGGACTCCCACAAGACCTGATGAGGGGGGCGTCGTTGGCTCGCAGAGAGGTAAATTTGGAGTCTCGATTGCGGAGACCGCGTCAAGCATCGGGGTGATGGCAGGACGCAAGGAAATGAATTTTCCTAAGGCTATGGTTTATGAGAAGGAGACAGCAAGCCAAGGAAATGGTTGTGTTATGGAAGAGATATCAAAGAAAAGAGAATTGCCAGACGGTAATGATTACTATGCCGTGATGAAGAAGAAATTGTTGTCAGATTCGGATTTGAATAAGTCTCAAATACTGATTTCCAATCCCAGTTCCATATTAAAACCTACTATCCGAAATAGTCCAGATAAATTGATGATGCGTGATGATCACAAGCTAAATTTTATCTCTGCGGACTGCATGTGCACAAATGCTATAGGTAGAGAGATGATAAACGAAAAGGTACTTCAGTTATCAGTTTTAAAAAGCGAGGAGCCTGAGTTGGGACAAGTCATTGTCACTAGACACAAGAGTTATTACATTTTTCACATGTTCGTGAAAGAAAAGTTTACTGACAAGGTTTACATGAAAGATATAGAGTTGACGATAAATGCACTGAAACAGGCAACGGAAACGTTAGAGGTAAAGGGCTTTAGTGTATCGAGAGACGGAAACGGGTTAAATAGCATTCCATGGCCCTTAATTGAAAAGTTGTTTAGAAATCATTTCGATGGTTATAAAATAACAGTCTGTACCGGTACCATTCGAATTCCCCCTGAAACAGAGCGTCAATCAATTATTGCTGAATACCATGATTCTGTAGTTGGAGGACATAAAGGGGAAACAAAAACATATGAACGAATAAGAGAACCATATTACTGGAGGAACATGAAAATAGATATACATAATTATATTAAAACCTGCAGCTCTTGCCAAAAGAAAAAATTAGTTCGTGTTAAAACAAAACAGCCAATGCAAATTACGGATACCCCAACTAGAGTTTTCGAAAAATTACAAATTGACATTGTGGGTCCCTTACCGAGAACGGAAGCAGCAAATAGATATATCCTCACCTGGCAAGATTGCTTATCCAAATATTCAGGTGGAATTCCTTTAGCCGATGTCGAAGCACCTACAACTGCAGTCGCGTTTGCAGAAGCATTTATTTGTTTGCATGGTTGTCCTGAATCTATTCAAACTGACCAAGGAAGTCAATTTCTTAGTGCAATCATGGGTAACGTGGCAAAAATCTTTAGGATTCGACAGTTTAAATCTACAGCCTTTCATCCACAATCATTGGGGTCACTCGAGAGAAGTCATAATACATTTGTTGAATACCTGAAACATTATTGCACACAAGTAGACTGGGATTGTTGGTTGCCTTTTGCAATGTTCTCATTCAATACTTCCCTTCATGAATCCACTGGATTCACTCCATTCGAGATTGTTTACGGCCATAAAGCACGAATTCCCTCAGAGTTTGAATCAGACAAAGTGCCTTTAACATATGTGGGTTTGGTTGATAATCTAATGACCAAATTGTCGGAGACACAATCAATGGTAGTTGGTAGATTAGAAGCTGCAAAAAGAAGGTCTAAACTCTATTATGATAGGAAACTAAATAGCAGAGACTTTAAGGTGGGAGAACACGTTTATCTTCTGAAGGAGCCACGTTTTAGTAAGTTCGATGACCATTATGAAGGACCATATGTCATTAACAGGGTCTTTAATGATCATAATGTTGAGTTGCAAATTAATTCCAATAAAATAAAGCTAGTGCATATGGACAAGTTAAAACATGCATTTTTAAGAGTAGATAATTAATAATTGGAACTAGAGGTTGTATTATATCTTTGTTTAATAAGGAAAAATATGTGTAACCTATTCGAATATCATTTTTCTTACCTCATTAGTTATTTTTATCACTCGGTAATATTATTGTAAAGGCAAGTATATCAACATTGGTCGTCAGCAGTAGGCACCATGTCACTCATCTTAATATTATTCACCATACATAACCTGAAAAAGTTGTTTCATGGAAACATCTTTTTAAATAAGGGGGAAGGTGTGACGTATGCGACAACGTTCGATATAGTTCAGGAATCCGGCTATAGTGGGTATACGTTTCAGCGATATCAAAACCCGCGATTATTCAAATGATAAATATAGGATATGTTTAATCGAAGACATTATTATTAAGATATTCAGTTATAAAAGGATAACTCTGAGAGAATCGATACATGCAAGTGGTGACGTTGTAATTATTTAAGAAATTATATTATAAACCTTATAATAGACGTTCTTTTAGTTATGAATACCAGAACTGTATTCCCTCTGTTATTTAAAAGGCGTCCAGCCTAGTTATGTTTATTTAAACCTTTTGATTTACGTTAAGAGTATTTAATGCCAGCAAGTCAAGTGCCAATGATTGAAATGGAGACGGTTGGCCCTTTCTTCGTAGAATCGACCGTCAGAAACGGCTAGTATAAGCACACAGTCTTCTTCCCTTGTTCCTTCTGAACTCGCACCTGATTGGCTAAAACTATGTTGGTAGGAGAATCTTTGTAAAGACTCCGGGGGTGAGTCCACGGAGTTTCGAGTTTGAAATAAAGACTTGTGTATCGACCTTCGATCAGAGCAGATCGCAGTTGATATATATATACGTTTATATCTTAATATTCACTTTTATTTCGTAAATATCCTTCCAAATTCGCAAGGTGAGTTTCCACTCTTTACCAACGGAACCCAGCAGCAAGGAACATCGAGTGGGATTTTCAAGTATCCCGCGGAATTAGGCGCTCGGAGCGTTACAGGGTGATTCTGTAACTACCTTCTATCAATAATTATCGATGAAAAATCTTGTTCGAAGGCAGCGACAAAATTCGATATCCGTTCATTGGCAACGTTGCTCTCTTGGGTTATCCCTAACCAAATTGTAGTGGTATCTAGAGGAATTTGTGAACACATGAAAAACTTCAGAAAAAAATATTGAGCCATTTTTAAATATAAGTAAACGACCACAAAGAACAAGGAAACGTTTAATATGACAGATCTTAAAATGTGAGTATCTTTCTTTCATCATATAAAATATATATAAATATAAGTAAAAATAAATTTCAAATATCGATTATTGTACAGGAAGAAAACACGAAGTGCCTATTCGTCTGAGCAACAAATTTTAAAGATGCTCGGTTTTCTAAAGCGACAAAATCAAGGGCAAGATATCCATTAGCCATTCTGAAAAGAAATTTATGCAATCAAATGGAATATCTACATTGTGATACACATAAAAGTGTATAAGAATTCCTAACCTTCAATGAACTAAGATAATCCATTGCAAAAGCAAGATTTAGATTTAGAGATGATAGAAGACTGTCATACATATAGAGGTTAACTATGAGACCGTCAAATAACTCTAATCAATTAAACACTTTTACATGTTTAATTAGAGAATAATACTTTAGAGCTTCATCGACATAATGTTAATATTGGCAGGTATGCATTTAATTATTTATAAAAAGTGTCTGTACAATTTTTACTCTTGTGTCGCTAATAACCATTGCTGTTGGTGCGACATCAAACAAACAAATAAAAAATAAATAAAATTCTTACTCGATTACTTGTTGTTGCTTGGCGATATAATCTTGGTGTTAGCGGGTATGTATTTATTTATAAGTAACTATTGAAATATTAATATTTCAATCAACTTTATTTGTCAAAACGTGTGTTAAAAAAACTCTCCGTACAATTCTCACTCGAGTACTTGTCGTTTTGCTTGATGTCACTGATTGTCGATGATGGTTAACGACTATCGTTAGGCCTTAGCGAGGCGTTCGAATACATCGCTTGCCTTTCGACAACTTTCGGAACTCAGCGATTCGATGTAACGACAAATATCGATACCTACCGCGTACAGAATAACCACTAGCGACAATCGTCGGTGGAATACGTTAACGACAGCGATAATCGTCGCTAACGAGTTACAGAATCCCACCACAGATGAGTACATGTAAAATGTGATTTCGCATATTGAAGTCTTCGCGCATGCGCGCTAGATGCAGTTTACGGAATTCCCTAGATACAATTTTGGGTGTGTTCCGTAACACACTGTAAGCACTTGCAGCATGGCGCTGATAAAATATGCTGTGAAAGTGTTCCGAAATGATGTGACGTAGTGTGAAGCACTAGTAGCACAGTAAAACGGAACGGTATAGTAAGTACATGAATCATGGTAGAAAAATTACAGTTACGAGGTGTCGGTCATTAAATGGCTTGGCATACTATTATATATTTTAAAAAATAATAGCAGAAGATAATTTTATATTCAATATTCGTCTGTGCGTCGATTAACGCTATTTCTACCATGGATGCCGCCATTTTATAAGTATGAATCTGCCTCACCTCTGGGGCCGTAGTAACCGCAGCATGGAACTCAGCCTCGTACGAGGCACAAAAAATTCAAATAATAATTTAGCGCTACTAAAACTAGTATGCTGCAACGAATTTCGGAACACAATTTACAGTACTGCCAGTGCTTACAGTATGTTACGGAACACACCCTTTGTTATGTCGCGGCCTAGTGATAAATAATCTCACTAGAATTGAGCGGCGAATTCAAATAAGGAATTAAAATGGAATCACGATTTCTGTCTCCAAATCAGAATTCAATGCTTTTAAATACTCAGTCTGCCGTTAACGCATAAATAAGGTATATTCTAAACAATTCGGAAAAAGCTTTCTAGCCGCTGCACGTGCATAAACATATGGGCTACAAAGAATGCAGGCATGGGCCATTTGTTTATTGCTATCCTAACCGAGTGAGTTTCTCAAGAACTTTCACTCGTGACAGTAAATCAGGTCCCTTGAGAGGATCGACAGGCTAGCGGAATGTTCGGTTAAGGGATGACGCTGTCCATGCGCTTCCCCAAATAAACTAAGGATAGGGTGTACATGAGTCCTTTGTGCATAAGACAAGGCCCTCGAGCTTGGGCCCGGACAGCAAGGCGCCACACGCTGGGCCTCCACAAAGGGTGTACATACACATCAATGTGTACGAGTGCGGATGCATGCATGAGAAGTATGAAGGACTGTATCCCTTGGGATCCAGAAGGACAGTTCGATTTCTGGTCTTGAAGGGTATACTTCGAGTTCTATATCGTAGAAACAATTAGCTAGATTCAGTCAAGATAGATTGATTTAGACGAAATCACATTATAATTAAAGTAAATAAAGTTAGTTATAGTGCTCTCCAAAAGCACCTGCATTTTTATTTCTAAAGCCTTTATTCAGTTGAAACCCATAACATCATCGTACCAGAAATCAACATATCTACAGAAGATTGAACACCGTTGGAGTGCTCATCAGAGCTTTGGTGGCTAACGAACCCACCTCGCCAGATTCACGCAGTCGAATCTGCCGCGAAAACGACAGTGGCGACGATCAGGACGTCACAATTTCTTTCATTATTTACGATTAAAGAATCAATTATTTCATATCATCAATGACATATAAAGTACCTACAAACGACCTACAAACGATTGCATATGAGCAAAACATGATTGGTTTATAAAATATTTGAATGAGGGGCTAACCTAAAGAAAAATTCCCTAGAAAATTAATTTTAATATTATAAATAAATGGTGGACTATCAAACGTCGTGGATGCAATATCAAACACCTACAAACGATTGCAAAAAAATCATTCAAATCCGTGATAGATGAGAGGCTAACTACGTGGAGCCATCGTATGGATTGGGATCCTTGATTCGCATATGGGTTTTCTCATTTTTCTTGCCAACAATGGACTATCAAACGTTTTTATTAATTAATTCGCAACTATCAAACGATTTTGCATCGATTGAGCCCTGGAAAAGCTATATGTCCATTCGTAGAAGCTTTTTCACGTGCGGCGCAGCACCATAGGTGTGTTCAAGAATGAGCCGAGAGCGGAGAGCGCATTGTTGTTTCTCTGTTCATTGGATGCATTTGATCGCGACAGTGATATCTGAAAGAAACTATTCACTATCAAACGTTTTTACAAGACTATCAAACACTATCGAATGACTATCAAACGACTATCAGACGATTGGAAGTAGAAAAAGTTTGTTATATTCTCTAAGTCAATGGACACACCGATCGAGGAGTCGACTGTATCGTATCGATTGGAATCCTTGATACGCATATGGGTTTTCTCATTTTTCTTGCAAACGATGGACTATCAAACGTTTATATTAACTAATTCGTAACTATCAAACGATTTTCCATCGATTGAGCCCTGGAAAAACAAAATCCGGTTAGAAACAAAAAAGTGCCGGCCAACTTCACACCCGATTTAGATTTTGATTTTCTGAAAAAACTATTGACTATCAAACGTTTTTACAAGACTATCAAACACTATCAAACGACTATCAAACGATTTGAGTAAAAAAAAGTTTAAAAAATAAAAGTTGGCCGGCCAACTTCACGCAGGTCCTCGACGGCCACTACGGCCTACAGAGATGAGTAGGGAGATTGCCAATGAGCCTGTTTTTGGTGGTCGCAATTTTTCTCTGGTTTCGGCGCGCCACCTTAGCGGAGGGCCCTCGAAGCAGTTCCACGTTTTTGATTGGTCGTATATATATAGTAATACTACGCGTGTTAATCTGGAGCTGTGTTTTGGCGCGTCGAAGCGCCACCTGAACGAGACTCTCGAACTAGTTCCACGTTTTTGATTGGTCGAATGAATTCGTGTGTTCCTCGAGATCCACGATTTTAAACCGGGTGAACACTCAAATAGGGAGACTTGAATCCACCCTTTCTTACTGCATATTACATAAACCGTAGTAATGAGGTAGTAAATTTTGCCGATGTTAATTCCCTTAATATCCATATGAAGCTTTGCAAATAATAGACTGAGCAAATAAAACTTTAAACAAACTCTTGAAAGTGGGTAACTACTGTAACGTTTCACGATAGTGCAATTTCGTACGCTCCTTATGAGTGTACGAAATGGGATGTAGGTAAGTGCTCGGGACTGGCGACTTTAAGAACGTAAGCGACACAGGTGGGTAAGGTAAAACAAAATAATAAAGTTTTATTGAAGTAGTCGATAATCGGTACAGAAGTTTTGTAATCACGGTCAATTATCTAGTTTTAATCGATTGTCGGTATCGTAGGAAAAAGGATTGCCCAGGATGCGTCCTATATTTGTTGTCTATTCCTATCTCTCTCTAACCGGTCGGTGCGGTGTCGAGAGGACGCCTAAGTTTTGTTTTTAGCTATAGCGGCGCTTGGCCTATCTATTGGCTATGGCACCGTGTGCAACTCAACTAATCACGGCTCGGATGATAGATCAAACAAAATGGCGCTCACTGATGTGTCTGAGGAAGATCTCGGTGGTCTTCTCAGAACAGTGGCGAATTTTCTCTACGGTGCGGTCTAGGCGAAATAGCGGACGCTAATGTGCCGTGGCCGTTGACAAGATTATATAAAGTAATGTGACTGATAATTATATGCTCTGTCCCATCGGGCATAGATCGAGCTGACTGATGATTTTACTGTTCGCGATCCTTTCGGATTTAATTCACTTGACGGAAGTTCGGTGTGTTCTTGTATTCTTACTTCAGATAAATAAATTGACTAGAAAGCTACTATTTATCCTGTTGTTTTCCTATATTGATTAGCGGGAAGCGCTAATCATCTATCGGATTCAATTATTATTATTCTACTAAAATCTACTTGCGGGAACTGCTGTCCATCTAGTGGCTGATATTGCCACTAGCCGCGCGTCCTCGTTGTCCCCTTGTAACGGGTACGCTCTCAGTACAGGAGTACTGAGAGGTTGCTTGTTTTGTCACGTTACACTACAGAAATATAAATTTTCCAAATTGTACAGTACGGTGGCTCGGTAGCACACGTGCTTGGTGCTGGATTAACTTCCGAGAGTCTCGAGTTCGGAACTCACGTCTCATCCCTTTTTTTTCTTCTTAATTATCAACTATGCTTATTGGTTCATCTAGTTAACTGAAGATACATTAAATATATGATTATATTAGTCTACAAATATTGTATTACATTACATCCTATACATGCAATAAATTGGTACATCAAACAGCGAACGTTTCTTATTCCCGAGAGCCTACCTGTGACAAACACCTATATTACGCTGTTTCATGTTTTAATAGCATAAATAATATTTAGACGGATAAAGAAGGCATTACGGAAAATTACCAAAAACAAAAATGCACTTATAAATCTCGGGCATAAACATAATGATGAGCATATAAAAATGAACCAATTATTTTCTATAGTGAGATGAAACGAATAATGTATCTGGTTAGGGATTTTTTTTTCATTTAATTTTTACCATTCAAGGCTATGTAAAGGTAACATTTTTAATACATCGAATTATCAGAAAATTATGTCGAGGTATAATTTTAATTCTGAATTTTTTTTACATCAGAACATACTGATAATTCGAGATATTAAAAATACAATTATCTTTCCGTAGGCTTGAATAAAAAAAAATTACTAAATTGAATCAGGCTACTCAAAAATGTATGAAACTAACAATTTCTAAGCAGATACACTATTTGTCTCATCTCACCATACATATGTATAAAATAATTGTGTGGGTTTTTTACGCTTTTTATTTTTTTTACCCGATATTAATAAGTGCAATTTTTTGGCACATTTTTGACTACTTTTCTATTCGGCTGAATAATATTTAAACTATCAAAAAGTGGAACAGCCTGCCATACGTGCGAGTGTTATCAACATTTTTTTTGTTAATCAGACCACGCTGCGACCACGGCCATTAAAATAAAAAATGAAATGGAGAATTGTATCTATGTTAGAAATGCAAAAGCGTTAAGCGTTAAGCGAATGAAACAAGATTTTTCTCCATTGCTGTCAATTTTTCTCTTACGTCTTCATGAGAGTCCGTATCGCAACAAGTGAGGCTGCGCAGTTACACCAGCTGTGGATGATCACGTACGAAGAACATGCATTGGGCGCGTTGGCAACGATTCAGCTTCGTAATCGTAAGGTGCCGCGTTCGCGTCTAGAAACGAAAACTTTTTTTTTTCTTCATTTCTTTTTTGTTTAATTTTTTTTTACCCGATGTTGCTTGGCTCGCATGGGAGGGCGAAATCCAAAAACAATGGAGTCCTAAGCAAACCACACGCAAAATAAAATATTTGGAGTTCAAAACATTGCATATGCAGTTTTATAACAAATACTTTATGCCATGACATGTGCGCCTTTAGAGACTTCATTGTTTTCCATTTGTCAAATAAAACACATGAAAATCGGAAATGAACTATAGCAATCGTAGAAAAGTAATAGTGAACGGAACCTTTTCAAGAATATGCCGCGAACCCATGAAGGTATACAATGTTGCAAGCAAACTGAAAACATTCCCGCGGCTTCTGCTATCCTTTTTCAGTTCTTTCTTCTAGTTTGAGAGTGTCAGTTCGCTCTGCGTTCTCAAATATAGAGTGAATGAATATAAGCGTTTCAAGTATGGAACACGAAAATAAGAAAAAGGAAAGGCAGTATGATTTTAAGAGTATAAATAAATTGTTTGTATAATTTTTTTTCGAAATGGTGGCGTACCCAACAAACCTTCTTGTTCAGAACAGTGTTCTCTGGCCAGACAAATCACTCCTCGGAAGTTTAACTTGAAACAAAAAAAAACAAACATTTTTCAGTTTTGTGTAAGAATAGCTAGAGAAATACGTAGGGAAATTAAGAATGACATGTTTTGTAAAAATGGCGCACGTCTAAAATCAAAGTTCTGATTAGACCTTCTGCAGCTATTCTTATATAGAATTGAAAATTATTTGGATTTTTGTTTCAGGTCAAACCTCCAAAAAGTAATTCGTCCAGCCGCAGAACACGGTTATGAACAAGAGGTTTTATTGAATAAGCTGCGAAGTCACCATTTTGAAAAAAAATTGTAGTATACTCTTAAAATCATGTACACTGAGCGTCATTAATAGGTCCACCTTGTAGTGCAGTGAGGTAAGAGAGGAGCTGTATAAAGTTAGCCACCCAACATTAATTAAAATGTTTTTTATTAACTTTATCCGATTGGTGGTCGTTTGGTGGTCAATGGTAGTGTAATAAAATCGTTTGGTGGTCAGTCGTTTAATTACAAAAACTAATTCAAAAAATAAGGCCCAAAGTTAGCCCAACAATTTTTTTCTTCTTCAAAATCACTTCAATGAGGGCTTAATCGATGCAGAATCGTTTGGTGGTCAAGAATAATATAAGAAAATCGTTTGGTGGTCAGTCGTTTTGCCAATAAATACAAAAAACCGAAACAGAGATCCCAGTCAAATTGCGCATAATGGCGCATACGCAATTGGGCATTGGTGGTGCTGCTCATGTCCTTGCGGTGGCATAATGAAACCTCAGATTTACTTCATATAGAGCTGATTCAATGTAGAATCGTTTGGTGGTCAGTCACGAACAGTGTGATTAATGAAATTTGTCGCCAGTTAAGCGGAGCAGATTTTGAAGAATGTTACAGTCAGGACAGGCATGTCACTTTTGAATGTTGCTGGAGACGAAAATGTTGGTAACTGTAATTATATCAATGGATAACTTTTAATTGCTAATCTTAACAAAAAATCTGCTCCGCTTAACTGGCGAGAAATTTCATTAATCACACTGTTCGTGACTGACGACCAAACGATTCTACATTGAATCAGCTGTATATGAAGTAAATCTGAGGTTTCATGATGCCACCGCAAGGACATGAGCAGCACCACCAATGCCCAATTGCGTATGCGCAATTTCACTGGGATCTCGGTTTTGGTTTTTTGTATTTATTGGCGAAACGACTGACCACCAAACGATTTTCTTATATTAATCTTGACCACCAAACGATTCTGCATCGATTAAGCCCTCATTGAAGTGATTTTGAAGAAGAAAAAAATTGTTGGGCTAACTTTGGGCCTTAATTTTTGAATTAGTTTTTGTAATTAAACGACTGACCACCAAACGATTTTATTACACTACCATTGACCACCAAACGACCACCAATCGGATAACGTTAATAAAAAACATTTTAATTAATGTTGGGTGGCTAACTTTATACAGCTTAAGAGAGGAGACTGGGCGGTGCCTGCTCACGTACCTCTGCCTGTGCGTGTAACGCAGAGAGCACTACGGTGCGAGCGAGATGCCAGAGCGTCGCTCGGTGCATCCTTGTTGCACAGCACGAGTGTAAGCGAGACGGCAATGCGGCCCCTCACTCGCAACAGGGAGCTTGGTGGGGCATCTTCTCCTACGTTGTCGACCAGGCTAGCTAGCGCCAATGTCCCACCAAGCTCCCAGGTATAATTCAGTGGGACTCACGGATTGCCGTCTCACTCCCACTAATGCGTTCGAAAAGGACGCACCGTACGCCGCTTTCGCGTCTCGCTCGCACCACAGCGCTAGCTGCGTTTCACGCACCTATCCTGGTACATACGTCCGTCAAACAGTCACTGTCCACTCTTTTCTTTTACCTCACCGCACTGCATCAACAAGCTGGACAACATTAATGACGTTTAATGTACAATAAATTCATCTAAATAGACTTTATTACATATGCTATTTTTTAATAATAATTGACCACAATTTTTTATTTTTTTGAGCCGTTAGAGTGGCATTACCTCTTAACAAAATTAAACAAAAAAGAAATGAAGAAAAAAAAAGTTTTCGTCTCTAGATGCGAACGCGGCACTTTACGATTACGAAGCTGAATCGTTGTCAACGTGCCCAATGCATGTTCTTCATACATGATCATCCATAGCTGGTGGAAATGCGCATCCTCACTTGTTGCGATACGGACTCTCATGAAGACGTAAGAGAAAAATTGACAGCAATGGAAAAAAATCTCGTTTCATTCGCTTAACGCTTAACGCTTTTGCATTTCTAACATAGATAAATTTCTCCATTTCATTTTTTGTTTTAATGTGCCATGGTCGCAGCGTGGTCTGATTAAAAAAAATGTTGATAACACTCGCACCTATGGCAAACTGTTTCACTTTTTGATAGTTTAAATATTATTCAGCCGAATAGAAAAGTAGTAAAAAATGTGCCAAAAAATTGCACTTATCAATATCGGGTAAAAAAATGAAAAGCGTAAAAAACCCACACATTTATTTTATACATATGTATATAAATATGTCCACGGGATACTTTGGGGACCCGAAACATTAAGGGGTCCAACCTGCAAGCTAATATTAAAAAAAAAATAAATTAATACCTTGGGGTGTCACAGCATTGGAATTCTAAGCTAATCTAACCTAACGAAACCTAACTTAACCTAACAATATAAACAATTTTATTAACAATAAAAAAATATAAACAAATTCGGTGTGAGAGTCATCTTTATGGGCCTCAAAACAGTCATTACGCTGGAAAAACTTTGAGGTCGGACCCCAAACAGCCATAAGACCTCGAATAAGCGTGTTCGTAAAAGAAATCGACTCCAAAGTATGCGATAGCCAAATTTATGGTGAGATGAGACAAATAGTGTATCTGCTTAGAAATTGTTAGTTTCATACATTTTTGAGTAGCCTGATTCAATTTAGTAATTTTTTTTTATTCAAGCCTACGGAAAGATAATTGTATTTTTAATATCTCGAATTATCAGTATGTTCTGATGTAAAAAAAATTCAGAATTAAAATTATACCTCGACATAATTTTCTGATAATTCGATGTATTAAAAATGTTACCTTTACATAGCCTTGAATGGTAAAAATTAAATGAAAAAAAAATCCCTAACCAGATACATTATTCGTTTCATCTCACTATAGAAAATAATTGGTTCATTTTTATATGCTCATCATTATTTTTATGCCCGAGATTTATAAGTGCATTTTTGTTTTTGGTAATTTTTCGTAATGCCTTCTTTATCCGTCTAAATATTATTTATGCTATTAAAACATGAAACAGCGTAACATAGGTGTTTGTCACAGGTAGGCTCTCGGGAATAAGAAACGTTCGCTGTTTGATGTACCAATTTATTGCATGTATAGGATGTAATGTAATACAATATTTGTAGACTAATATAATCATATATTTAATGTATCTTCAGTTAACTAGATGAACCAATAAGCATAGTTGATAATTAAGAAGAAAAAAAAGGGATGAGACGTGATTTCCGAACTCGAGACTCTCGGAAGTTAATCCAGCACCAAGCACGTGTGCTACCGAGCCACCGTACTGTACAATTTGGAAAATTTATATTTCTGTAGTTACCCACTTTCAAGAGTTTGTTTAAAGTTTTATTTGCTCAGTCTATTATTTGCAAAGCTTCATATGGATATTAAGGGAATTAACATCGGCAAAATTTACTACCTCATTACTACGGTTTATGTAATATGCAGTAAGAAAGGGTGGATTCAAGTCTTCCTATTTGAGTGTTCACCCGGTTTAAAATCGTGGATCTCGAGGAACACACGAATTCATTCGACCAATCAAAAACGTGGAACTAGTTCGAGAGTCTCGTTCAGGTGGCGCGTCGAAGCGCCAAAACACAGCTCCAGATTAACACGCGTAGTATTACTATATATATACGACCAATCAAAAACGTGGAACTGCTTCGAGGGCCCTCCGCTAAGGTGGCGCGCCGAAACCAGAGAAAAATTGCGACCACCAAAAACAGGCTCATTGGCAATCTCCCTACTCATCTCTGTGTTATGTCGCGGCCTAGTGATAAATAATCTCACTAGAATTGAGCGGCGAATTCAAATGAGGGATTAAAATGGAATCACGATTTCTGTCTCCAAATCAGAATTCAATGCCTTCAAATACTCAGTCTGTCATTAACGCATAAATAAGATATATTCTAAACAATTCGGAGAAAGCTTTCTAGCCGCTACACGTGCATAAACATATGGGCTACAAAGAATGCAGGCATGGGCCATTTGTTTATTGCTATCCTAACAGAGTGAGTTTCTCAAGAACTTTCACTCTTGACAATAAATCAAGTCACTTGAGAGTATCGACGGGCTAGCGGAATGTTCGGTTAAGTGATGACGCTGTCCATGTGCTTCCCCAAATAAACTAAGGATAGGGTGTGCATGAGTCCTTTGTGCGTAAGACAAGGCCCTCGATCTTGGGCCCGGACAGCAAGGCGCCACACGCTAGGCCTCTACAAAGGGTGTACATACACATGAATGTGTATGAGTCCGGATGCATGCATGAGAAGTATGAAGGACTGTATCCCTTGGGATCCAGAAGTTCAGTACGATTTCTGGTCTTGAAGGGTATACTTCGAGTTCTATATCGTAGAGTCAATTAGCTAGATTCAGTTAAGATAGATTGATTTAGACTAAATCACGTTATAATTAAAGTAAATAAAGTTAGTTATAGTGCTCTCCAAAAGCACCTGCATTTTTATTTCTAAAGCCTTTATTCAGTTGAAATCCCATAACATCATCGTACCAGAAATCAACATATTTACAGAGGATTGAACACCGTTGGAGTGCTCATTAGAGCTTTGGTGGCTAACGAACCCACCTCGCCAGATTCACGCAGTCGAATCTGCCGCGAAAATGACAGTGGCGACGATCAGGACGTCACATCTGCGGCCTACGTAACAACGGTATATTTAGGGATATACAATTGCCTATGGTAGCAGGACTGGCCGCCACCTCAGTCCCTCTTTGTCTATTCGAGCGGCATTTTTGCAAAGAGTTTGAAATAAGGATCGCGTAGTCTATACTATAAGCCAAGCCAAGATACACCTTGAACTTTCTTTCCGGGTGTTGACTACACAGCCTAGGTAAAATTAAGAAAAAACAACAATGCGTATTTCTTTTACGTTTCGACCCTCATTGGGATCATCTTCAGAAAGGTTTTATTACTAGGTAAACATGTATGAGCTGTTGAACAATCATTGGTTAGATTGTGTAATAAATAGTAGTATATTTAGATAGCCCCAAAAGTCTTATTTTTTATAAAAAAAAATTTTTTTGTATGGAATCGACGACAAATTTTTTGGAGTTCACGAATTACCTCGTTATAAAATTTGGTGGTAAGTGGTTTCGTTGAAAACAAAAAAAAATCGTAAGCACACCTATGAAATGTGAATTTAGCCCCAAAGTCTTATTTTTCAAAAAAATTATTATTTTGAGTATAATTCGATGCCAAATTTTTTGGCGGTCACGGGTTACCTAATTACAAAATTTGGTGGTACGCGATTTTGTTGGAAAAAAAGCCGTACGTACATCTGTGGAGTGTGAAGTTAGCCCCAAGAACTTTATTTAAAAGACAAAAACGGGTTTGGGTCACAGACTTCTATATACTACTAGACCGCTAGCTTCCAGTATCTTGCCATTGAGAGATGTGAGGCAAAGTTTTTGAACTAATGGGGGCTGGCCGCCATCTTTTGTAGGGCGAATTTGTGAGTGGGTTAGTGTATCGATGTGACACCCGACACTATTCATTGGGGCACGGAACAAGTGATCGGCGTCTCCTATTTACTTTCCCCACCTGGAATACGGAATGCCATACAAAAAATGGCGTTCAATCTCCCCTCCACTTTGCCTCACATTCAGGAACCAAGCTAGCGGTCTAGTGGTATATAGAAGTCTGTGGTTTAGGTGCATTCGATGCCAAGTTTTTTGGTGGTCAAGGATTACGAGATTATAGAATTTGGTGGCAACCGGTTTTGTTAAAAAATAATAATACCATACGCGCACCTGTACTGGGGTGCTCATAGATTTCTTTTCATTATTAATTAAATTATCTATTTAGTTCAGAGGTATAGTTAATGCGGTTTTTGACCCGTGTATGTAAAAAAGGAAATTCGGTTCCACTAGAGTAGATAGACGAAATAAAACCGCCAATCGTCTCTGAGTAGATTATTGGATTATAGTGATTTTACAGCGTATTAACTTCTGATACAGAAGCTCATACAGAAGCTCAATGTAAATGACGCTGCCTGTACCAGCCAAGTTTCCTGCAGTTTCGCTGTGCTTGTCTGTAAATACTGCATTAGGAATAGTGCAGCAAATATTAACACTCTAGTCTCTATGAAATAGAATCGAAAGAGGGATGTAAAATCCTTAAAAAGGCATACAAAGAAATAAGATCACTTTTTACTTTTTGAGTTTATAATGATCAGAATGAGGTTAAGGAAAAGATTTGCATTAGCATAAAGTGACGCACCGATATGGCAAACTGGAGCACTGACATTGATAACTTACTACATATAAAATCTGTAATGTATACTAAAAGCTAACAGACGTGGAGCTTATTTTCCGAAATGAGGAATTCACTTGAAACTGAGCACATGGCATTGCTCCAACCTATATTATAAACTTGGCACAATAAAACCAATGAGGTACCACAATATTCAAGCTACAGAAACTACTAAAGCTACTAAATCACAATCCTTTACTAGAAAATAAGAAATTTAGATAGGCCGCAACTGGAACCACTGATTAAACTGAAAACGTAGTCACTTGGTTCATCCTTCGGACCCATCGACATATAGCATGGACTACGCGATCCGTACTTTGAGCTCATTGAAAAAGTGTCGGCTCGAATAGACAAAGAGGGAGTGAGGTGACGGTCAATAGCTCTCCTTTTCTAATGTTCCTATTGGCTACTTTTTTATCGCTCAGAGGATCTCAGGAACGTACTGTTAGATGCTGATCCCTTTGCTTATAAATTGCTTGGCATAGTGCTTATTTCGACTTGTAAGATGGAATATTGTAATGTAAAACTGTGTTAAGCGATTAATTATTAATTTTGTAACAAAAATATATTGCGATATGCCAAAAATACATTATGTATATAAATTCTTTCATATTGTTACCTTTTCTCACGATTCACTTTCCGAAAATTATATAAAAAGCTTAGTTTTCAAATGTCTAAGATATATGAAAATAACAATAAATAGAACGTACTAATAGATCAGAAAGCGCTTGTATGAAATCTAGAAAACAATACGAATATTTAGAATTTAATTATAACATTATGATGTAAAAACTTATTATGTCCGGGGTCCTCAAATATCTCACTACGCTACTGATTAGAAAAGGCCTTGAAGCCCTTCACACACAAAATAACGTAACGACGTAAGACGTAAGCGTAAGGAAACCAACCAATCAGAATTGAATACTGTCCCCTTGGAGGGGGATGTACTAGATTCTGATTGGTTGGTTTCCTTACGCTTACGTCTTAAGTCGTAATCAGTAAGCACCATCGCACACCACACGCGTAAGGAGTAAGCTACGGCCAATCACACTGAAGAAAGAATTGCACATTTTTTTAAAGTGTCTTCATTGTACATAAGTACTATAACTTTCTTTTTTTAGCTATTTTCTGTTGTAAAAAGTAAGTACACAATAACAATTATGTACTGTGACGTACTGGGCAGATTTTACCCGCCCAGGGTCGGCTCGAATTAGCTATCGCAATACACGGGGGGAAGGGGAAGGCAAAAAGAAAGGGGGACACGGTGTAAAATAGAAAAGAATATAATTTAGAAATAGATAGAAGAATCTGTACAAGAAACAAGAAAAGAAACAAAATCAGAAGAAAATCGCGGATAGCCACGCAGGGCTACGACGGGGGCACGCGGAGCTCACGCAGGAGCACGCGTTGGGAAGAGGGGCTTAGGCGGGCAAGGGGAGGGGACAGTAGGGCTAGCGGGGAGGGATCAGCTGGGACTTGAACTCGGGCTAGGTATGGGCGCCAGCTACTGTTACGGTGTAGCACCGACGAGTGACCTCGAGAGGTCCTCGTTTGTTGACAATTTGGGAATGACTGGGCTAGCGGCGGGAGAGGTGAGGGGATCTCAGGGAGGAAGGTTCCCGAACGCAAAATGGCTTCTTATAAAATTACCTCGGTTATGGAATACGAAGGGGGCAGGTGGTGGAAAGGGAAGGGCACGAAGGGTTATAAAGGGAACGTAGGAATGCTAAATCTAGGGCGCACGCAATATACCACGGGCCTCGAGGGTGGGGGCAGAAGGCCCGTCGAAATTACAAAAGAACTACGTACTATGCTGGGCCACGTGGGCCGGCTCGCGGTGTCCTGAAGGGACCTACAAAATCTGCTGCGCAAATACTAAGGGGGCAGGAAGGAAGGGAAGGTTAATAGAAAGATTAAATCACTCGGTACTCACGCAAGTATCCTCACACTGCAATCCAATATAATCCTATCGGCGTCACACCTCACACACACAATATCCACAATCCGTAATCGTCCTTTCTTTCTCTCTCTAATTCTCACACGCTAAGCGATAAACCGTTCCTCACGGTAACCTGGCTCGAAGTGGCGAGATTTCCGGTGGTTTCTGTCCTCGTGGGCCTCCAGGGCCTCGCTGATTGGTGGTGGCTGCTCGGCTGAGAGGGCTACGTGCTCTGGCATTGGTCGGCAGTTCCGGCATGGCAGGGCATTAGTCCGTTTGAAGTTGGCAGCGCCGCCGGGCCTTCCAGGGCCTCGTGGCGGCAACACGGTGCTGGCGTCGCCGGCGCGCGGGCTGGCTGCGCGCGCCGGTAAACATGGCGGCCTCCAGGGCCTGTCAAAATCCTCCCGGGCACGTCCGCGGTCTCGGAGGGAGAGGGCTCCGCCGCTGTCACACGGGGTGGTTTTCTTGCCCGTGTGACGGGACTGCACCGGGGCTGCATACTCGTGGCGGTCGTGGTGGGCTGTGTGGACGTCAGTTCCCTTTGGACGGATCAGCTGGTCCTCCTGCCCATGCCATCCCTGCCTTCCGCTGCCTCGGCAACGTAGCCACTCTCTTGCTCCTTCCAGGGATGCTGTCCTCGTAGCAGGTCCACGTTGGTGTCCTCGGTGATGGTGGATGCTGTTGGTCCTCGCCGATGGTCCTCGAGCCAGTGCCCTACAGGGATGGTGGTAGGGAGGGAAGGGTAGAGGGAAGGGATCTTATCTCTAAATGCCGTAAACCTAAAACACTACGGAAATACAGTATACAGTACGCAATACTTATAAATTATTATATTAACGCGCATCTCAAGGCCTGTGGGACCTCGAGCCAGGGGAGCGGAGGGGGTCTATTGTAACTTTCGTGTTACAGTACTTATAATTAAGGATTGTATATTTTGTAAATTGGAACTATATTGAAATGTATGATATGCACTTTTACAGGAAAGCACATCACGCGAGAAGGTTTGTGATTGGTTGTCCGTAAGAAGTAAGCCGTAACGATTTCATCCTTACGATATTTTTCGCCACTACGGCTTACGTCTTACGGAGGAAAGTGGAGGGGACAGTACTAGATTCTGATTGGTTGGTTTCCTTACGCTTACGTCTTAAGTCGTTACGTCGTTTTGTGTGTGAAGGCCTAAAGAGACAAGGCTTGACCGCCAGCAGTCGCCATCTTTTTCTAACAGCCGACCATTTTTCCTATGCTTATGCGTAGTCCATGCTATATGTCGATGCTCGGACCCAATACGAGAATGATGAATCAGAGATGAGTAGGGAGATTGCCAATGAGCCTGTTTTTGGTGGTCGCAATTTTTCTCTGGTTTCGGCGCGCCACCTTAGCGGAGGGCCCTCGAAGCAGTTCCACGTTTTTGATTGGTCGTATATATATAGTAATACTACGCGTGTTAATCTGGAGCTGTGTTTTGGCGCTTCGACGCGCCACCTGAACGAGACTCTCGAACTAGTTCCACGTTTTTGATTGGTCGAATGAATTCGTGTGTTCCTCGAGATCCACGATTTTAAACCGGGTGAACACTCAAATAGGAAGACTTGAATCCACCCTTTCTTACTGCATATTACATAAACCGTAGTAATGAGGTAGTAAATTTTGCCGATGTTAATTCCCTTAATATCCATATGAAGCTTTGCAAATAATAGACTGAGCAAATAAAACTTTAAACAAACTCTTGAAAGTGGGTAACTACAGAAATATAAATTTTCCAAATTGTACAGTACGGTGGCTCGGTAGCACACGTGCTTGGTGCTGGATTAACTTCCGAGAGTCTCGAGTTCGGAACTCACGTCTCATCCCTTTTTTTTCTTCTTAATTATCAACTATGCTTATTGGTTCATCTAGTTAACTTAAGATTCATTAAATATATGATTATATGTTGTGACGTACTGGACCACGTAAATGGCCCAGGGTCTCGCAAGAACAGCTATCTCAAAAACACCGGGTTGGGGGGAACGCAAAAGAAGTGGACTCGGTGTAAAATAGAAAAGAATATAATGAATAATATAAAAGTCAGTACAAGAAATAATAGACAAGAAATCAGGATTTAATATGCTGGCAAGCTATATTGCTCGGAATACGCCAGACTAAACTATAACACGAAATCAAAACGATCACACGCGGGGCTCACGCAGGAGCACGCGGTGTCAGAAGGGACCTTTAAACGGACTGGTGGGCGAGGGGAATCAGGGAACGGGGAAGCAGGGTAGTGGCGAGGGGGCAGGAGGGACAGGAGGGCTTACCGGCACTAACTATCTAGGAAACAACAAATGGGCGCCAGCTACTTATACGGCGTAGCACCGTCGAGCGACCTCAGAAGGTCCTCGAATGTTTACTCTAACGCGAAATGGCACGGCTAGCAGAGGAGGAGGCAAGGAGGGTCTCAGGGAGGAAGGTTCCCGAACGCAATAATGGCTACTTTAATACCTCGGACTTTACAATATCTAAAATCGGGCGGGGAAGGGAAAGGGCACGTGGGTTTTCCAGAAAGGGGACAAGATACTAAATTCGAACGCACGCAATACACCACTGGCCGCACGCGGCTGGCGGAAGGCCAGGCTAAAACTCAAATGATACGCTACTCAAAAATGCCGGTCCACGTGGGGACGGCTCGCTAAATCCAGAAGGGAATCTACGGTTTCTACTACGCAAATGAGGGAAAAGGGGGTGCTAGGGGAGGGATGGCAACTAGGGAAAACTCAAGCATACGCAATAGTACTCACGCAACAATGTCCGAAACACACACAATAATCCAAAATTAAGGACACGCTTCCACTCTCACTCTCACAAACTCGCAATCCTTTTCGCACGGTAACCTGGCTCGAAGTGACGAAGTTTGGTGCACTTCCAGTCCTCGTGGGCCTCCGGGGCCTCGGGGATTGGTGGTGGCTGCTCAGCTGAGAGGGCTACGCGCTCTGGCATTGGTTGGCAGTTCCGGCATGGCAGGGCATTGGTCCGTTTCAAAGGGGCTGCGTTGCCGGGCCTTCCAGGGCCTCGTGGCGGCGGCACGGTGCTGGCTTTGCCGGCGCGCGTGTTGGCTTCGCGCGCCGGTCAACATGGCGGCCTCTAGGCCTGTCAAACTTCTCCCGGGCACGTCCGCGGTCTCGGAGGGAGAGGGCTCCGCCGCTGTCACACGGGACGTTTTCCTACCCGTGTGACGGGACTGCACCGGGGCTGCATATTGGTGGCGACGGTGTCGGGTTGGTGGGCATCCATCCCACGGACATCTCGATCAGCTGTTCTCCCTGCCAATGCCATCCCTGCCTTCCGCTCCCTCGGCGACGTAGCCACTCTCGCGGCCCATCCAGGGATGCTGAGTCCTCGTAGCTGGTTCAGGGTGATGTTCTCGGTGATGGTCCTCGAGCCAGTGCCCTACGGGGAAGGGGACAGGGAGGGAAGGGTGTAGGGAGGGGATCTTAACTCTACGTACCGTAAACCTAAAATACTAAATATTCGCAATTAACATTAGTTCTGAATAGGATACGCAATATTCGTGCCAGTGGTGCCCTCGAGCCAGGTGACGGGGAGGAGTTTATTGTAACATTTTTGTTACAATGTATTGTGACGTTAATTTTTAACGCCACAAAAGTCTCGATGTGGTACTCGCGTGCTTTTGATCACGGGACGCAGTACCGTCCCTCGGGAAAGATAATATCCGACTGTACCGGCCAAGAACTCCAGGGTCCCGATTAATAAAAATAAGGAGATTAGACTAATTGTTTTTGTATACGATAACTTTCATGCGATACGCCGAGCCAACTTAACGCCGAGGAAGCAACCAGCAGAGAGAAGTCATCCTCTCTAGTATCGTCGGAGGAAAGCAGCCGAAGGTTACGCCAGGGAGCGTGGAAGAACGCCAACGTCAGCAGGCGCCTCCACCCCGTTACGCCCGGTCCCGAATAAAGTAGGGAACCGAAGTGCAGAGAACATCGCCATGGACTACATCACGTCTCGTCAGTCCCGGTACCGGTGCCCAGCTAAAGGCACCCGTATCGAAGAGGGAGCTCAGGGAGCTACCCTAGGCCGAGGGATCGCGACCTCCGCCACTGCAGCGTCCCGTCAAACCAGAACCGGACTGCAG
Organism: Cephus spinipes; assembly: GCA_963971525.1. Lineage (NCBI taxonomy): Eukaryota > Metazoa > Arthropoda > Insecta > Hymenoptera > Cephidae > Cephus > Cephus spinipes. The sequence goes on along the minus strand of OZ020572.1, from coordinate 10,459,213 downwards.
CATCTACCCGTCACTACCTGGACGCCAAGAAGACACGGCAAGAAGCCCCGTCGAGCGTCCGCACGTTCCGAGTCTCGCGAAAAGGCGACGTACGCCCTTGTATCGCGCGTAGACTTTAAGGGAACATAGAATTTCCGTACCATCCTTCCCAGTATCGTAATTATACGATCCGTTGGAGGCTCTGGTTAAATCTCTACTCTAGTATAGAGCATCTCGCATCGGGTAGTTAACGAATTATTTTTGTAGAATCAATAATTGTCGAATTAGTCCATTGGCATGTTTTGAATATTTGCGCGTAAGCCCTGATTGGCTGCAATAATCCGCGTAGGCGATTGGCCCAGTGGGCCCAACTAGACTTACCGCGAGGGAGCTAGCCCCGACCGGTAAGACGACGAACCCTCGAGGATCATTCTTGCGTTGACAGCCGTCTTGGCCGGTGGTTTTTAGTTTAGTCGTCCCGTAACGAGGAAGAAAGTATCGTTTGTTCCAGTAATTGTATCGTTCACGGTAAGCGTCTCGACGCCCGAAAGGACGAAATCTTTATTACTCTGTGCGTTGTAAATATCAGTTTTCTTATAGTCTCGTAATTATCCTCCCGGTTTCGGCTGAGGAGACGTTCGCGTTCCGCCAGAGGAAAAGATTCCGTGCCTTAGCGTGAACTTTTATATTATCTCCTATTAATTGTGTATATTAACCACGTTCTCGGTGACCCTGGATCGTGCTCGTAAGAACTCATGAACTACGCTTCCCGTACGTTCATGAAATTGAAATTTGAATAATTATTTGGCGACATTATCTCGAACCTGTTTCTTTTAGCTATTGTCTCTTCTATTTTGTACCGCCTTTTACGCTTTCGACTCTGTATCCCTCTGTGTGAAATCTTCCTACTCGCGTGATACCAATATTCGACGTGTCGTGCATTCACGGCCGTGAATCGCTTAATTTCTGCGTTTCTATTGTAACAACGAACTGTATCGCGAGGGCACATCGTTGTCTCGAGCCCTGTAGGTCACGGGATTCTAGCGTATCGTAGGCCAAATTATTTATCTTTCTTTCACGTGTCTCGCAAGGACCTTTTGTATAGCGTGTAAATTTTGTCGTATTTTGTTCGCGTGTCCCGTATAGGACCTCGTCTCGCGCGACTTCGTATTACTAATTATTTATTTTCGCCATTGTCTTTTTGAATTGTTCATTGTTAATTTACTAAGTCCCCAATAAAAGGGCCCATTGTTATATGTTACTGAATATCTCGCGGTTTCTCAATCTTCTTTCTTTACCATCTGTGCGTTCCCCGCCCCTCTACCATACCTTTCCGTTTCTCTCCTACTAGCCGGAGTCCTCTTAGTTTTTCTCGGGAGTTTCGTTTGTTCCGTGACGCAATGTTGCGTCTGGCGCCCATTTGGCTTTTCTAATAGAACGAATTTCCCCTTTGCGTTTTCCCGGGAAAACTTCAGAGTATCGTCTCTTATATTTGTGGTGCGATCAGGTCGTCTTGCTACGAGGCGGTTTGAAGAGAAAAATAACGTCACAGTATATACAGGAAAAGATAAAACTGATACAGGATCTGCTGGCAGGAATGTTGCAATCAATTTGTTAAAAGAGAGTCAATTATTGCACAAGGGGTTCTGTTTATTTATTGATAACTGGTACAGTTCACCAACATTATACCGAGAATTATATAATATGAAAACGAATGTATGTGGAACAGCGAGAATAAATAGGAAAGGAATGCCTCTAGAATTAAAATCATACCAATTACAAAAGGGGGAAGCTGTTATATTTAGTACAAAAGAGATATCGGCGATAAAGTGGAAGGACAAGAAAGATGTCGTCATGCTAACTACTACGCACGTTTTACATTTTGCTGAAACAGGGAAACGAAACCGATATACTGGAGAAAAGAGTTTAAAACCAACCGCAGTAATAGATTACAATCAATATATGGGTGGAGTTGATGTTGGCGACCAGATGTTAAGCAAATTTCACACTATTCGACGATGTAAAAAAGCCTATAAAAAATATTTTTTTATTTTATTGACATGATGTTGCTGAACAGTTACGTAATTTTTGAAAATCATAAGAAAGATCGAGCGTTTCATGTGTTTAAACAGCTATTAGCCAAAGAAATTATTGATAAATATTTACCCAACATAAATGTAAATAAAGCACCTATCAATGATTCCATTACTCGATTTACTGGCAGGCATTTTCCTGTACGGATACCTGCAACTCCAACAAAGGGAAATCAAACTTCAAAACGATGCGTTGTCTGCTTTAATAAGTCAATTCGAAGGGAGACAGTCTTCAAAAGCCATGTTTGTGATAAAGCATTGTGTATTGACCACTTTAAAGAATTCCACGAAAATTAATTTATTCCAATTTTCATTTTAATTTAAATAATGTTCTTTTATGTATAAAAAATATTTGTTTCTCCTTTTGTGTAAAGAAAATGTAAAATGCGGTATTTGCAATATAACACTGTATCAATCGTTTTAAACAGTACATTGTTAATAAACTCCATTAATAATTTGGATGCCCGTTACTGCATACACGATCGACCGGGCGCGGTGATACGAGTCAGTCGTCAGTTGAATGTCGCTGATGTTTCAACGCGGCAGCTTAAACAGAGCGATGATGCAAATGGGTTAAGCGTTCGATGACGGTGCGTCGGCCTTACGGACACCTCGTCGTCTGTTACGGAACGGCTCTGTTCGCCCTTCTCGCTGTCCGTCGTAGTACTGGTGGCTTGTATGCTGCAAGTGGTCGAGTGAAGTGGAATCATCATCATTCTACTAGTCTATTATGAAGTCCCTCTTGGCGCATTAGCTTTTCTGCGGTCAACATCAAATCAGATCGAGTAGTATTGGAACTATTACTCTACTATATATTGTGACCGACGACATATTTATGGTCATAGTAAAACATGGGTATATTCTACACATAACGTCTGTCACATGTAGCGTGTTGAACGACAAAACTTGTGTTGTAAAAAGGTCCTTGATCACATATAATGGCCATCAGCCAAACCTGTACTTTGCAGGGATTAGCTTAGTTGTGAAAACTTTGCTATAAAGCCATAAACTTGGATTATTTTCGGGAAAAATAAATGTCAAAATCGAATAGCCGCAGAAAGCGAATATATCGTAATTTGCCATTCACAGTAGTTATCAGGAATTTAGTTATTCGAGAATAATAATAATTGTTCAATATTTTCCGTTACTGAAAATAACAGCGGTTTGCCATCTATGATGAGTAAGTCGAACTATTCGAGTTGAAATTACCACCAATAGATGTCTTTAGGAGACATAGACATCTATGGGACAGAATTGGTATTAACAAAAAATGATTGCAATAATAGTATTTTAATAATTAAGTTCCAACCATATTCTATCACCTAATAGGATGAGCGAATAACAAATTAATTGTAAATAAAAATGTGTAATAAATATTCGCCAAACAATAATATGTTGCGTATGCTACATGACAGCATAACGGTCTGCATCGGCAGGCGCTGTAATAAAGTGAAGTGTAGCATAAGAACTCATAAAGCGCACTTATTAATAATTATGGTAATTATACCACCGCCAAATATTCATGAAAATAATTGGCGTACGTGACTTCGAGCTATTGTCATGACCGCCAAATCTGAACAATAAGGTCATGTAGCTCTTAACGGAACATTGTAAAATCCGGCGCAAAATTCATATATTGCGGTTTTTTAGCTTTATGGTAATAATTACGAAACTTATATAAGTTCCTGCCATTATGTTGACATGTTGCGCATATTATGAATAAGAATAAGAAATCCTATGTCCCATCCTCAAGTTAAGATTCGGCGTCACAGAAAAATATTTAAAAAACCGCTGTACATTTGTAAGCTACTGAAGTAGCCACTACGATTGAGGACCATTATTTAATGTTTGTATGCGTCAATAAATTATTAATGTTTATTGTGCGTGGGTATTATCGTCTTACGTAATTCATATGTGTATGAACAATTATGTAACAATCTGTTAATTCCGACCAACATAGTAAATCGTTACAGCTATTTTTGTAAAATAATTGTTCATCTCTAAAAAATTTTTTAATTATTATTACGTACCACCACCATTAGAGGAGTCTGATCAAATCTTCGAACGTGACCACGTAGCGCGCCGCGCGAGAACTATTAGATCAACGGGCAATATACAAGCGTGCGGATAATATAAAGTCTTTGTATTACATCGCGGAAATTAATACTTTTTTTTGTAAAATACACTCGTTGTTAGTAGTTAAACAAGGAGAGTTCTAGTCCAAGATTCCTGCACCGACATATTACTGACCTGTGGGTTCTCATCCGTGCTAAGTTAGGGACGTGGTGCCCCCTAGGTTAGCGACGTTGACGCCCCCTGTGTATGGTAAGTTAGGGTGATTGAGCCCCGTATGACAGATTTCTGCTTACCGACGGCACCGAAATTTTTTTCGAAGAGGGTGCTGCGCGCGCAGGAGTCGACGGCGCCGACCCCTTCATCGGCTGACGTCATCGGAAGGGGGCCCTAGTTTTACGTCAGGTGTCAGGGATTTTACGTCAGGTGTCAGGGGTTTTACGGCAGATTTCAGAAATAATACGGCAGGTATCAGGGATTTTACGGCAGATTTTAGGAATTGTGTGGGTGGAATCTAGGAATCACTCAAAAATGGAGAAATTCATTTAAAACGATATATATTTTCACTCATCATAGTCATCCTCATTCACAATAACAATAATTTTTATTTGTTCGCTTGATTTTCTCCTCCTGCCCTTGAATTCTCTGGCTGACGCTCACTGGAGGATGAGTTTCCTGAAGAACCTCTCGCAGTGTTACCCTGATTCGATCTAGTAGGATTTCCATGTGTCGCTGAGTTTTTGAACGAATTATTGTTTGCGAATGTGATGCGACGATGCCTTTCAGAATCTGGGAGATCTGAACTACGCAGCCACTGATGATACCGATCTCTTCGAAACTGATCTCTTTCTCTTGTAGCCCGCTCGCGTTCTGCTCCCTGTGATTGCCCCATTTGAGGTTATCTCGCACGTACCTTTTTCCTTGATTATCGCTCTTGGAATGATAGTATAATACAACTGTAACGTTATTTATATAGAAAAGGTTTACTATAGGAGGTGGGGGTGGGAACAGGCCGCTTATGTTTGCTTAATTTGGTAGAAATATAAAATATTACTTCAAGAATACTAATTTTATATATTTATTACATTAAAATTTTATAATATATGTATATTCCGATCGTTGAGAAGAAGTCATGAATTCGGTTTCCAATTAAACTGAAATATAGAATATACAGGGTGCTTCGTAATTGCCATACACGGGAGGTCAATACTGGTTCAGGGTGGCTCCCTGAGTAAGAATCCGTAATTCGTTTGGTCCTACGTTCAGTAGTTTATCTACAAATTGAGTTTTACTTCGGCCAATCAGAGGACAGCTTTGAGCGAGGTGTCGCGACGCCTTCAACAATGGAAGACTTTACAAGACTTCACTATAGCTGAGTTCACTTGGTACATGTGGCAACGATAAACAAATTTAAAGATCCATTTGATTGTCTCTGCCGCACATAGCATTTGTTTCTCAATGGCATCGATGAAGTTAAAGCCAGCCAGGGATGCCCACTAGATACTACACCAAGCAAAGCACCAGAGAATGGGATTGGAGTAAAACAAATGCTACCGACGTTCCATGGACGAAACACATAAGCTGGACACCGGATCTTACAATACGTCAGATTGAAAAAAATAGCATGGAGAGAAATGCAAAAACACGTAACGCCTTATTTTGCTCAGAGAATATTCACACCAATTTACAGCCTTTTGCAACTTCTGGTGTTGTTGATTTTTTTTCATACATGCATTTGTCATGCACGAACTTCCTCAACGGTTAAAACTCTTTTCTTCATTTAATTTAAGCACTGTTCGAACACAGCGCCATTCTGTGCAATGCAGCAGTGTGCTCGTTCAACTACACTGGCTGTTGCAATAATACGCCGTTTCAATTCCTAACCTAACCTAACCTAATATTGTTTATGAGACCTCCGGCATAAACAATATTTTTTAAATGACCGCACAAGAAGAAATCCAATGGGGTCAGTGGCGGAATTCTGTAACTCGTTAGCGATGATTATCGCTGTCGTTAACGTATTCTACCGACGATTGTCGCTAGTGGTTATTCTGTACGCGGTAGGTATCGATATTTGTTGTTACATCGAATCGCTAAATTCCGAAAATTGTCGAAAGCCAAACGATGCATTCGAACGCCTCGCTAAGGCCTAACGATAGTCGTTAACCATCATCGACAGTCAGTGACATCAAGCAAAACGACAAGTACTCGAGTGAGAATTGTACGGAGAGTTTTTTTACACACGTTTTGACAAATAAAGTTGATTGAAATATTAATATTTCAATAGTTACTTATAAGTAAATACATACCCGCCAACACCAAGATTATATAGCCAAGCAACAACAAGTAATCGAGTAAGAATTTTATTTATTTTTTATTTGTTTGTTTGATGTCGCACCAACAGCAATGGTTACAGACACTTTTTGATCTGAAAACGCAATTTTTCACATTTTTTTAAATGTCCGCCATTTTTTATTTATTGTTAAAAATTAATATCCGTAGTTCGGGCTAGAGCTACACGCATACTGAATGTAAACAATTTTGATTTTTTCATTTTAGATAAGCCATTATCGAGATATCACCGCCGCCAGCGAACCACTTTTTTTTTTCACGGAGTTACAGTCACCTGCCATTTTGAATAATTAGAAGAGTGAAAAAAAAAATTTCTATGTACTTTAAAAGTGTATTAGTTAACCTCAATAAACTTTTTATAAATATTTATAACAATTCCTTCCTAAAAAAATTAATGAAAATAGTCTTTTTTTTGACCGCCTAAACCAGAATGATCCCTTAAGTCATCACCTTAAACACGAAGACCTTTCTTAAAAGATTACATTAATGAAATGCTTACCACTTGCCACTGTTCAGAGGTTTTAACGGCACCTTTTATTAAACTTAATTCTTTGATTAATTCTGTCCACTTCTTTTGTGCTTCATCTTTGCCGTTAAGAATGGAAACTTTGCCCTCTGTAAGGTTTTTATTTAGCAGAAAAAAGTCGAGCATCTTTAAAATTTGTTGCTCAGACGATCGGGCACTTCGTATTTTCTTCCTGTACAATAATCGATATTTGAAATTTATTTTTACTTATATTTATATATGTCGGAGAAAGGCTCCATCTTCGAACTTTCGACGAACTCGCGGTCACACAGAGCTCTTCTCTCAAATCAAAACTAAAAACTGACTCCCCCGTCAATCTATCCACCTTATATCCTGAAGGTCCCCACCCCTATCATTAGATTGGGTGTTTACATCCCACGACCGCGAGCACACCCGGTGTCCGTCAGGTAGCACCCCAAACCATATAGGGTCGGATCGCAAACACTCTTACCGAATAACAATAATAACAACAATAATAACACGCTACACTCCGACACGGCCATTCTGACGCTCACACGTCGTCGTGTGCCTGAAGAATTCGGCACTCGCGCCATATCAGACCGCACAAAAAAATCTCATTGCACAAATAATCCAAAATTCAAATTACAACTTGAACGGAGGCTTAATGCCTTACATCCTTGAATAGGGCCAGAATCGCCGTCCCCAACATCAACGGATCAAACATTCCGTCCAATACACCTCCCATGGCTCTTGCGGACGTACGCAACTATCAAGAGACTCGGTCGAGTCTCGCGCCAAGTACAGGCAACCGGCTGTACAGGGCGCAGCTCGCCGAGACTTACCATGTACCCATGTACACCGTGGTCCCCTCCGGACCCAGGCCCCCGCCGCATTACCAGCTGCCCCTCGCTCCATGATCAAACCCATATGGGTTTGCACTTGCGATTACAGCGTGATACATGCAGTGCGACCTCCAGCCATTAGTGCTTTGCATCAGTACCTGCACTAGTGCCCTTTTCGTACTCGGCACTACTTTCGGTGCTCTCTTCACCGCATATATCCAGTTCATCGGGGACGCGATTGTCAGGCATCCTTTTCAAGTTTTCATGCGCGTACTTGTAAGTCCTCTTATTCATCAGTGATTTTAGGGTATATCGATCATCCTCAAGAATCTCTACTATTAGGAATGGACCCCTGAATTTGGGATCTAACTTGGTCTGATTTAGCGCAAATGTTCACCACCTTAGCTCTCGAAATGCTGAAACTACTTGATGTCATGCTAACATCAAAACCGCGGCTAAGGATCTCACGACCGATCATTATGTCATGCTTTAAATACTCGCTCGGTAAGATGTGGAACAAAACTTCCAGGATATAGCCGTTTATCGTTACCTCTGACGGTATCTGCATAGTAGTGTATACAGTAGAATTCCCGATACCCCTGAGCGCGATAACGTCGTCGATTCTCTTACCCCCAAATTTCGCGGCTATCGCTTCATTTAACAGGGAACACTCAGCTCCCGAATCGAAACAAAATGAAAACGACTCACCGGATCATGCTAATACGCCTGTGGGTACAGCAACCGTACACAGATCGATGTCGATCCCACTTCTGATGTCGGAGAAAGGCTCCATCTTCGAACTTTCGACGAACTCGCGGTCACACAGAGCTCTTCTCTCAAATCAAAACTAAAAACTGACTCCCCCGTCAATCTATCCACCTTATATCCTCAAGATCCCCACCCCTATCATTAGATTGGGTGTTTACATCCCACGACCGCGAGCACACCCGGTGTCCGTCAGGTAGCACCCCAAACCATATAGGGTCGGATCGCAAACACTCTCACCGAATAACAATAATAACAACAATAATAACACGCTACACTCCGACATATATATTTTATATGATGAAAGAAAGATACTCACATTTTAAGATCTGTCATATTAAACGTTTCCTTGTTCTTTGTGGTCGTTTGCTTATATTGAAAAATGTCTCAATATTTTTTTCTAATTTTCATGTGTTCACAAATTCCTCTAGATACCACTACAATTTGGTTAGGGATAACCCAAGAGAGCAACGTTGCCAATGTACGGATATCGAATTTTGTCGCTGCCTTCGAACAAGAGTTTTCATCGATAATTATCGATAGAAGGAAGTTACAAAATCACCCAACGGAGGTAGCGACGCTCGCGCAAGCGACGACTATCGTTAGTTAACGATATCGAGAATTGTCGGTTGAGAGTTACAGAATCCCGCCACAGATCAGGTGATCTTGGCGGCCAAGGTTTCTGTCTACCTCTTCCGATCCATCCCGGCCATTCCCTGTTGAGGTATTCACGCACGATTCGGCGAAAATGCGGCGGTGCTTCATTTTGCTGGAAAACGATATTCCTAAGGACATCGTTTGGAAGATGAGCAAGGAGATCGGGCAGGTCGTTCACCAGGAACTCCTTGTACAAGATGCCATCCAATCGATCCGGGAGGAAGAATGGGCCGATCTATACATTTTTTAAGAATTATTTAAAAAATTTCACACTGGAAACGCTACAATACATGTGGTTTGATATGAGGAAAGGACCAAATTTTGATTTCGAGGCGAAATCTATCTGTCTGTAATTTCGCTTTGAATTAAAAAAGCAGAATTACCAGTTCGTCACCGATGAGTGCAGCCCAAACCATCACTTTAAACTTGAACTGGTTGCCCCTCTGCTTCACCGCTTTTGGATTTGCATCCGCCCAAACGTGGCTATTGTGTTGGTTAAAAAAATCATCGCGCGTAAAAATTGCCTCGTCTGTCCAAAGACTTCGGTTGTGGTAGTTTTCGTCACTATCGCAGTCGTTAAGAAAACGTTCACAGAACTGCATCCGCTGCCCCGGATCGCCCCCATAGAGATTCTGCACCTTTCGGTAATGATATGGGTGCATTCGCTCGCTGTTCAATGTTCTCCAGATTGTGGAATCACTGATGCCAAACTGCTGCTCAAGACTCCTTGTACTTTGTATTCCGTCCACAGCAATTGCGTCTAACACATCGTCCTGACGACGAAGGTTCCGATGACTTTGTGGTCTACCGGCATCATGGCCATTTCTCAAACCTAATATTCCCCCATTTTGACAGCGATCTTGAAGACGCCGAATAACGTTCGCGTCAGGACAACGACGGTTTGGAAATCGCTCTCGATACAGCCGAGCTGCCGCACCAGCTTGCTCATCGCAAGCCCCAAGGACCATTAGCATGTCCCAGTACTCCCAATCCGTATACGCTGCCATGAAAAACGCAATATGGCGACGTAAAAAAATAATAAATAATCAGAAAAACTGTATAACACTGAACGATGAATACAGAACGCAAGAAAGCAATAAATAAGCAAATGGCACAAAACTGAATAAATTGATTGGATTGGAGGTAGCGAGGATATAATACGAGGCGATGTCGATAAGAAAATAACGATTGTTGAATTGACGAGCTGCTAGCGTAAATAGCATAAAAATGAAATTAAATAAATGCTACGCAGCATCGACTTTCAATACCAGGGCAAATTTGCCATCTGTGCAAATCATTTGTAGCTTCTACCCCAAAAACAAATCGCGTAGCGTTTTAACCGTTGAGGAAGTTCGTGCATGAGAAATGCATGTATGAAAAAAAAATCAACAACACCGGAAGTCGCAAAAGGCTGTAAATTGGTGTGAATATTCTCTGAGCAAAATAAGGCGTTACGTGTTTTTGCATTTCTCTCCATGCTATTTTTTTCAATCTGACGTATTGTAAGATCCGGTGTCCAGCTTATGTGTTTCGTCCATGGAACGTTGGTAGCATTTGTTTTACTCCAATCCCATTCTCTGGTGCTTTGCTTGGTGTAGTATCTAGTGGGCATCCTTGGCTGGCTTTAACTTCATCGATGCCATTGAGAAACAAATGCTATGTGCGGCAGAGACAATCAAATGGATCTTTAAATTTGTTTATCGTTGCCACATGTACCAAGTGAACTCAGCCAACTATACTGAAGTCTTCTAAAGTCTGCCATTGTTGAAGGCGTCGCGACACCTCGCTCAAAGCTGTCCTCTGATTGGCCGAAGTAAAACTCAATTTGTAGATAAACTACAGAACGTAGGACCAAAAGAATTACGGATTCTTACTCAGGGGGCCACCCTGAACCAGTATTGACTTACCGTGTATGGCAATTACGAAGCACCCTGTATATACAGGATGTCCCATTTGAAACAGTACGGTTGAATATCTGTTATAGGAAGAGCGGGATAACAAAATGTTTCAGATGAAAGTTGTAGGGTGCGAAGGGGGAAGTCAGTGCAAATAGAATTTATGCTCCTACTATTTATGCTTCTATGTTGCAAGCATAAAGCTAGTTCTTTTAAATGGCAACAACATTTTTGAACCCGTACAAGTTGTCCGGTTTATCGAGACGAATTCAACCATACCCTATTTTATGATTTTTTCATCGATTTTCTATGAAATATTACACGAAAATGGAACATAATGTGATTTATTGAAACTTTCCTACATATTCTATTTCAGATGTTGCAGGTGTGTGATTGTGTAGGTGCAGGGTACACTTAGCGCAGGAGATGTTCAATGTTACCACCATTTTCATTGATACAAAATAGTACAAAATAATATTCGAGCGCTTAGGTATGCTAAGAAGGCCTGCATGGAGATAGTCACATTTTGTTCCATTTTCATGTGATATTTAATAGAAAATCGATGAAAAAATCATAAAATAGGGTATGGTTGAATTCGTCTCGATTAACCGGACAACTTGTACGGGTTCAAAAATGTTGTTGCCATTTAAAAAAACTAGCCTTATGCTTGCAACATAGAAGCATAAATAGTAGGAGCATAAATTCTATTTGCACTGACTTTCCCCCTTCGCACCCTACAACTTTCGTCTGAAACATTTTGTTATCCCGCTCTTCCTTTAACAGATATTCAACCGTACTGTTTCAAATGGGACACCCTGTATATAGATTTATTTTTCTAATACTTTTGAAATGAGATGGAAACAAATGTTTTCTTATACGTACCATTCACATCACTTAATCGCAGGTACCAATACTCGTTGTTATTTCTTACAACGAGTTTCGTTATATCTCCCACTAATTCCACAAATACGGTGTTGTTATTGCCAATGTCAGGGTTGTACATTAGTAGCCCCATGGCTACAGCCTTTTTAATTGCTGCGTCGGGAGCCTTTTGTATCCATTCAATTGGGACGAAAATTGTAGTATTTCGGATTCCTCTTCCTCGTCTATACTCCATTCTATAATTAATTGATAATCCATTTTTTAATTTATGTTCACGTTAACATATTTCAATCATTTTAAATTTGCACTTCGCTTATACAATATCCAAGATAAAGTGAACTCACGTAAAAATGTTGTGTACCCCTGTTGCACTTGATCGACTGACTGTTTGCACTTCGTACTCCAATGGTAGTAAAATGTCAAGTGAACTGCAATATCACCATACTTCTTATAGAGTGCCGATGTTTAGGCTAGTGAATAACGTGTCAAGTCCTTCTACATATCATCAACATTACCTCCGGCGAGATAGTCAACGGTTTTCGCGAGCCGAAAATATAGGGTTACTCGAAGACTAGATGAGATGTTCGGCATGTGTCTTTGATGGTTAGGAGCTACCGACGAGTTGTTTATATCACCGCCGAGCTGAATAATGTTCTTGGAATGACACACACACACACACACACACACACACACACACACACACACACACACACACACACACAAAAATTAATGAAGGGATAGACAATTAGAACCGTTGCCGATTTTAATGCACATGTTTTCGCACCGCTTTGAATATTATTAATATTATACCTAAAATAGGTAATGATGAGGGGAGCTCATGCATTAGACTTATAAAAGACCGCTCGGGATGTAGAGCAACCATTGACGTTCAAACCGCATCGAGTGTACTTTATTGTAAACGTTCTTAACGAGGGAAAAATGGATTCAGCAAAGTGTAAGAAGTTGATTAAGATTATGGAAGAAGCATATAAACTGCTCAAGAAAGAATCATCGATTGTGGAAATTACAAAGTGGACAAAGTTTGGTACTCAAAATATTCGCCTTCTGAACAAAGTTCTGAGGAACGTTGCGCTTATGAACGGGGAGAAAACCAAAATCTTGACAACCATTGGAATACTAAAATCGTTGAATGAAAAATTTAAACAGTACCTTCAAGAAAGGGGTAAAGGAACTGTGAGAGAGAGAAGAAGTGACAGAGTACGTTGGGATGACTTGAAATCAGCCTTCAAGGGGAGAATAAGAACGAGAGTGATAGCAAATTTCCGACACAAGGATTTGAAGTAAGAGTAAGCTGTTAGAGTAAAAAATGCGCTCCGAAAAGATGGAAATTTGAAAGTGAACGTCGTTTTGTCCTGTAAATTCGAGACTATGAAAAGCGGTGAGCTTATTGAGGATCTAAAGTTCTTTAACACGAAAAACAAAGTAATTCTATCATCCGCGGAGATCAATGAGTGGTTCAATGTCAATGTACTGGAAAAATTATTAACTAGAATCGAAGACTTCCAAGAAAAAGAATCAGGCTGGTCGTTGTTGGAAATAATAAACTTGGCGGTAAATATCAACAGATACATACCGATGTTAGGCCTTAGCTAGTGAAACTGCTAGGGCGTAGATATATCTAATTGTGGGCTACCATTTAACGCTAGGCGTATCTGTTTCCTGTGAATGTGGGGGGATGTAATGCCAACGAATGAGAGCGACATGTAGGTATGTAGATTGATTATTTATTATAGGTAGGATAAATTGGCTTACAATGATTGATAAGTTGAAACAGTTTATGTGGCACTTCACTGAGTTCTTTCTGTGGCAATCCGTCGCCTGTTGTTACACTCGCGATAGATTTAATAGAACGCTCACCGCGATGACTTCTCTGGCCCTCGGGTGGGAAGGCTTGGTCACAAGGATCCGAAGACACGTAAAATACAACCAGCTGAGGAACAAGCAAGACTCGATGATTTAGACGGTGACTCTTAGAGGAGTTCCGTCTGTTGCCAGGATTCAGGAAAGACTGCCTATTGGCTCCGAATACTGTAGGTGCGTTAGCTCTAATTTTAGGGATAATGCACCGCAATATTGATGATCTTGCGGAAAGAGTCTTGCTTCATTCCTCGCGCTGGCATGTAGTGTGAGCGCGTGGCCTGCTACTCAGCATTCTAGGAATTACATGAGGCAATCGAAAAGTTCGATGTGCCGAAAAGAATTTACCGATTGCATTTACTTGAGTAAATCCGCTTTGGGATATAACACCCCCCTTGTTAGATTGAAGCTCGGTGATGTAATCTCCGCGGTTCAACAATGATAATGGATCGACGATAAGACCAACAAAAAAAAAACGCTTAAAAATTTATAGAATTTGGCTGAGTTGCTGGCGAGGCGCTTGCACTTTATCTCTTACGTAACAAGTGACACCGCGTGCGTAGGGTCATATGGGGGTTGTGCTGGGACGGCAGGTGCAATTCGGGTGGGTTCTATGGCAAGCTGCAGGGGTTGTCGGATGTCCATTGGGAAACTGATGTTATCTTGCCTTAATCTGCTGACGGGTTTTCGACGTGTTCTGCGGCGTGTGCAGCAGCTCAGAAGCAGTCCCGGTATACTGCCCCGAAGTGCATATAGCGCCAGTCCTGTTATCGTTGCTAGTGATATGCCAATGCCTCCATATGCCCAGGTTCCTGTGCGGTGATACCATTTTATCGCCTTTTGCTCCTTGGCCAATTGGTCCAGATGACTTTCGATGGCGTCCAAGCTTACGTCCACCTGCTGTAATTGTCCCCCTATAGAGGGTTGCCGTGCCGCGAGGATCAGGGGGTCGAGTTCCTTGCCGTATGTCTCGGCTATCGGGAGTGACAGCTCGCTGATGTTGAGAATGGTAGGTGGCTGATGGACTCGGTCAATTGACGATGGAATCATACTGGATGACGGGAGTGTGATGGTTGAGGAGTAGCCTGTGCATCCTGGAGGACTCCGGTACCTTCAAGGGTGACTGTGGCTGCAGTGCCGTCGCGACATTGAATGCGCAGACTGTCAGACGTCTCGAGTGAGTAGAGCCATCCATAAGTATTCTCCAGAAACGTCCATTGGGCCTGATGATTGCGGGCTATTCTGATGTCACACCTGCGCAGAGTATCGCTGTTCGGTGAGACGAGCAGGCGTGCTTCGCAAGAATCGTCCTCATGGACGTCTCGCAAGGCCATGTGCAATGGGCATGCGCAGTTGTTTGGAAGGTGGTAACACTTCTTCAAGTACGGTTCATCAAAAGTGAACCTTACCTAACCCCCTTGCTCGTTAGACCAGGCCATATACGGTTGTTTAGGCTGGATGTAGGCCGTACCCTTGGTGGTTCCGTTGAAGTTCTGGGGCCGAAGGCATGGGTAGAGCCTATATAGTTGGAAAGGTTTTGCTTCCAGTAACGGCAATGTGATACTCACCAGGAGACGACCCTCCTGATACTTGGTAGTGATGCGACTGATAGTTGAGAGATCTGTCGCTCGCAGGTCAGTCATCGTAACAGGAAACTCGAGAGATGCCGTAGATTCCCTTACATGGCGAGCTGCGGTGGTAAGCTGCTCGACGGAGAGTAAATTGGGGTGCAGGATTCCGAGTTGCGCGTAGCGAATGGCGTCCACGAAGCGTTGCAAGGTGTCGATATAAGCATCAGCAGCGTCGATCATGTTGTTCGATAGGCTGATAAGATGCATAGTATAATTGAGGCGATGGATGTCTTGGAGCTTCCAACGTAAGGTGTTTTGGATATTGATAGTAGCGTTGGCGATCTGTTGAATGTCCCTATCGAGAGCATATACGTGTGAGCCTATCACATTTATCTCGCCTCGAATGATATGGGTGGAGTTCTTCACAAGGTGCGCCAATTCTTGGCCCTTTTTCTCAAGTTCGGTGATTTCGTGGCCGTATTGCTCCGCGTCGTCTTCCGTGAGAGTCCCGAATAGTGCGTGCGATATGGAGCCGATGAATCCCAGGGGCGCTCCGCGTGTGGCCTGTTGTCTGGGGCCGTTGTCTTCCTTCTCGGGTGATACGAGGAGTCGAATTTGTGTTTTCAAATTTTGAATCTTCTTCTCACGGCGATCGAGCTTGGTTTTGGATAGGAAGCTGATGCACTGAGTGGCGCTAAGGTGATTCTTACACTCGTACATGATGCTCCCTATCTGATGGGTGCCCCAGGGCTGCAGTGATAGATGCCACTCGAGGTCGAGATAGGTGATGATTTTCCTGTCGGTGGTGGTCACGCGTATGTCCGGGAGGCGCTCATAAAAGATGCCAGGATGGTCCGGCATCGGCCGCGTCTGGTATGCCGTGGGTGTGGCGCCAATAGTTGTCAGGATTAATGTCAGAGTCGTCCCAAATGATATTAACGTTTTGCCACGTGCCATATCTGTAACAAGAAATGACCTCGTCGTTGCGATTACTAATTGGCCAATTTTAATTTATTAGGATGTTTAGTTTCGAGCCGCCCAGCCTTATTTGCATACGTCACATTTCCCTTTTCCGTGATATCGACGACCTCGTAGGGCCCATGATATTGAGGGCTAAATTTTCCCTTTCGCGGTTCTTGGAGGACATAGATGTCTCCAATTTTGAAATTTACGGGGTGAGCGTCGCGATCGTATTGTTGCTTTGACCGTTCCTTTGCCGAGATGAGGTCGCTCGTCGCTACTCGATGGATTTCGTCGAGTCTGGTCACCAAGTCAACCATGTATTGGGAGTACGTCTCGATTTTTTCGACAGGCGGAAATGCGGAAATCGCGCGCGAGATCTTCCCGTACATAAGTTCATATGGACTAAACTTCGTTCCCGAATGAACTGATCAAGAGACGCGGTAGCGTCTCGACGCCAAGTATTAAAAAAAAATAAAAAAAAAATCGGTCAAAAGTAAAAATCAGCCTTCTCATGAGACGCTACTCTTATTGACGCCAAGTTGGCGCTTTTTCGTCTGCTACGATGAAATAACTTGAATTATCTGCGCGTATATGTCGTGGGCGAAAAATGTGTCAGGTCGAATATTTTTTATTTATTTTTTTTCTTTGCAATGAGCCTTTGCCCAATAAAATCGGTTCCCGCAATGCTGATATCTGGCATCTTAGCAATATCAGTCGAAAAATTTTTCTCAAAATGTCCCCTCTCACACAATCTTAAAAAATTTGTCCCCTCACATATACGTATGAGCTTCGATGCGACACAGGCGTATCGAGTCGAAACGCGCATGCGCAACGAGCCAGAGAACGCGTGTAGTCTGTTTATATGGCCTCAGCTGTTGGCTACTATCGCAATTTCTAACCTGTCTCTTCGTGAAAAAATTCAGTCATTTCATCAGTCATATCAGTGTGATATATATATGTCCATAGCTCAGAAAAGGGAAAGCAATGGATTTACCAAGAGGTATTTTAATGCGGCATGGATTGTCTTTTTCATGTTTCTTCACTCTGATTGCTCATTTATGTCAGAGAATGCTCCATGAATTTGCTACATAGGTATTTTATAGTGTTAACCATTTAATAATTATAATTGTCTGTCGAAAGGACTTCAGTTGAAATAGACAGTTTGTCTGAATGAATTCATTCAAAATAGACAGGTTATCATATTTAAAGAATTAACGCTATGAAATGTCTAGATGGTTAAC
Source organism: Cephus spinipes (assembly GCA_963971525.1). Classification (NCBI taxonomy): domain Eukaryota; kingdom Metazoa; phylum Arthropoda; class Insecta; order Hymenoptera; family Cephidae; genus Cephus; species Cephus spinipes. The sequence continues at coordinate 10,441,535 of OZ020572.1, read as the reverse complement.
TTGTAGAGCATACTTAAAAAAACTGAGTGAGCTTTACCGCATTAAAATAGGTAGAGAATTACAGACTTCTTGCAAAATCTATTGCCACTTTAAAGTTTTTCTGGGTTAAGGAAACACAACGTAACACCACTCTGTCTTATTCACGACTAAGCTGGACTATTCATTTTTCAGCGAATATGTAATGTATCCTGTCTACGATGACTTTTGATATTCCATAGTTCAACTTTCTGACAATAACCATCACTTTTGCTTAATTCCAGGAAAAAAAGTATAAGTAATTGAAAATTACTGGACGCAAGAGTCAATTTGCTTGAGACGAGGATGTAAATTGTATTTCACCTTCTGTTCGGCAAATTCATTGCATCTGATACTTTTTTCTTAGCGTTGAGTAAATCAAGAACATTACAGTCCAGGGTAGTTCGAATAAACATGTCATCTACAAAAATATGAGCTTTTCTATTTGTTTAATTAATAAAAAGCCATTTATATATATTTTGCTGATGGAAGCTGAATTCCTCTAAGACACTTGCTTCCGCATGATAAAAATATAAAGAAAAGATTCATTTATAAATTTAAATTTGTGTCAGAAGGAATGTCTGAAATGAAATCAAGCATCAGTCAACGAAAGATGTAAATTTCTTTTAATCTATTCGATGAGAGGAAAAAATTCATAGCTTTGCTGACGATAGCTTTATTTGAACCTGTCAGCAATGGAGTTTGTCTGTTATATTCAACGCTAGGAAAAAAGTATAAGTAATTGAAAATTACTAGACGCAAGAGTCAATTTGCTTGAGACGAGGATGTAAATTGTATTTCACCTCCTGCTCAGTAAATTCATTGAATCTGATACTTTTTTCTTAGTGTTGAGTACATCAAAAACATTACAGTCCAGAGTGGTTCGAATAAGCATATCATTTACAAAAATATGAGCTTTTCTCTTTGTTCAATTAATAAAACATTAATAATACATAGCATTGATTTAGAACGCGACATATGCAAATTGCTGTATATTTGTGCAACGTACCTGATGTCCATGAAGCTATGCCAAAACGCTTATAAAAGAGAAA